>JBCEWE010000096.1:1332500-1795000 GCA_039877035.1 Silurus lanzhouensis
CACACACACACACACACACACACAAACGCATGGCTCAGTGTGGGATCTGACAATATGATCGATATGACAGATTCACCTCTGATTTGATAAATCCTCTGGAATCGTCGTCGCAAAGACAAAATGAAAACGGATGAAGTGCGAGATGAAATATGGCAGCGAATTAAGCCATGTGATGGTGAAAGAAGTGCCCCAGTGTCGAATTAACGCTGAATGAACACAACGACACTCGGTGTGCTGTTAACATCGATGGCACAGCATAGAATCGACCCCTTACACTGCCGAGTTTTCTCCTACAGCATCAAATCTGTCCTTTCACTGCTGATTTAAACCCTATACTGTTCACTTTCAGCCTGTGTTATAGAATTAACCTATACTTTACTGAATTTGTTATGTAACATCGAATTAACCTCTATTCTTCTAAAGTATACTGCTGAATTCAATCATATAACCGTTATAGTGCATAATTAACTTTTTAAACCTAGAATTAACCCCCATTCACACTGCATTAAATCAAACACATATATGACAATTAATTAAATTTACAGCATAGACGTATTTACTACGCTGCTCTATTAATAGAAATAATATTATTAATGACCATAATAATAATAGATTCAAATCAAAGACCCTTAGTGATCCCTTATACTGTGAAATTAACACCAATAATGTTTAATTCATTCCAACATTAGTGAATTATGGCTTACTGTACACAATACTATAAAAATAATCCCTATACTGATAACACACAGTAACTGAATTACTTGTGTTTACTGTTAAATGAAATTCTTGAGAGTGGAATAAACTCACATCAAGTCGAATCAGTGTTTAAGTTCTCACTACTGGTTTATTCTGATTCTGTTATACAGTATTAACACGAGTTTCCTTTAATATAGAAATATTGCATTTAATGTTGTATGAACTGAACCCATTTAGTGTTTGTATGTATATAACCAGTATCAGTACCAAGCTGATAAACAATAGAAAAGTAATGAATTTCAGGAAAGAAATGCAAATGTGCACAAATATTAGAGCCATATGGATTTGGGTTATATTTCAGTAATGTACTGGAGAAGAGAAAAAAGTAATTGTAACCACCTCTAGTTATAGGAAAAATTATTGAAGGACACATACAGAAGTACCAACACCAAAAACACAAAAAAAGCTGAACGGATATCAATTACACTGATACTATTCACACCATTTCATTAACACCATTGCTGTGATCACCAAGGTCCACGTGCACCGAGCACCTGCGCATATGCGTCATCTGTATAAAAAGCGAAATGGCTCTGCGCGCGCGTGCGTGCGTGTGTGTGTGTGTGTGTGTGTGTGTGTGTATGTTGGGAGGGGACGAGTGCGGCCAGTGCGCAGTCTGGTGCTCCCGCAAAGCTCCCGTTGCACGCACGTGCGTAAACAACAAGCAAACAAACAATCAAAACAAACAAAACATAAAGACGAATGCATTGAGGAGAAAGCATGCACGTGGACCGCATACGCGCACCCCCTCTCCCACACAGCCCCACCACCCCGCCACCCAGCTTATCCTTACAAGAAGATCGCTCACCTGCTGCAGGTAGACAAATGTCAAGGCGCACGAGGAAGAAAGCTGTGGGCGCGCGCCCACCTCAGCCAGGGCCACGCACGGGGCTCCGGTGAGCGGATGCAGCATCTCTTTCTCTCTCGTTCGCTCGTGCGCGCTCTCCTTCTCTTTCTGCAGGCTCTGCTCCGACAAAAACTCGGTATGTCGCTCCCTCGATGGCGTTCTCTCTCTCTCTCTCTCTCTCTCTCTCTCTCTCTCTCTCTCTCTCTCTCTCTCTCTCTTTCACACACACACACACACACACACACTGGGTAGACTGGATAGGCGGGTGTAACGTTACGCGCAAAAAGTGGCCGGTATCGCGCGTCCACGAGTAAAGGATGCTCACACAAAGAAGCGCCTGGGTGGATTTCTTTAAGTACAAATGAAAGAAAGATAAAAGGAATATTACACGTAACAACAACAAAAAAAAAGGAAAGTTTTTTTTTTTTTGGTGAACGAGTTAAATTACACCTCGCGCTCACGGTGCCGGTGACCACGCGCCGTTGTGACCGAATTTCTTCTCTCTCTTTTTTTTCCGCGCGCGCCTAATCATCTCCGCGAGGGAGGAGGAGGAGGAGGAGGAGCGAGCAGGGGGTGGATGAAGAGGTGAAGAGTGGTGGGGAAATCCCAAAACACGCAACACACACACACACACACACACACACACACACACACACACACACACACACACACACACACACACACAATCATAAAGCGTTTCAGGTGCTTTTATTATATTGCTCTCAAACACGTGGGTTGCAAAAACACAAAGGTGGGGGGGGGATTAAGATAGATAGATAGATAGATAGATAGATAGATAGATAGATAGATAGATAGATAGATAGATAGATAGATAGATAGATATTTACTATAAATCAGTACAAATTAATGTATATGAAGAATTGAACAGAAACCATATATTTACACAGGTATGAGGAAATATTTCCTAATTCACCTTTAAAGATGTTAATGGATAATTGGTTAATTTCCCTTTTCTCCCTTGTGCTAGCCTTAACAGGAGTGAACCACAGCTGCACCTTCATGAAAAAAAATCATATTAATAATTGAGTAATATATTACTAATAGGGAGCAGGTCAAAAGAGTCAATTCCAGCACTCAAATATTAGCGAGCTCTCATTAGCACAAGCCTGAACCTTTTATTTATTTTTTGGTTGGCAATGGTTCCTGAGAAGAATCAAGATTTAAAAAATATATATATATCTAAATATATCTAATAAATATATATGAATAAATTACATTTGATATGTTTAATAATATTTGGTTTATTTGTTTGTCAATGTTTACTAAACAAACAAGCATGGAATATGTCATGCAACAGATTAGTATTGTGATGTGTTTATTATTTAATTGCTAAATATACAAGGGGAAATAAAAACATTAAAAGTAGGAAACAACAATAATTAATTAATTAATTAAAAACACAGAAAGAAATGTGCAGTCGTCCTTAAGGTAAATCTAAAATAAAATTTTTTTGTCTCTTTCTGACTTGTTTGTATCAGCAGAATCAATTAATGAAATTACGGAGTAACTCTGAAGAGCTTTGAGGATCTGGATTTGGACTGTAGTTAAAGTCAACAGTCTGCTACACTGATTCAGGACTACACTTTGCGTCTGATCTCCATCACTGCACCTCGACTTCGCTTATCTGTAATAAATGGAGAATCGGTGCCAAACAGATGAGGATGAGGTTCCCTCTTGAGTCTGGTTCCTCTCAAGGTTTCTTGCTTATGCCGTCTCGGGGAGTTTTTCCTTCACCACAGTCTTAAGACCATCTTATCACCACATTATCTGTGTAAAGTTTCTTTGGGACAATGTTCATTGTTAAAAGCGCAATACAAATAAACATGAATTGAATCATTTACTAGTGGCTTGTGTATCCAAAAGCGGCGCAATATTATCATAAATGACGTACGCTATATTGTCCAGAGCAGACCTAGTGAACACCCCGGCCCAGCTTTTCTTTGTTTTTTCTCTCTTTTTTTTTTTTTTTTAACTTTCTCCAGTAAGAAAAAAAATCATCCTAATGATGCAACATGCACACAGAAATTACTCTGCAAGCCAGGAATCATAAATAAAACTAGCTTACTATCATTTTGCTTCAGGCTACATATGTAGTCCCCATATACAAAAAATAAATAAATAATCCAACACATTTCATCAGCTGTAGGTGTGTTTCTCAGTCTGGCGTCTGCACAAGCATGAAACATTGCATCGTCTCGCTGTTCAACAGTGATTTTAACCTCGTGCAGGACTTCTTAACGAGCTAATGAGGTGCGTCAGTTAGCTGTAGTAAAAGAAAACGCTGAGCCGAAGCGGTGTCTGAGTGAAGCAACTGGAGAATAAAACACTCCATGTTATGCTGTGATTGGGAAAAAACCGACAAAGAGGTGGTGTGATGAAGCGTAGTTACTTGGTTCCTTATAAACAATATGACGTGTACTCTTTATCCGTCCATCATTACATTTAATGTCGCTGAATGTCCATATACAAGCTATCACCCTCCTTATAGCAGCTATAAACGCACAAGAGATCCATCATGTTACATGACTGTTAAACTGTAACCTTTGCAAAAACGTGGCACTGACACTGAAGATTCCTTCCAAAAGGATGAGTAATGACATATTGTGCTTTTTTCCGTTTGATTTGTTACTATGGAAATGAAAAAGATTTGCAGACACACTTCTGTCAGCACTTCTGTTATACAGTACAAAAGTTAAACATGCTGACCAATCAGAATTCAGAATGATTGATAATGATGCTAAAAGCAAACCGGAATCTAATAATCATCAAACGGTAGAAAAAAGATCTTGAATCTTAAATTCATTGATTGATTATTAACACCAGCAGCATGAGGAATTAAAACTATTTCGTACAGTATTACTGTGCAGATGTGCATTATGGGAAATGTTTTCTTCTTGTCGCTCTGCTCTGCTTTATCCTCTTTTTCCCTCCCATTTCCCTTTTTTTCTCGACCATGGACACGTCTTTTCCGTCTCCTTGTGTGTTTTCCCTTCATGCAGAAATCCTGACCACTGACCCGTATGGACGGATTGTCATCTGTGCCATCGTCTGTTTGTGTGTGTGTGTGTGTGTGTGTGTGTGTGCACGCACACCCCATGTTTCCTTCCCTACAGTGATGAAGCATGGCTATCCTGCGCAGTGCATCTGTTCGCCTGTTTTTTTTTGCTGAATAAGAGCAGTTTTGTGGTGGGCTTAGTTGGTGCATGCTCAGCCTCACTCTGTTAAACGTCTTGTATAATTTATCATGTCGTCTGCGTGGGCTGAGGACTCCGAAAACTGAATTGTGTCTGAAACTTGCACTGTTACTTACACATGACCATCTTGTTGCACTAGCGATAGCAAAATTTAGCAATTCCTTTACGGCTTTTCTGTTTCCGCCCAAACCTGTTCAAGCTGATTTTACTAAGTCAATGGATATATATCCGATATCTATTATTATTGTGTTTCTCATCGCTTCCTTCATATTCCTTTAAATTCAAAAACATTCTAATTATTAATCTATTCTTATTTCTTACGTCTTTGACTAATATCCTTTTGGTTTTTTAATACTTTATCGATCCTACAGGAAAACTTATTTCTGTGCATATCCCAGCTTAGTTTAGAGCACGGGGTCCGCCATGTTACAGCGCCCCTGGAACACAGAGAGTTAAGGGCCTTGCTAAAGGGCCCCAAGAGTGACAGCTTGGCGACCCCAGAGCTTGGACCCTCTTCCTTTCAATCAGTAACCCACTGAGCTGAATCTTCCCCAAATTATTCCTTTTTTATGTCACAGAGCAGTAACTACAAATATTTGACAGGTGTGTTCAAAAATAAGGAATTTGTTCCATCCTAGTGTCTTCAATTCCTCTTGTTTCACTGCCATTTGGAAACACGTTATTAATTTTTTTTAAAAATTGCCAATGTTTATCTATTTAATATTGTAGAATGCAGGTGAAAAACGTATCAATTACCATATCAATTCTCTATAGAAGGTTATGTTCCTGTTGAGTCTCCACTGAAACGCTATCGCATTAGAACGGCAGCACAAGAGACTAATGCATGACCAATCAGGACAAAGAATTAAACATGCTATACTGGTAATATGCCTGTTTCAGGATGTCGCTCTGCTCTAACAGCTGTTTTATCCACATGAAGGATGTGTTAGTAATCTATTGAGCTGAAACATCTCTGCATCTTCTAAGCATCCAAATCACCCGATTACACACAAACGATTCTTCACAAACATGCTAATCGCACAAACGCCGAACGTCCGAGGAACCACTCGAACGAATCCCACAGCTGCTCGCTCACCTCCGGCACAAAGCCTTGTTTCAAATCACACAAAGGATCCTAAGGTTATAAAGAACTGAAAATAATGACAGTACAAATGTGGTGATTAATGAGGGCTTCAAATAAACAGAAACACGACTGAACAAATGAAATGCTTTCTGTTTACAATATAGAACAAGTGGTGTCATGGCATAGAAGTAGTTAATGCCATGGCAACGCTGTTTCTATGTAACCAGGAAATATCTGATGCTATGCCTAAACTAGCTAATCACATCAGATCGGAATTTCAGTAGTTAAATCATTTTTAGAGAAGAATTGAACTGAAATGGGGTCCACAACACCTGAAACATCAACATCCACCTCAGATAAATTCCTGAAATAACAACTTATGTGTGGCTAACATGTGGCTAATACATACTGTATTTATACTTAGCATGATCTGCTGATGAAGCCCTCACGAATTCCACCATAGAGAAAAATCCCCCCACTGTGTATTAAAATTGCTTAGAAATTTAATGTTCAGACTCAATCTATTCCTGAAGAACCCACAATAATTCATGATGCTTCCTCTACATTATCCAAGAGTTTCCTCAGGAACACAAGAACCAAACTATGAGCTGTAGTAGGAAAACATTATGGCCATTAAAACGATCATGACACCATTACTTTTCAAGTAGTTTTGATGTGATCCATGAAACAGCACTTATAGACAGCTGCTCCCTCACTAGCCTGTTTTTTACTTTCAGCTGTAACTTTTCTGTTAAGGCTACAGGTTACAGCTTTACCGCTTACACTGGAGACTCCTTCCTGTTAAAATAAATAAAATTCTTCCTTTACGTAAAACATCACAACATCAACGATTACTCATAGAATAGAATAAAAAAGACTGAGCAGCTTCTACCCAATCATAATAGTCGAATTGAAGTAATAACACTATTACGAATTAGAAGTGCATAACAATATTATCCATACCTTAGTACTAGTTTAAGTACACAATAATAAACTAGTACCAAGGTATGTATTATAAGTACATAATAATAATCTTGTACTAATTATAAGTACATAATAATAATAATATTGTACTAATAAGAAGTGCAAAATAATAAACAAGTAATAAAGAATGAATTATAAGCACGTAATAAAAATCTTGTATTATTATAAGTACATAATAAACTAGTTATAAGATACGAGTTATAGGTACATAATTATAATTTTGTACTAATTAGAAGTACATAATTATAAACTGGTAATAAAGAATTAATTGTAAGTTGATTATAATCTTGTACTAATTAGAAGTACATTATAAACTAGTACTGAGGTATGAATTATAAGTACATAATAATAAAGCAAGCGTACTAAAAGCATACGTGGAGAGAAACATTCTCGTTTGTGCTCTTGTTTCTCAACATGGCCGAATGGAACGCTCAGCCTAGGTTTCCCCGAGTGGAAAATTCTTCATTCTTTTCTACCACAGTAAATAAAGTACAAGAGTTGAGGATTCTGCTTTTTTCATAATTAATGATGAATTACAGGACAGAAAACACAGTCCTGCTCTTAGGCTGTAGCCATGATGTTAATTTTACTTTCAGAAAAATTACCAGGTTTTTATTTTTTTACATTTTTTTTTTCAAGCTTGGGGTGTCTGAGCAGATAAGCCGTGGCAGTGTTCACCACATTGTCATTTAGGATCAGGATCGGTGTCGGATTGTGCAGATTTCTCGGGGCCCGGGCTCCATTTTGGCATCAGCAGCGCTGACAGACTAATAAGGGAGGACTGCCTGCCTCCACCCTGCGTCAGGAAAGTGACAGCGGCACGCCAGGTGCCCGAATATGTGGAGAAGATTGATGAAGTCTCGTGAAGGTGGATTGCAGTGAGCTGCCTGAGCCGTTCTTAGTGTTAGCAAAGGCTTTTTTGTTTTGTTTTCTTTTCTTTATGAGTACTGGTGGTCAGCTAATGTAGAAACTAAATCGGGATGATGGACAACATTCTGAGCAACAGGAAATAAAAAACAGCCTGAATTGTTTACAATGCTTTAAACAATACAATAATAACTAAGTAATGAAGCAATAGATGCTGTTGACGAGGTGAACTCATCCTGACCACTCAGAGCTCAGTGCTTTAGTCCTTTCAGTTTTCCAACAAGAACATTTTTTATTCAATTGAAAACATCAAATGATATTTTTTATCAATTTATAGTTAAATATAATGCATGGACTGTGTCAATGTATCAAGTTATCACTTATGTTACTGCATCTATAAACATTCATTTTCCTGCTAGCCTCAATTTCTTCTCTTTATTTATAATAAGAAGAGCAAAAAACAAGACGTACAGTGCACTCTGTCTCTAAAGTCAATCTATAAACTCTAACCTAAATATTGTGGATACTGGATACTCCTTCCTTAATCCGTTTATGTGGTCTTTCTGAATTAGCCGCTACAACGGAAACTGTGCCGAATTCGAACTAACGCAACTGTCTGCGCATGAATTCATAATAATAATAATAATAATAAATAGATAAAATGAAGCACTTTGCTTTTACCTCCGATAGAGAACCATTATTCATCCAAGGCCGCATCTTAGTTTCTTTGTGTTTTAGAAAAAGAATATAAAGCAGAGATGCTAACTAGCTTTCAGTCTAACTAGCATTTGAATCCGCAGTGGCTCTTCAAATACCTCTGCAGAGTGACGGATGCTTTGGAGGTCTTTTAAAATTGAGTTGCTATGGTTTACATCACCTACATCGTGTCTTCACTCGGAGGCCATTAGAAGGAAAAAGAAAATAGACCAAAGAGCAAACGACTCTGCAGGGTGGTTACATTGACCATTATAATGACAGCTACAGCCGGCTATAAAGCCTCGCCTCTTGAATTCACGTTATGTCACGATTGTGATTGTTTATAAATAGAAAAAAAATTGCGATACGGTTATCTCTGTGTGTGATGCAAACATGCAGAGAAACCTGTAGGGAAACCGGCTCACGTCGTGAGAATTTGATCATAGTTATTACTAGTTATTATTAAAAACGCTGTTGTTTTTAGATATGTTTCTAATTTGAGGTTTGTGTATAAAGAAATCTTATTAGACAAGCTACACTTTCGAGACACATCATCAGTGTTGTTCACAAATTACACTATATATAAAAAAAATAGAATATAATTGATATAGATTTTAATTCTCTTTTTAGGTATTAGGTTTTTGAAAAGTGGCTTGCAAATATTCAAAATATTAAGATGTGTGTGGAGCTAAATTCCAGCCTATAAGCAAAATATAAAACAGTAGCCTTAGTTGGTTTATTGAATGTGAAAAATATTATGATATATAAAATTTTAAGAGATGTCTAAAATTGAATGATCTTTAGAGGTCTATGCAACACTGCGGAGACGGAGGCGTGTCCTGAGAGTCACATAGAATACAGATTAACATGGCAGAGGTAGAGCTGCATCTTGCTGCAGACGGAACAGGAAAAGAACGTCTGGTTGATTTCATCTTGTCTCTTTCTACACTATAAAAGCGTGTGTGTGTGTGATGGTCATGAATTCAGTGCTTTTTTGTCTGAACCAAAGAAATAAAAGCAAAATATCTGTACTGTATTGAATTTAATTGCATTGCATTATATTTTTACCATGGAATCCCCTTATGTTAAATCAAATAGAAATGGGATCGCACTGCATTGTAATAGTGGGGAATTGTATCGTATCGTATCGGTAGCTGATTCTTATGTATCTTTAATGTATTGTAGGCTATGCATCCAGAATCGCATCGGCCTCAGTTATGGAGATGCACGTGCCTGGAAAGCAAAGTAATAAACACACCAAACTTTACACAGACGTCTTTACACCAGAAAAGGTTAGTAAAACATATTTATTACAATAATTTATGGCACATAACTGACTCGTATGAACTATTTAATGCCCTTTAAATAGAAATAGAAAAGAAAAAAAATACACCACACTGTAAGACTGAGCTATCGATCTCTTGTAGAGCTACACAGTGTGGAACAAACCACAGATGGCACCATTTTTGGCAATTTTTACCAGCAGGCTTTCCAGCTAACTGTGATATGTCATGTATATTTGCTTCTTTAAAACTATATTTAGTGACCTAACAGGTTTTTAACATGTAGACTGATCAAAAAAAGCACAAACTAAAACGCTTTGTTCACTGATTTTTCAGGTCACTTGATAGAAATTCCGAGTTAAGAGGACGTTTTATGAGTTTAGTCGTAGAAAACTCGATCCCCCTTTGGGTTGAGTCAGCGTGATGATGACAGTCTGCGATCCTGCGTTCTGTGATGGCTGCTAAATATTTCTGGTTTTGTTGTCGATTGGGGTGTAAAAAGCTAATCAGATTATTAAGTGCGCTTTAAAAAAAAAAAACGTGTTATATATTTATTTCAAGCACAATTGGGGTGCAAGTCAGTTTACATGACAGTAATTACGGAAACAGATGGGAGCTCAGAAATGCGCCGCTGCAGAGACACTGGGCTCAACGACTGCACCGGGGACGACTGGGGGCCGGTGAGAGGGGGTGGGAGCCCAGATTGCTCAGCAGCTGAGACTGCCTTTCATTAGTGTGTGTGTGTGTATGTGTGTGTGTGTGTGTGTGTGTGTGTGTGTGTGTGTGTGTTAAGAAATGCAGAGTCGTTTGTTATAACGCACTTGCCGTCGCGCGCTACAGGGCCTGCAAATTGATTGCCGGGTGGGACGAGTCGCGCGATCCTTAGCACCTCCGCGCATCTGGCTCACAGGAAAGAAGGAAAAGGAAGAAATAAATATATAAATAAATAAAAAAAGACACTTTCTGCTTGTCCACCCCCAGCTTTTTAGGCTGACAGCGCCTGCTGATTTGCGCTCCTGTCGATGCAATAAGACGCCGCTGTCCTTTTAATTGGTGACAAAAACAATCCGCGGTGCAGTTAATCGCCTCGGTGGAAATGTGCCAAAAAACAATCAGCGCTCTTCCTCTTTCTTTGTACCATTTCTTTTCTGGGAATCCAGGAAAAACTAAAAAGCGAGAGCGTGCATCATACGGCACGGAGAAGAGGCGCGGGTCAGCAGTGAGGGAGCTAATGGCTTGGCTGCAAAGCCACACATCATAACGTGATGTGTTTGTGTCTAATTAATCCCACGATTCATAGATTTTACACTGAGCGAAATAAAGAACGGAAGGAACGTGGAAAAAAGCATGCGAAGGGCGTTGTTGTAACGCTGATTCGCCGTGACATGGCGTGCCGAATTCCGCGTGACTCCCGGGCGCTACCATTACACTGCTTTAGCTTCCATTAACGTGTCACTTTTCGTTGGAGCGCACGGTCACCGAAGGAATACGTTATGACAGCACCGGGGGCCTGCCACGTGCGCTGACACCGGGAAAAGCCCTGGAGCTGACACGTGCCGACAGGAGTGCGTTAATTAAGCGCTCACTCAAACATTCTGACACGAAGGTGTGTTTCGCCGTCTTCGGCATTGCCTCCCGCTTCTTTCGGAGTTTACAGAAACAATCATTATAAAGACGATGATATAAAACCCGCCCGTACAGATGCACATCTACACAGATGCTGTGAGGGAGATGAAGCAGAAATGAGGCAGAACAGTTACCACTGACTTCAGCTACAAAGATTGTGGGAAATGAGATTTCGAACAGAAGGGAGCTTTAGAATCATTATTGATAATTAAAAAAACGTGCTGAGGGCAAAAAAAAAAAAACAACAACTTTGGAAAGCCAAAGATATGATTTTTTTTTTTTTCTTTAGCTTTGAGCTTCGGCTAAATGTATAAATAAAATTGCATGGCGAGTCATTCGATCTAAACAAAGTCTCTCAGTATGAAAAATACCAATTAGCTAAAAAATACCAATTAGCTGTAAAATACCTTTTTATATGATATATACAATCACAATAACTTAATAAAAAACAAATCAAAATCAGCTCCTATTTACAGAATGCACTACAATTTCCAGTAATACAGCTCAGCCATTGCAGCTCTTCCCCTGAATGTGCTCGAACTCATAGACGTATGTTAGCAAATAAACTTAGCACCAGAAAGAATGGTAAAATATGAACTTTTTTCCAACTTGATCTCCATGAAATCCTCTTGTGCATAAATATTCAGAGTAAAAGTATTTACATCGGGTGCATGAACATCTTGTCTTTTGTTCAAATCTCGAGCTCAGCATCGTAAAACAATAGAGACATCCATACTGCAGGAACATTGCAATGGGACGCTGTGCTCGAGTCATTAGCATATCATTAATTAGCCTCCCGCTTCCTGATGATTAACGGAGAGCAAAGGGCCTCCGCAGGGACGCGTCTTCATTTGGGAGGCTGGTAGGAGGCGAGGAACAGTTGGGGGAGTGAACTTCACAAACACGCACAAACAGCTGAATTAAAAACTCAGCAAGGGTCACGTTACAGCCAGAGGGCGCTAGCGAGACACAGTCCAATTCAAAACAGCGATAAGCATTCAGTCTGCTAGCTAGTGTTCACTTTCACTAGAAAGCTCGGTGTGGAAACAAACACTTTGTTGTTGAGTGTTAAAAAAGAAATGATCATTTTTTAGGTCCAAAAGATTCTTTCATCAGATTTTTTATAGAAAAAAATGCAAACGTTTTTACGTCCTTCTTAATGAAGATGTTTTGGTTGTTTTCATGTCGCAGGACTTTTTTTTTTTCTCCTTTCCATTTGGTGGCAAAAGGTTACAAAAGTGCAAAAGTTTACCCCCCGCCCCCCCAGCACTTAATGAAAAATATTTGTACTTGTATGAAAAAGACTTCTTTGCAGTAAACCTCAAATAATTTCACTGACCAGATTTTTATGTGAAAATAATTGTATTCATTTAATTATTAATTTTTTAAAGCATTTAGTTATTCTGAGTGCAAAAGTTTATACTCGCTTGTTATAAGACACTAGGGGGATTCGCTAGTTTCAGATTGCTGACTGCTACATACAAATATGTGTTCTTTATATATATATATATAGAATCTGAATGGTAAAATAGGGGTGTCCCTTTTTTATGCATGAACCATGACAAAAGTCTGCGCTTAACCTTAGGACAGGATGATTTCCTGTCATAATTTATATTAAAAGACTGCTTTACTCTGCCAGACAAGGACACCTAACTCACGGGGCAGCTACTTATACAGAATGTTTTTGTTCATGCATGTTTTCTGTACAAGCCGGTTTACGCTGGACTGAACGTAGCCGTTTTCTTTAATCTCGCCTCAATCATTAGAGGATCGATCAGTTGTATATGCACATTATCCAACAATCTGTTTCAGAATTTAGCCAAGATTTTATTGTGATCTCAGGATTTACAAACAAACGAGGACCATCAGAACTAACATATTTCCATTAACAACAAGTTCATATCTAGGGTCTGCCGTTTAGAACACAATCATTATTCCAGAAGTCAGCAGTCAGAGAGCTGGTGAATAATGCATACTTCCATCTAAAAAGTAGAAACCAATAAATGTTTTTTTTTTCGCTGGAAGACGGATGGGGATGCTAATTTTAGCACGCATGGTTAAATAAAAAAAAAAAAAACAGAAAAAAAAACTTTCTGAGCATAAAAACTGTTTGCACGAAATTAGACTTTGATCCGGAGGTGATCTGAAATCTACACGCATCCGAAATCTATTTCTAATATGTGCAATGACCTGACTCGACACGACTCCATTAGAAAATGACGATAAAGCCTGCAGGTAGGCGAAACGGCCCCGAGATCAATTGATGGAATAAACAAAGTAAATCTGCGCATACCAAAAATGAGCTGTTCTCAATACAATCGTCAATTACCTCCTCCAGTTTAAATAACCACTGATGTGTACACAATACTTTGCCTTTTCTTTCTTTTTTTTTTCCTTCTCTGCATATTCGTTCAACTCCCACAGCTCATTAAAAGCCCTTCCATTTATTTGCTGTGTGCTCAGGTCCTTAAATCTGCCACAACATACGAAAGCAAGCCAATTTTGTTTCTTCCTGCAGTGTTAATAGAAGGCGCACGCTGCTTCCTCATTAATTATGGCGATGTGGAAGAAACATCCGGCACAAAATGGCTCGGAGAGAAACGTCTCCTGAGCAGGACCCACACACCGTGGGATGGACGAGGTTTTCACCATTCGCCTCGAGGTCACATCTGGACATCACGTTCCGATGAGACGTGTTAGATTCTCATCCCAGCAGTGTAAGGGGGAAGTTTTAGCCCTCTACTGAGATGACTTCATTTCTTTATTTTTTCTTTTTTTTATATTATAAATTGAACTCCGGACCGGTCATGTCGGCCAGCAGATGTTCTACATGCAGTGCGAAAGCACTGCTGAGTGACAATTTTCTTTGTGTGGTTTGTTAATTATTGTTTGTCATTATTGCAGCTATTTCAGTGGAAATTAAACCCTGCATTGCAGTTATAGCTTTGGAAAAAAATAATTAAATGTCAACATGACTGATTGCTGTTCACCCATACAGAGAATAAATAAGGAGTATTAGTAAATGTACTTACAGGTGCTATTTAGGACCCTACTCGATACAAACTTCAAGAAATTTAAAACCTTTACCTGCATATATCATTTATTTTACTATCATTTATTATGTTGGTAAACCACACACATTCAATAGTAAGAGAGTTGCCTAAATATACTTTCTTGTATTACTAGAGATTTATTTAAAAAATGACCTACAATAAAATAAACCATATTTTAGGTAATTTTATATGTAGTTCTTCCCCAATTTTGGAGGAACACAATTGTATAGGACGTCTTTGGATGTGGCAAAATGGAATTTTCCCTTCACTTGAACGAAAAGACCCAAACCAGCATCACAATAACTGTGCACAAAGCCAGCTCCATAAAGATCTGCTTTACGTGTGCTGGAGTGGAACATCTCCTGCAATTAAGCTCTGCCCCTATTGAACACCTGTGAGATGAATGTGAACGCTGACTCCACCCCAGGCCTCCTCACCTCACCTACATCAGTACCTGCCTTTACTAACACACTTGTGGCTCAAAATCTCCACATAATTTAGTACAACATCTCACTAGAAGAGTGAAGGATATTATAACAGGAAATGGGAACTAAATGTGGAATGTTCAAAAAACACATTACTAATCTTTGTTCAGGTGTCCACAAACTTGTGTCTGTAGAGTGTATACACCAATGTGCAAATCTGAAATGTGTTCATTTATTCCAGTTAGTTTTCCCCCTAATTTAGTCTTTAGTCAATGCTTCCTCATATTAATTGACAGTATAAGGGGTTAAGGGCCTTGTCTAAGGGCCCAGCAGTGGCAGCTTGGCGGTGCTGGGATTTGAACTCACAACCACGCGAACACGTTAACCACTGAGCTACCACTTCCCTTGTAAAACAGTTTAACATTATACTTCTCTCAGGTATTATCATTATCTCATTTTTTAAAGAATATAACTTTAGCAGAAACTCTGAACTGTTACATGTGCAATACTTTGCAGAAGATGGGAGAAAGAGAGAGAGAGAGAAAGAGAGAGAGAGAGAGAGAGAGAGAGAGAGAGAGAGAGAGAGAGAGAGAGAGAGAGAGAGAGAGAGAGAGAGAGAGAAATGAGTAAGAACATTGACAGTGTTTAAGACCAGGAGTTTCTTCAAAATGCCAAAGAAAAATATAATAGTAACAAAGGAACATTGACATTGGTGGATTTAAAGCTGACTTGCAGTAATTATCCAGCTGCTGGAGCACCACAGTGGTACGGTCCAAAACGAGTGCCAATTACTAAACGCACCACAGAGAAGCCGTACCGTTACATGAGGCCAATGACAGAGCTCACGCTGGTTCACATCAACTCTATAAATGTTCAACTGGATAGGAAGCTGAGCATTAATATCTCAGAGGAAGTTACCTCCTGGATATGGATGAAATGTTTCCTTAATAGAAGCACGTGACCTTAAACTTCTAAAAAGCAGTAAAATATTGTTGCTTGCAAATCTGCTGCTGGGATCATAATACTGCACGCACTTCGGTAACTAAAGAACTACAGATGTATTAAGGTATTAAAGTATTAAGGACGTAAGGACACAGGGGGCGAGACTTTTTTCGAGAAGTGTTTTTCAGTTTTACATGATATGCTAAATCATCTCGAGTGTCGAGACATTTTAGGTCTACCGCCGTTTAAGTTAATGCATCTTGTAAACTGTGTTTTTTATACATTTAAATAAAATTGTCTTTGCACATAAGGGTTTCATAAGCATGTGTACCTCGAGCAAGGACCTCATTATGTTGTTAAGTGCTATTTTCTAGGACAGAACAAAATCCTGGACTATTCGTGTACTACACCCTGGAAACAACATGATAAATCTGGATCGATTTCTGGATTTCAGTTGAAATTGAATATGTAATTTATGTATTTTTAGAATGGTGTTCTCTCGTTTAATTCTTAACCTTTTATATCTATATTCTGATGCTTATGAAGTGCTGGATCAATACAACTAATCTGAATTTCACATACAGTTTTGGTTTATGTATAAACTTTTCTCTGGACTGAAAACAAGAAGAATAACCCCAGTGATGATAGGCTGGTTATCTAATTCCCTGCCATAATTTTTCAGCAAATCCCTGCCGTGCCATTAAATGTATCCGTAACACAGGGGTTTTAAGTGACCATTTAACCAAAAAAAAAACAAACAAGAAAAAACACTGCTAGTTTTTATGAAATCAGATGACCGAGGTGTGTAACATAAGCAATTAATCGACTGGATCAACATTCCACATTTCCTTTCTTTTTAGCAGAAGCTCCTGAAGTCGTTTGCACTGTATTATCCCGGGACTTATTAACTCGCCGTATCGTCGCGGGCCCTCGTAGCGAGATAACCCTTAGCCAGCCTTATCACCTACAGCACAAAAGCGCCGCGATCCAATAGGCCTTCGTGTAATCCATCTCTGTCAGCCGCATTACCAAAATTACCTGTCACAAGAATCATGGTCCAGATCCTGTGATTAAAACACACACACACACATAATTTGGGCACATGCCTGAAAAGTTTCTTGCTTCCCATCCTTTTCCAGTTCTGTATTAATTGCTAATTATAAATGATACCATTGAAACTCGTTATGGAGGACAATGCAAGAGAACCTCCAGGAGAACCTTACAGACTGATGCAAAACAATTCATCAGAGAGAGTGTGTGTGTGTGTGTGTGTGTGTGTGTGTGTGTGTGTGTGTGTGTGTGTGTGTGTGTGTGTGTGTGTGTGTGTGTGTCATTAACAAGAGGTGTAAAGTTTGACCCGTTTTTGTAATTCACACTTGCACAGATGTTGTTTGTTCTCTATACAACCCATAGAGCTTCCAACTTCCAACAATTATACTAACAGAACACACACACACACAGGCTTAAGCACGGTTTAAAATAGAAATGACAATGATACCACCGATTGAGAATGTTCCAGGGTGATAAATGTGTTAATATAAAAGTCTTTGGCGACGCTAATGAACTGGCTTCCGCTCCCGGCGTGTACAAATGAAACGTGGATGTCAGAGATCATCTCGCGCGAGCGCTTCTTTTAACACGTACTTTAAAAGACACATATAACCTCGACTCGACTCGCGAATGTGCTCCGATCTCCACAAATTAATCCGCTTTCATCTTCCTCATCTCTTTCTGCTTATTGAAGAGGAAACTTTATCCAGGCTACGTTTAGAATAAAGGTTATTTATTGCACGTGTAACACGTGTTCTCGATTCTGACTGGTCAGAAGGTGTCAATATTAACAGATCAATAACAATCACATGGATCTGGGGGGGAAGAAGCTCTGTATAAATTAATAAAGATATAAAGTGGCTACAGTAGCTGATGAGGTGGAGTTTAGTTTATATATTTATGGAAGGAGTCTCCAGTGTCAGAAGTAACTTTACAGCTTTGTCGTTTTTGGTAAGATGCTAAGATGTGTTTTTTTTTTCCTTATTAACTTCTGGAGTAGAAAAAGTGATGAGACTAAAGGTGAGAGAATGACTTTATTTCAGGGACATTACATTAAATGTAACTGTTAATAAATAAAAAGTGTGTTACTAATTAGCACAATTAATGAGTAAATTTCTGTATGAATAAACCACTTATGGATGCAAATTTAGGGGCGGGGCTACATTATGGGTTCTATAGATCAAAACAGAACTCAATATTGTTGTAGAATCACACATCTAGAAACGTCAAACGTAGAAATGTCAAACTTTTGTACAGATTATTTGATCATCCAGGTATAAAAAACCCAAAACCTCATTCCTTTTAAATATATATATTTTCTATTTAATACATATGGCACCGAGAATGATATAAACCTTACCGTCGAATACTGATAGGACAACCTATTCTGTATAATTTATGGAACAGACTCAATTATGTCACGTTTAACATTTTCTCGATATATATTTTGTGACTGACGAGAGTAAAAATGTCACCTCGTCTTTACGGATTAAAGTTATATTCCACGCCTTTCCACGCTGCCCATAATTCTGTTTAATACGCCGTGTCTGTCTTTTAGGGAAATGTATTCATAGTCACACTGCACTTTTTTTTGTGAGGTTTGGATTTTGTTAGCAGACGGATGTGACTTTAAGAGACTGAGAGAAGGCACACACTGAGTGCTGGTTTTATTCATAATTCACCACGGTCTGGGGTTATCCATCTGCCTGGTTTAAATGGAAACGCTGCACCATTTGGGCAAGTACAACTATATATATATATATATATATATATATACAGTATTTGTGTGTGTGTGAAAAAGAGAGAATGTCAAAGGGTCTTATCTGCATCCCAATTCTACACAAAGTCGATGTGTGTGTGTGTGTGTGGGGTTGGGGGGTGGGGGGGGGGGGGGGTTGGGTAAGTACTGTCCAGAATTATAATTCCAACTTTGTTTTTAAAATAAAGTGAACACACAAATAAATCTTCAAATAGAAACGTATTTAGAAACACTTCTTGGTTTATTGTCCTTGCCAGCACTACAACTGTACGTTACAAATTTATTCATCTCTATATATGCCTTAAGTACTTGAGTGTTTCTATAGCAACAGCTATTGAGACATAAAAACCAAAAACAGTTTTTTAGGGGAGTAAGGAGAAGTTTATTCTACATTTAAAAAAAGAGTCTCCTGCATTAGTGCTTTGATGCCCGGCACAGAAAAGCTATCTTTTCTGTTATTATTCTTATTTTCTATAAAGGAGAATGAACGATGGTTAATAGCTGCTAAACAATATAAAGTAAACAGGAAGTAACCGAATGGGTAGAAATCTAAACGTAATGATAAACATTAGGGGGGGGAAGTAGCCCAGTTAAATTTATTTGTCATATGTACAGATATCTTACAATAGGTGTGCAAAAATGATGCACATACTGTTTACATAGTGTGCAACTAAGTGCAATGGTATTAAGAGTTCTGGGAATTGGTTGAATATTAGATCATTTGATCATATTAGATGTCACATGCACTTTATATAAAAGGGAGTGGGGGTTAAATACATTAAAGAGAGGTTATGTACTTGTTACTACCTTGTTTCCTTGAAAAAACAATTTTCTTCACTTCTCTAACACACTCTCCATTACATTGAACTGTTTACCCCAGGTACCTGACCTCCTCCACCATCTCCACCTCTTCTCCCTACACAAATCACAATATCATCCGCAAAAATCATAGTCCATGGAGACTCCTGTCTGACCTCGTCCGTCAACCTGTCTATCTCCACTGCAAACCGGAAAGGGCTCAGAGCCGATCCTTGATGCAATTCCACCTTCACCTTCAACCATTCTGTCATTTCTGATGCACACTTCACTGCTGTCACCTTGTCTTCATACATGTCCTTTAGATTTTAGTGTAAGTAATATGCACAAAGGGATGTAAAATAAAATGAATACATTATTATAAAGGATGCTTTAGGTTTAAATCGAACCAGGCCACATGCTCCTGTAATCAAGCATGGTGTGAACGTTTGACTTTGCTGTAGTCCAGTCCAGGGCCGGGAACATAAGAGCATTATGAAACATCTGCGTCAGCGAGCTACATTGGAGACGACAGTATGTCTTTCAGAGCAGGATAGCTGCCTGCTTAAAATATTTATAGCCCAACACACTATCTATCTATCTATCTATCTATCTATCTATCTATCTATCTATCTATCTATCTATCTATATATATATATATATCTACAGTACATGCTGCTGTATATTGCTCTAACAATGCACTTTCTGTTTATATCGTACAGTGTTTACTTTGGGCCGTAGTCCACCTGCTCTGAGCACAATGCATTACAATCACAGGCTACATAATAGCTTTAGGGCAAAAACGCAGGACAAGCGATCATTAACAGCAAGTTGGTTTTACACACACACACACACACACACACACACGCACGTACATACACAAACACACATGAACACAAAAGAGCCATAATGCGATGTCATTATGCAACTAATCACCAATGTTTGCAGCTTAAAAATGGTTATTATTCATTTACGTTTCCATTCAGCGGGTTGTACCCAGTAGTAAAGCTCATTCTCTTATTGAAAAGCTCTCTTCCATTATCTCAGCCCTATTTCTTTTTTATCATTATACACAACGATAATGGAACGATTCCCAAGGAATTGCTACAGATCGGACGATAGGGCTGAGGAAAATAGAGTGCAGATCCGCCGACGTGGGAGCTCCGATGGCGCTTTGTCATGATAAATAGGTTGGTAATGTACATGGCTCGTGGTGGAGGGATAGATGGAGCGTCAGTGTTCGCTTGTTCTCCTGCGATTTTCAATAGCATGTCAAGCGCAGGAATGCTCCCCACGGCACGTCTGACACAACACGTCCTGTCCTCGGTCGTCTATTAAGGCCGCGTTTGACTTTTCACGAAGCTAATGACGTTCACTATTGTTTCAGAAGTTTCCTATGGCAATGTGTGTGTGTGTGTGTATTCGTGTAGGCTTTTATATCTAAACGGAGACCCAATGGCCCCATATGGATAAGAACATCTGAGGGAATAAGATTCAATACAATGACACATTATATCTGACAAGTACAGTACTTAAATCTTTTGATATTTAGGACAATGTATTAACTACCGTTGAAAAATGTGGAGCTTTTTGCTGGTAGGAGTGATGTTGTGGAGACATTTAGCTTTTCCCCATAAAAAAGGTTAGTTATTTATGAATGTATGTCTGCTATTTATTATTAATCTCTTCTCAGGTTTCCTTGGGTTATGGCTACTGGACTGTGTCAATGGAAGGTCCTCTCAAGACTATTAAGCAGGACAGAGGCATGTGTTTATACGTCCCAATGAAGACCAAATGTCCCCATAAGAATAGAAATATCTATTTGTAATCCTGTGGGGACATGTGGCAAGTGACTAAATTATGTCAATAAAAGGTCCATAGAAGGATTGTGTGTGTGTGTGTGTGTGTGTGTGTGTGTGTGTGTGTGTGTGTGTGTGTGTGTGTGTGTGTGTGTGCGCGTGTGTTGGAGGTTGGGAATGAGAGTTCTCTCAACTAGCTGAGAGAGAATAAAAGAAAGAGCGTGCAAGAGCGACTCACTCTGCGTATTTGTGTGTGTGTGTGTGTGTGTGTGTGTGTGTGTGTGTGTGTGTCTCACAGTGCTATTGTTCACCGCACAGAACCTGTCAGCACAATTTTGCTAATATGCAAGCAAATCTACGGGAATGGTGCAGAGCAGAGGTCAGTGCTTATAATATAAATGACACCTTATTTTCCTGCACACACACTTTTTTCTTTTTTTTTTTTTTACACACTACTACTCCATATGCTCGGGTGTAGTAGCCGAGAGGTGTAAGGCTAAATTGCAGTGTTTGTGTGTGTGTGTGTGTGTGAGGGAGCAGGAGTTTGTTTCACATTAATATTTCTGTGCATTAATTACCCAAGTGCCCCAGCTCCCTCACTAAATAATTGAATGTCATGTTTGATAGACCTCCCCCCCTCGCTAATTGCTAATATGAGTGTCGATAATTTATTAGCGCTGTTTGATTGCTTTATGACTGCTAATGCAGTCACAACATGCTGTGTTCACACAATTTTAAAAAAATGTTTCAATCAATAATAAAGTGTGTTGCTTTTGCAACACACCATCACCCCCCCATCACCCCCTCTTCCAGTTTGGTATTATGTTGAATAATATGTTCCCCATTGGTTTTGCACTGAAGAGATGTTCCTCTCTGGTCACTCTGCCAAAAGGTCCAGATCGGTGGAGGGCTGCAGTGGTGGTTGTCCTTCTGGAACTTTGTCCCGTCTCCAAACAGGATCTTCGGGGCTCATAGAGGCCATCGGGTTCTTGGTCACCTCTCTTACTAAGGTTCTTCGCCCACCAATTGCTCAGTTTGGCAAAGTGACCAGCTCATGGAGGCCACTGTGATCTCAGAAATCTTCAGTGCAGCAGCAGTTTTTTATCCTTCCCCAGATCTGTGCCTTGCAACAATTAGCTCTGTAGGCAGTTTCTTTGACCTCATGGCTTGGTTTTTGCTCTAATATGCATTGTCAGCTATGAGGCCTACTATAGAGAGGTGGATGCCTGTTCAAATCATGTCTAATCAATAATCAATCCACAGGTAGACTCCTGTGAAAGTGTAGAAACATCTCAGCAATAGTCAAAAGAAATTGGAGGCACCTGGGCTCATTTCTAAAATTCTGTTTTCATTTTGTCATTATGGGGGACTGAGTGTAGATTAATAAGAAAAAAATATATTTGATTAATACGATTGTAGTATCCCCTCTTCTGAGAAAAAGGTCCACTAGATTAAGAAGTGTGTCAGACTCTGATGTTCGTGAGGTCAGTAGACCTGGGGTGCAGTCAGCGTTCACATTCATCCTAAAGGTGTTCAGTAAGGATGAGGTAAGAGCTCTATAGCAGAACACTAAAGATCTTCCATGCCTACCCATGTAACGCAGATCTTCATAGAGCTGGCTTTGTGCACAGGGGCAATGTCATGTGCTGGAGCAGGTTTGTGTCTCCTAGTTACAGTCAAATTTAATTCTACCGCATCCAAAGAGCTTACAGTTTGGGAAAGAACCACACTTTTTTGCATATAGTGTAAATATAAATTGCAAATAAAATACATTTTCCTTTCCGGTTGTACCACTACCAGGAGCTGACTACCTTTAATTTTACGCCCAGGAACATGATGTTAAGCATTGTTACCTCAAGTTACTAATTTGAACTCAACTACCAGTGGATGAGCATTAAAAGTGACTGAACCCAAGTTGTGCACCTTCTTGCTGTTTTGTTAAAACACAACATAACACGATCTCTCTAAGCCCAGTTGAATCAATCTGCACAGAAATTACACATTTTATAACAATACATGACAAAAGGTCATTATTGAGAGAAAAAACCCACGTTATTTGTCTAAATGTGGCTGAAAACGTGTTACTGTAATTAAGGCGTCACCTGCAGACACGACTTACACCTGCTCTGGAACGGAATTTCTCATTATGGAAACGCTTGGAAGTGACGCATTCCTGTCACCCAAGTGTGTATCATGTCCAGCTCGTTATGACTGTGTAGGCTGGTCACCTCTAGCACACACACACACACACACACACACACACACACACACACACACACACACACACGGTCCTAATGAGACTACGAGGTCCAATCTGGCTGCACATGAAAGCACGTCTTTGCTCAACAACCTGAAAACTGGCTTCGGAGACGTTCCTTTCAAGATGTTCCTGCTTTGAACGATCCAAGGTTTTATCACGGCGGGATGACATTCCGTGTCGGCTTAAAGGAAAAGTCCGTCCTGAAATGCAGTAAAGGTGTTTATTTGGAAATATCTGTCAAGCGCTAATTTGCCACTGCAGTTCCTGTGAGAAGTTAGTGGTTGTGACGCGACGTCATGTGATACACTGCCATCGTTACTGCTGTGCCAAGTTACAATGCTATTTAAGAAAAAAGGGAAAATGTGTAAAAATCAACAATAGTAACTGCTGGAATCAATTGAAACAAGAGAGAAGTCCCCGAATGTAACGTAAGTATCAGTACAGAGTCGGCACGGATGGTTAGTGATCTACTTAACCATGAGTGTTGAGAAAGCTTTGGAAAGCTTGAGCAGTGTGTACAGTTAAGAAAGCTGGCCAGAAAATACAAATACTGTATCCAAGTGCACGGTTTTGAGCAGGTGATATTATTTCCGGTAATGTCAGAAAGTGAATGTCTCCGCTGTTATGAGTAAAAACGCTCTAACGCAGGTCTGAAACAAAACTGTCTTATATTATTATAAATCATTGGCAAACCTCGGCAGAATGCGCCACACATGGCCGCCGTTTGTTAAGCACGCCATTAACGTGAACGGGAGAGCAAACGAGGACGGATGATCATGAGCGCTTAAACATTCTGTTGCTTTGTTACTGAGAATGGATGATGCTAGAGGCGTTTTTTTTTTTTTCTTTTTCCCAGAATCGCTTTACTTTGCTCGAGACGTTGCTAAAAATGGAGGAGCGATATCACGAATGACCGAGGAATACCTCCGCATGGCACGTCGCTCAATCGCAGGGTCTCGTGCGTTATAAATAAGTGCCTTTGCAATTTAAAGACTTTCTTTCAGGGCATGGTGTGTGCCGGTGTACAGTCTCTAGAGCTTATCCTTGGGCGCGAAAAAGCGAAATAAATCCCGCCTGCACTAGAAATTAACAATATGCAAGATTGTGTAAACATGTGGGAGGAATAAATGTCTTCCATTCACACTGGTGTGGAATTATATCTACATAGAGTTCGACAAGCATGAAGGCGACGGCGTGCAATGAATCAGGAAAGGCAGGACAATTGCTTTCGGGCCTTTTCAGGGTTTGTTTTTTTTTTTTTTGTGCTCCGAAAATGCCAAACACAGCCTCACATCAATAAAGGATTAGCCCTGCAGTGGCGACTGTTGGCCGCCTGAGCAAATAAACAACGGTTTATTCTGCACATTCTCTCGCTCTGCAGTCATCCAAACAATAACTCATTCCTGTGCCCGTCTGAGATGGCAGAGCATCGTGGGTACGAGTGACAGTGAGCAATGGAGCCGGAGGCGGCTCGGAAAAGCCGTGTTGTTATTATCTAACCAGAGCGATACGGCGCACCTTGAAGGGAAGACTCAGATCCAAGCGTCCCTATCTTTCCTCCAATTCCCCCGAGTGTAAAATCAGTCACCTATCTCTAAAACGCAAACCCTCCGGCCTCTTTATTCACATGAACGACAAAAGATTCGCTCCTACACCTCGTCCGGCGTCGTATCTATTACCGCTGATGTTAAAGGCATCATTCTTTTTTTTCCACCTTCCCTTTCGTCTCTTGCCTTCTCTCTATATGGGTTTCCTGTGCAACAGTCCGATCTGATGAAATCAATATCTGCCCCTTTACAGGCATTAAAAACCAGGCAGGCGGAGACTGCTGATACGACTCAGTCTTATCAGTGTAGGAAAAGCAGCGCGCTACGAGAAAAGTGAGAAGTGCTTCCTCCTCGCCGACCCCTCCACCCTCTTGTTTTTGTTTTTCTTCTTTTTTTTTTCACAGCATGACTCTGATCCTGAGTCCCGCGTACTCCTTTAAACACAGCGACATGAAAACGTTCACCTTGACTCGAGTGATTTTCGTAATCAAACTTTTCTGGACGTATGCAACACCACTGAAATCTAATTTCCATCAACTGTCTTCATACAATACCTGCCCAAATAAAAGTCACACAATTAAAAATTTCGTTGAAGTTTAGCTTTGATCTTTTGCTACGGCATCATGTCCATAATCTTCCGCAATGTCGGAAAATGTATTATAAATTTATTACCGTCCAGAGTCATTTTTTTTCAAGATCTTGTATTGATGATGGGAGAGTCGGACCACTGAGCAAAGTCTTCCCCAGCACATCTCAAAGATGTGAAAATGACGTCTCATGCTCCCTAAAACACTCTTTCACAATTTGAGCCTGATGAATTCTGGCATCGTCATTTTGGAATCTGTCAGTGCCATCAGGTAGTCAGCTGACCAAATTCTTTGGGCACATAATGTTGCTGAACCGAGACATGACCAACTGCAGCAACCCCAGATCATAGCACTGCCCCCACAGGCTTGTACAGTAGGCACTAGGCATGATTGGTGCATCAGTTTATCCGCCTCTCTTCTTACCCTGATGCACCAATCACTCTGGAACAGGGACTCATGCGATCACATGGCCTTCTTCCATTGTTCCAGAGTCCAATCTTTATGCTCCCTAGCTAATTGGAGCCTTTTTTCTGATTTACCTCACTGATAAGTGTTTTTTTTTAAAGCTACACATCTGTTTAGTCCCAATCCCTTGAGTTTCCTTTACATTGTGCGTTCAGAAATGCTCTTAGTTTCACTATCAAACACAGCCGTGAGTTCTGCTGTTGTTTTTTTTACGAATTGTTTTCACCAAACGTTTACGTGATTGCCGATCACAATCATTCAAGATTTTTTTTCCCACTATATTTCTTCCCGAAAAGATGATGTTCCCCACTATCCTTCAAGTTTTTAATACTGCATTGGACAGTTCTTAACCCAATATTAGTAGTTTCAGCGATCTGTTTTCTTTAATTGATGCATGCCAATAATTTGACTCTTCCAAAACAGATTAACTTCTTTTCCACGACCTTTGTTTGTTTAAGAAATATGAAGCTACTCACTGCATCAGTTAAATCATGTGTTGCCACCTAAAACATAATCATCCATGCAGTAATTATCCAGTGGGAGGATCTTACCTATGTGCTTAGTTAAATCCAGGTGGTGTCTTTTTGTTTTTGGATGGGCAGTGTATACGCATTCACATTCTGTAACAATTAAAAAGGACATCCAAATCCTTCAAACACATAGGAATCACTGTCTAATTATAAATATACACTAGACTATAGCTACTGTTTAAAACATTTCAAATACAGGATATGGAGAGTAATGTAGTAATATCAGGATGTTTTTATTATCAGATTTTGCCAAAAAGAAAAAAAGGAAAAGAAAATTACAAACATATAGGAATAAAATGCCAAATTAAAAAAATACATTAAGGATTTGTCTGCCATTATCTGCATTTAATAAATGTTTTGACCAGTGAATAAAATTGAAAGCCTCATATATCACAATATAACTCCTTAAAGCAAAAAAAAAACCTCACATTTTTATAAACCAAATGTCAAATGTTGAAATTAAATATGCAAATTAGCAGAATACCACACATTTTAAATAAGCATATAAACTAATTTAAGGAGCACCGCATTTGAAACATTTGACTGTGTTTTACCTTGGTGCTTCCCAGGTCATAGGTCAAAAGATGACCATGCATCAGGTTTAATAAAATACAAGTTGTTAATGAACTTGTAAATAATTCATAGAATAATTTTCTGATGCTGGTGTGATTAAGGTTCAGTGCTGTTACATGGTGATGACACTATTTAAAAAAATTACATCTTTAAAACTAATTTGTCACTGATGCACCTGTATCACTTGTTAAAGATCCAGAGAACATCAACAATAAAAATCTCCCAAAATTGACACTTTAACCCTGTTCTTTCCCTGAGTGAAAGATAATTGCCTATCAGATCCTGTACAATCTCCTAAACCTGAGCTCATTTTGTGTTGTGAGGGTTTTCTGGTGAAATAAAATGAAAGAAAATCGCCACATTAATATAAAAAAAAACGAAATTTGGACAAAATCCCAAACAGAATCTCATCACGCTATATTGAGGAACTCCTGATGAGATGCACTGAGGCTCCAGTCTACATTTGGGACCCTGCGAGTGCCACTCGTATCCCTGCAGTGGAGTGCTACGAAGCTCACACTTCAATTCCACGCTGCTAATTAAAAACGTTAATCTGGAGACATTAGGGGTCAGGCGGGGTTAAGTCACTAGAACTGTAGTTCACTTCGGGGACAGTATCTCTGGACGAAAGCGAACTTCATGATTAATCCCTTAAATTCTTCAGAGGTTTGGGTAGAGGGTCAGCAATTAAATTAACAACTACAAAGTTCGAAGGTGATCATGGAAGGAAGCGTCATCTTTATTCAGGTTTGTACAGTTTCTCTGAATCATTACAGAGAAACAAAACACTTTCTGTGATATATTAATAAAACACAGTGTTTAAAAAGTATTTTATGAACTTCTTTTTATCTCTTACAAAAAGCTATGAAGGATCAGATGCAGCTTTAAAAAACTTATAGTTACAGTGTCCATTAATGTTCAACATCTCCTTATAAAAATCTGAATCCACTGTGTAGTGGTGGTCTGGTTCATCATTATTCACTGGTAACTGGATGATTTATAGCACATTAATAAAGGTTTATAAGGGATTCATTAATTAGAGTTAATAAAAATGTTTACAAGGATCCATGTTTCTCACTGGACTGACATTTTCTAGTCGCCTTGAGCCTTTGAAGCGTTCGATCGTGCTCGGTGATCTCGATACCCAACATCTTGACAAACAACATTCAAAACACGCTGGGTCATCACCAGGGCCGTAAAAGATCTGGTTGGGGGTTTTTTTTTTCGTTTTGTTTTTTATGGTCGAAGGGAAGCATTCGATATTAAACCAAGCCTCAGAACTGGTGAAGAGGACTGGAGGTGATTGCTCTGGCTGGTGCTGATATTTGTAGATAAATGCCATGTCCCTGGAGGTTCTGCCTGCCGTGAATTATTAGCAAAGCTTCATTGATCTCCATCAAAATCACAATAATCTCCGGTTTTCATCCAGGTCTTTACTGGATGCTCTGCTGCAACTGTTATCACAAAGGTGTTTTCCCATCCCTTCTTTTTTTTTGTGTGTGTGTGTGTGTGTGTGTGTGTGTGTGTGTGTGTGTGTGTGTGTGCGCGCGAGGGGGGGCGGGCGGGTGCTGCACTAAGGTGATTTCTTCCCATCCTTTGCAGTGTGTGTGTGTGTGTGAGAGAGAGAGTGTGCGCGGTGTATTGGTTTTATAGGCTCAATAAAAAGACTAAAGCCCCCTGCATGACTGCAAAGCTCTGCACCATATGTGGACAAACTCGATTCCTTTTACGGTGATGAATACTGATATAATAAAGACGTGTTTATGGAAGAGCTTCTCCATTTTTTATTTATTTTTTTTTGTGCTGGAGAATTTCATTACCGAGTCCATGGCCGTTGCGGGTCGCACTCGAGCGTAACGGAGTGATGCACAGTGTTTGGACGATAAAGATAAATATTCAGCTATCATTCGATGATGATGTATTTATATCGGAAAAAATACAATCTTAATATTCGTAGTAGTGCTTATAGAATCACGTTATATCAGAAAGACTATGCATTGTAAATCAGGAAAGATGAACACCAATGCAAAAGATTCGATGTTTGTGAAATTGAAAAATATCTCCAAACATAAACGAATTTTGCCTCCTTTTATAGGCGCCTGAAAGCGACCTGTCGTTACCGCGGTGCCACGTAGCAATCAAATGCTAAAACGCAGTCAGCTCTTGTCAGTCATCGATGCCAAAACCCTCGTCATTTCGAGACGCTGAGCAGGTAATCACCAAATAAACAGAGAACAACATGGCAAGAAGGAAATGTAATATCGGACAGGCAGGACCGAAACCTCCCAGGGCGCGGGGCAAAAAAGTGGAATCAAATGAGATCGCCTTCTTGTGACACGGGCCTTGTTCCTTCTTGCCCCGGTGCATGCTGGGATAGAAAGTGGGGTCAGGAAGGCTGTCTCTCGCTCTCGATTTGTGAGCTGTAATGAAATGCAGCAGCCCTGCTTGTCACAGGTCAGCGAGCCGTCTTGCACTGCAAATGCCAAGCCCATTCGTTATGAAAATGCTATGCATTGATTTGTCATACGCCGCAAAGCTCTGTCGAGAGGGGCCATTTTTAAATCTGCGCCGTGCCGACCGTGGCGTTACCATTAATACCTTTCACACTGGCTGAGATTAGAGAGTATTAGAGTAGCATGAATAACATGGTGCTGAGTCTGGCTGGAATTAAAAAGAGAATGACAAACCAGTTGTAATGCAATCGTTTAGGTTTTATATATATATATACAGATTTACTGTCCTCTGAAAATAACTCAACCTACAACCATTATTGTCTAAATAACCTGCAACAAAAGTGAGTACACCCTCAGTGAACATGTCAAAACTGTGTCCAAAATGTCAGTATTTTATGTGAGCACCATCGTGATCCAGCACTGCTTTAATCCTCCTGGGTATGGAATTCACCAGAGCTGCACAGGTTGTTGCTGGGATCCTGTTAATTATTACACCAGTATCGTTATGCATCGGTCAAGTTACCACTCCATGTAAGCCATGCGTTATGTCAGAGCCATAATATAGCACATGACAGTACTTAGTGTACTTCCTACAGTATAAACATAAGGAAAATGTGACATAAGGTACATGGCATAAAGTGTTAATAACAGCTGTTATTAACCAAAGTGCACGTTATGTCAAACTATGCACTACCTAAGCTGAAGGTGACATGATGATAATGACAATTGCTGCATTAGCATTATGTTACAACAGTCGTGTCACCTGTCAGGGTTATAATTAAATGTCATTGTGCTACATAACACTTTTATAACATGTAATAACCAGGGCCTGAGCAGCATCTCTAAAGACACTATGTAATAAAATGCCTGTTGAAAACCCTAACCCAGACTTCTGATCGGAAGGTCATGGGTTCAAATCCCAGCACCACTGAGCGGCCACTGAGCAAGGCCCTCAACTGCTCAGCTGTAGAACTGAGATAACTGTAACTCGCTATTTTATGAGGCATCTCCCATGTGCCCTCATTTAAATGTAAATGTTGATGCAAGTGTTAATGGCTGGAATAACAGCAGTCAACAGAAATACCCTAAACATTTGAGTTATAAGAAAAACTAGCAAGTGGAATAACGTAACATTGCGGTAGTTATCATTACACATAACGTATTAATATTTCACTGCATTTCATTGACTTGTACTCTGCACAAATAACAATAAAGGTTAATCAAATCTAAAAACAATTACGACAACTCCCTGACTTGCTTACAACCTGATTATACCAGTCTTATAATGTTTCCTCCACCTCCACCATTATCTGAACCCAACCTGTTATCAAATTATAAACTTAACTTATAAATGTTATAAACTTTCTTTTTTAGCACTTCGTATGCTTTGATGACAGATTACGCAATGTTGCAATATCATGATTATATAACTATTGTTTAAACACAGGTCATGCGTAATGACATGTCAGCCTGTGCCACTGAATTTCCTGCTACTTATGCTAATTCTCATGTGATTCTCATCTGCTTTATAGCACATTTATGACGCTTTATTTCCTGATCGATAGTTTGATGCTAGACAAAAGCTGTCTCAATGTTTCAGTTAGAACAATTTCACTGCAAATGAACTGAAAATATGAGTGCATGTCATTAGGAATGTTATAGAAATGGCTGGGAAAATAGATGTTACTGCAGGTTGAGTAATACAACATGAGCATTTAGACTATAGATCTTCAAAGTCATATACAATGATATTAAACATTTTTCCAGAATGCTGCTGCTGTTTTGCCGATAGACAACCAGAGCAATTTTAGCTGAGTGTCTAAAATCCGAGTCACACGGTAAACACGGTGGCTGAGATGCTGTAAGGAAAAGACATCAACGAATTTTGCCAAAAAACGGTACAAAAAAAGTCTTTTGAAAGCAGCGATCGTATAGTCAGATGAATTTTTTTAAGAAGTAAGGATGCCAAGGTTCATGGAGCCAATAGCTCAAAAAGATAAATAACAAATTCCAAACAAACGAAACACACACACACACACACACACACACACACACACACACAACCTCACATGTGTGTCACGCTTCCTGCATGGAATATAATCGAGGGCGACCTTTATCAATCAATTGAATAAACTGCTTTCAGAGCATCCATTGAAAGCCAACTCTGAGCAGGAGGTGCTTTCGCAAGCACTTTTTTTTCCAGGGAGCAGGGGCAGCTGAAGATGAGAGAGAAGCAATACCGTCAGGCTGGCCAGTTTGGATGGTGTTTCTGCTGCATCAATTTATTGGCCAAAACCACAATCCAACTGGAGGAGGTCCAACTGACAGTAGAGCAAAAAAAAAAAACGCTAATGCAACACTTTTTCACTTTTTAAGAGGGTGAGATTTAAGGGTAATGGACGGGGTGTCATGGGTATGATCTTCTCTTTCATGAAACGTACAGCAACAAAACTCCAGGATACAATTTTATCCTGCGACAGAGGACCGTTAACTTTTAGCTACTGTATGGACAAAGCAACAATGATGTAATGTGTGGATGAATGCAACAGGAAAAGAGTGAGGTAAAAAAAAAAACTGAAATGAAAAAGGTAGTTCATCATTTAGAAGCAGGTTGAAAAGAAGGGGGAAGTGAAATCTGTATTAAAAACCTAATAACTGTCAGGCGCAATCACGATTAGGCCAAACTTGTCAAAAAATTAGCAGACAGACCAAAAAACAATTACAAATCCTCACAAAAAAAAAGCGCACAAAAATAAATTGCGTAAAAAAAAAAAAATGCTGAGATAATAACAACCAAATTCCACATGATAAACAAGAATAATACATAATCCAGAAACAAGCATGATTATAAAAATGGACATACCCAGAAAGAGAAAAACAGGATTTCTCACAACATAACGGTAAAAATAAAGACTTGATGAGTCACACAATAAACACACATTCGTTAGATGCTCAACACATAGTAGGTGTGCACATTAGAGAGACAGTCACAGAGCAATACCCATGCCAACATACTGAGAACCACAGAAAGGCATAAGAAACTATAAAAGTATCAAATGCACACGTTTGTTTGTGAAATTTGTAAAAATCTTCTTATTCATTTTTTTATATATTTATTGTAGAATATCTTATTGATCCCACAAGGAAATTGTAATTTCTTCGCATATCCTAGTGATGTAAGAAGCTGGGGTCCGAGCGCAAGGTTATCCATGGAGCACAGAGGGCTAAGGGATTTGCTCAAAGGCCCCAAAAGTGGCAGCTTGGCGATCCTGGGGCTTGGATCCCCGACCTTCTGATCAGTAACCCAGAGCCTTAATCTCTGACCTACCACCTCCCTGACCTATGCAAATTAGGCAAAAAAAAAATCAACAAATCCAAACGATTGGCTTAAGTGATTCTATGGCCCAATCATGTGGCTTGTGTGATTCAACGTTTGAAAACTACCTTTGAAGACACCATGGTTTCAGAAAGAAAGAAAGTGCTTTATACCTTAACAGCACAGTGAAATTTTTGTGAGTGATGTTAGGAAGCTGAGAGGTCAGAGTGCAGGTTTTGCCATAATACAGCACACCTGGAGCACAGAGGGTTAACAGCCTTGCTCAAGGGCCCTGAAAGTGGCAGTTTGGGGCTTGAACCCCCAACTTCCCTATTAGACAATAAACATTATAAAGTGACATAATAATAGTGTATAATAGAAGCTTGGACAGAAGTACAGAGATTGTTGGTGCTTCTGATGGCTAATACAGTAAAACAAAAGACACCGCACACACCCCCAGCACAACACCACGTTTTAAATAGAATAACATAAAATAATTCCTAATTAAAATTAATTCCCAAACATGTTCCTAACAACGTCTTACCAAAAAAACTACCATCTGTAGAAGTAAAAAAACTCAACGTTCCATGCGATATTCCTAACAGGAGCATGTAGGAGGCTTCTGGTTGATCCACTGCAGCATAAAAAAAAACCTCCTCGCAAGTAATAACAGCTTTCCGAAGAGCATGAATTGTTTGGGACGCGCTCTCAACGTGAAGAGCCAGGGTGCTTTTGTAATGTTGTGATAAGGAATAATCTCCTGCAGCCAGATGATGCACCAGAAGTTGAGAGGGTGACTCAGGTCGCCCTAAAATCATGCTCATCCAAATAAATCCTCTGGTTCCAGTTGAACAAAGTAAGAAAGCGGGAAAAAGTGCGATAGTCAGATTTACCCGAGAGGTCAGGGGGAAAAAATACAAATAAAAAACACTTCACATTGCACATTAGTGTTCCTTTCAGCAAAGAACGAGGGAGAGGGGATGTGGTATGTGCTTTTTGAACATCCCAATCCACAGAAGCTGTTATGATACCCTCCACTCTTCTCGGAAGATGTTCTACTAGATTTTGTGGAGATTTTTAGTGAAGGCAGGTACTGATGTAGATGAGAAGGTGAGGAGGCTTGGTGTGCAGTCAGCATTCACATTTATCCTAAAAGGGTTCAATAGGATTGAAGATCTATAGCAAGAGATTTTCCACTCCATCCCAAGTAAATTATGGAGCACCATTTCATCCTCCCACATCCAAAGATGTCCTGAAAGTTCCTGAAAAGTCCTGAAGCATCGTATTGCACTTATAGCACAGCAATCTAGCAAAACGAACCATTTCTTATTAATTAAAGAAGAACAAAATGTCGGTTTATAGTTAAAAGTGTGTATAGAGTGTAAAAACTTTTTTTTTTTTACATTCCTGTGTTACTCTATTCCAACAAGAACGTTCATATAAAGCCACCAGAGCTGCTGTTCTAGAAAAAGATTCCACTTCTGACCAATCAGAATCCAGGATGAACTAAAACAAAGCTGAGGATTTAATATCGGGTCATGATTTTAAAACTTTGAGTCTGTAAGTGCTGTTTTGTTCAAACGAACGAGGGGAAAAAAGGAACAGAGTGATATCTGCTCCTCGAGGGAAATTTCAGCCTCTTTCTGCGGCGTCTATTCCTTCAAGACGGTCCACGTTTCAATTAAACATTCAATATTCATCACTTTAATATCAAAGATTCAATTCGCTGTAGTTACACCAGAGAGAGAGAGAGAGAGAGAGAGAGGGGGAGAGAGAGAGAGAGAGAGAGAGAGAGAGAGAGAGAGAGAGAGAGAGAGAGAGAGAGGGGGAGAGAGAGAGAGAGAGAGAGAGAGAGAGAGAGAGATTCTCAGAAATGTTCTTAAAGCAGTGGGGGAGTTTTTTTATATAAGATACTCTATATACCTTGTATGAATGTCATTATTGCTCATGATACGTATGCATGCTGGATTAATGGATTATATCAGGAAAGTGGTGTAAAAAAAAAACAAGAAGAAGAAATAGAAATAATGAAACTTATTAATACGAATCACTTTTCACCACACAAACATCTACAGAATGAATCCTTTATAAGCAACTCCAGAGCTTTTCAATAACAAGTTTGTTAAATAATCTTTTTCACAACTAGAAATGATTCCAGGGAGCACAATTGCCACAATTCTCTCATTACTTTAGTCACTCAAACTGCCCGTTAGATTACGAGCGGTTAAAAAGAGATTAATTTCCTGATAAAACCGCACAGTGGGGACGCTTCAAATTTATAGCGCGGGCAATTAAGTGCGGCGAAGTCTTTCCTTTGTCTCGGACTGATTCCGAAGCGATAATGGCAGGTGAAGAGGAAGATAATGAGCGGGCCAGGACACACTCGTGCGCTTTAGAACGCTCGAAACAAGAGTTCCTGTGTTTCCGGCTGTCGTTATGCGTCACACTTGACTTGTCTTACAGATTCTGACTTTTTTTTTTGGTTGTGAGACAAAATCATATTTTAGTAGTTCTATGGAAAGTGACTCGAGATCTTTCAGCATCAGATTTCTCATCCTAACTATAAACAAACCAACACAAAACTCAGAATAGTGCAGAATACAGGAACTGCACACACACACACACACACACACACACACACACACACACACACACACACACACTGTATACGCAAACGCAGCGTCTTGAAAAAAACAGGATGTAGACAAATGTTACATACCCACAGATACATCATCATCTTGAGCGAGGGGGTCAGGTGCACTCGTTTGACGAAAGCGACGCAGAGTCTCCCAAGTTCTAAAATCCGTCCTGCTTCTCCCAGTCCTGTTCTTCACGTCTATAATTTAGAGAAATCGCTCTGGAGCGCTTATTAGGAGCACGCTCTAAGAAAAAAAAGAGGGAACGAGATCTTCACCGAGGGAGAAGAAAAACAAAATAAAAGATGCTTCTAGTAGATCTCTTGGTGGCGGTGTTTTTTTTGTTTTTTTTTTCCTTCACCGTGTATCGGTCTGACTCTCGCTCTCGCGCTCACAATCCGTGGCTCGGGCAACAAATCTTGACATGAGCGTTTAATGAGAAGATCCGTGCGCAGAGGAAGTCCGGCAAAAGTGCCCTTGCAAAGTAACAGAGAGAACAAGAGAGAGAGAGAGAGAGAGAGAGAGAGAGAGAGAGAGAGAGAGAGAGAGAGAGAAAGAGAGAGAGAGGGATAGGGGAGAGAGAGAGAGAGAGAGAGAGAGAGAGAGAGAGAGAGAGAGAGAGAGAGGCGGGGGTGGACAGGGAGGGGTGGGGTGATGGTGAGAGGCTTTTCCAATACGCACACACACACACACACACACTGCTGGAGGAAAAACAGGCAGTGCAGAAGATGGTGTGAGGAGCAAACGCCAAGACGATGATGCCTTAACTTACAAAAAGAAAATTAAGATTTTTTTTTAATCTAGATTTTATCTTATGTTCAATGTGATGGTTTTTACATGTAACCTGGCATCCGAATACACAGGCTACAGAAAACACACTCCAGGCTCAAATGTGCAGTGCAAAAAAGAAAAAAAAAAGCTGTAGTCTGTGTTAAACACACCTGACTTCTGCCTAGACTCTCTCTCTCTCTCTCTCTCTCTCTCTCTCTCTCTCTATTTTCTCCTCTTTTAGGATGCCAAGGCCTTCCCGCTCGTCTGCCTCTGACGCACTCGCTCTCTCGTTCTTGCACTTTCCTACAGCCATCTACTGACACCGAATCAGTACTGCCGCGCCATTCTTTCACGCGTAAATCTGACGAACAAAGATCGCGACTCCTTCGCTAATTACTCCGCTTTCAGCTCGTGGTTACGAAGCCACTTCAATCCCAACACCGTTCCCTCTGGCATCTGGTAGAAACCTCGTGAGGACGAGGGAATGGAAATATACGTTCGGAAATAGAACCGGACAGGACAGGATATTGCAAACTGATGCAACAATCTCTGTTTTTGTCTTAAGTTATTTCATAGTTAGGAGCAACTGGAAATATCCGTGCACTTGCATCGGCTTCACATCAGACATCAGAGCTCGAACAAACTAATACGGAGCGAGGAAGTTGGAGAGAGAGAGTTATTGACTGATCCCAAGATTAACCTCAGGGATAAGGGTGCTTAATTTAAGACTGGGCAAAGATTGCGGGAGAACACCATCGCAGCCCCTCTACGGAGCATTGAACACTTTCAGCAATCCGGTCTCATGGCGCCGGATTTCTGAAGCGTCAGCTGGTATGGAAAGCTCTAGATGGTGAAGGTGTGAGTCTGAGGTGAGGTCAGGGGTGCGAAAGGAGTGTTCTTGCATCATAATTACAAAACTAATGGTGAATATCATACGTGACATGGAAAAAGAGGGAGATAAAGATGATTATTTCCGAGAAGCATCAATAGGAAGAGTCATTTCTAAACCATTTAAGCAGATCAATTTACTCCATATACTTGCATATTGTGAAAACAAAGCTTAGTTACATAAGATGGATTTTGGCACCAAGTCAAATTCAATTTAGTTTTTAGGGTTTTTTTTCATCATTTTGCATCCTGAAGCTCTGTGACGCCCAGAATTTTGCTCCATTTGCTAATGTTTGACCTTGGTTTAGAAGGTTGTGGTTTTAAATTCCACCACCAAGCTGACACTGCTGGGCCCCTGAGCAAGGCCCTTAACTCTCAACTGCTCAGCTTTATGAATGAGATAATTATAACTAACATTTGAGAAGAACACATGCCAAATGCATAAACGTTAAAAATCATCAAAACGGCGTACAAAAGCAGTACGGCGATATTTCAGCTTGATTATTGTTTGGAATTTTTGCTTTGCGGATGCACGCCATGTAATTGTGCAGGAATAGGTGTACACAAGAGCAATGCTTATCTACACAATGCACCACAACAGTACTAATCACACTAATTACAGATGTTCCATGTTCTATAGTAGACAACACCTATCACTTACGGCACTCTCTGACACTGTTGCTTGCTTTAATTAAACCACACAGGCTCTGTTTTCATAAGGTTCAGCCTCCAGTGTTGTTTTCTCTTCACTCTTGTACACATTTATGCTGTAATGACATATATATATATATATATATATATATATATATCACTTTCTGGGTCTGGTTCCTCTTCATAATTATTTTTCCCCTTATGGTTCTTCCTCACCATGGTCTAGAAAAGCTTTTTCAAAAAGGATCTAAATCTACATCTGTATTCTTGTAAAAGCATTTTTAGAAATAAAACACTTTTAAGGGTGGCATTTTGTTAGCTGGTTATTACTCTGTAATTGGAGTTTGTTGAAAAATTATACGGACGAGATTTTAACGCTTAAAGCATGATTCCTTATAACCTGATGGTCCCTACAGAGAAGGTGAATGTTGTTTGTGTTTCCTTCCCGAGAAGCACTTAACCTGTAGTGGCCTGTAAAACCCGAGCACATCACAGTAAGTAGAAAAGTGACCGTAAGCGTCGATCCGGCAGCAGGCGTCTGAAGGAAAAGGGGCAGCAATTATGAAATTGCAAGCAGAAAGGACGGCTCATTACCGAGACTGCATAGCTCTCAGCTTAATTGGACGGCGTGTCTGAGCGTCATATCCCAATCACGACTATTGATCGCGTTGATCCGTGGCAAGGTGCGAGCGAACCCGAGACATTGTGACACAGTGTTAAACCTCTGGAGGGCCGACCAAAAGGCTCGATAAAGGTGAGAAATGATTTGTCCAGGATGTTGTTTTTTTTTGCTTTTCCTATTTGCCGGAGAGGATTGGTTGCGAATAAAAAGCCCATTTGTGATCTTCCTGATCCGCTTGCCCGCTCTAATTTCCAGAAAGTTCAGATCATTAAAAGCAAATAAACAAGCCAACGCAGGCTGCAGGAATTAGAATGATCACGGCGTATGAGCGCCAGCATCAGACACATTAATCATCCCATGGCGTTCAGACTCAAAATCCCTCAACAAACCATGATAAATTACAGAGAGGTTTGGAGGAACAGAATGTTACAAAAATCTCTCCCATATGTACTGTACGATTCATCTCCTGCTCCATACCTTCACTCACTCCGCAGAGCTTCGAAGAACTGGTATGTAACGGAATACGATATTTGGGGAAACAGCTTTAGATAACATTTTTCACTTGTGTGTAAAAAAATAACGGTTCGGCATTTGCAATTGCTGGCAGACACACGACCACAATATCGCAAAATCAGCATCATAGCGCATGTCATTCTCATTAATTACTACTACTTTTTTATATTTTGAGAAACAGAACAAATTGTATGAGCTACGATTCATTGCAACTTTCCATTTTTTTGAGCATACTCACATGTCCATTTTCAGTCTGAATACACATATACACAGTGCCAATTCTAATTTCAATGTGCATCACTGGGAATGAAAAAAAGGCAGCTTTTTCTCTACATGAAAATAGGGGTGCCAATAAATATGAACAAATATAAAAAATTGACATTGAGAGAGGGGTCGTGGTATCACTTAAACCACTTTCTTCAACCTACGATTTAACTTCCAACCAGTCAGACCTTCAAGCAAAACATAAATAAATAAAATAAAACACAAAAATTCACCAACACAAGTTTTTTCTCTTTTTTTCCATCAAACTGATTAATTGTGTGTGTTTGATTTAATAATTCATAACCGGAACAGAGAGAATATCAGTCGAGAGTAATGCAGGTATAAAAAAAAAAAAAGAACACAAATAAATGCAGATAAGCTGACACACACAAACACACACACACACACACACACACACACACACACACACACACACAAAACATTGCAGCGTCACTTACCCTGAGCTGGTTGGCATCACAACTCATTTGCTGGCCTGGAATCTGTCAAAAGAGACACACAAATTATAGTAACACATTACACACACCAAATACTGTAGATACCCCCTCCCCTCCACCCCGCAACTTCCGCACACCCAAAAATACCCTCCCAACACACACACACACACACACACACACACACAGTGAGTAATTACAAGTCAATCAAACAGAGCAGGCCGAGGAGCAGGAAAATGAGATCTGTCAGATTCTGTAGAGCCATGCAAGGGGAAAAATGCATAATAAAAGGCAAGACAGTTGTTTCCATGCCAGTGGGAGAAATCGCACAATTCCACCGGGAAGGAGGACAACGGCGGGAAATGCATCACGGTGCAGGTCCATTCCACATGCCATAGTGAACCCGGGATTCACACAAACAGCCTGATATTGATCCAGATAACCAAAATGCTAAGCAGGAAACCTCTGTATCATGCTGCTACTGTGTTTTATTACTTCTGACTGACACTGGAGACTCCTTCCATACATTTTTAAACATCCTGTTGGATGCTTTGTTTTTTTAAATCCTTTGTGCACATGTTGCAAAATTACTAAATGATTTTATTTATTTTGCTAGACACATTAAACACCTTTTTAATTACTGTCATTACTAGACACAGGATACACTCCTCACGCCTTCACGTCATTTTCTCCGTCTCTAAAACTCCACTAGGTGTGTAACTGACTCGCTTTGTCTGTAACATCATTAACAGTTTCACTTTCCACTCTTAGCTCAGCGCACGTGTGGTCCATTAGTCCGGTTTCAGAGTGCTCGGGAATGAGATTTCATCATTCCCGGACTGCAGGAAACACCCGGTGTGAGGATTAACACACACACACACACACACACGCAATGGAAGGAAAAATCTTGATGATACTAACATTAAGACAAAACAAGTCAATGTCTTGTACTGAAATGTAAATCATGTTTTCTCATAGTTCAAAAGATGTCTCATGATCGCCTCATTAGGAACAAATAAGGGGAAAAAAAATTTTAATCAATTAAATAATGACTGTTAAGTTCATGTTAGGTGTCTGATTTAATACAGAACTTATAGAATATACATCTTAGATAAAATTTGGAGGAACATCTAGGATTGATCAGAATAATCAAAATTATTTAGCTATTTATTTTTAGTGATAGCAGTAAGATGAAGATGAAGAAGGATTACAGCTGCTATTTGCTTGTATGAATTTATACCCAACACAAGCAGTAGAAATACAGTGGTACCTTCACCTACGAGTGCATTAATGTACGAGGTTGAGACGCCGCTGCTAGATGGCGAAGCGAAGCCAGAAAGCGAAGATTGTGACGAAAATTAAGATAAGCAAAGAAGAAAAAGTAAAAAATTTAAAGTTTAGGGATACGTAGTGTACAGGAGTGATAGTAAAAAAACGAGTTTTCCCTCCGCCTCCGCTTATCGCCTCTACCACTGTATAGTGAACTTTCATTCAGTCTGTTACCCCAATAAACTACAATGACACATAAATGTGTAACCAGTTTGATTGCATTTTTCACGTTGTACACTGTAGCCACTAGTTGTCAGTGTAGAGCTCTGCTGTATCGACTGCTTTACAGCAGGCCCTTAACCACTGCTCATATTTGTCCTCTCTTTATGTATTACTTTTAAAGCGCAGTGTCAATATCGAGTGTAAATTGCTTGAGGACTTGACCAATTTAAGGTGCTTGAAGCTGCAGCAATCGCTCACAGGAAACGGCGCAGCTTCAAACAGCACCGCGGAGACTCTCGTTCGGTAATGACTCTTTCCACAGGAAATCGAGAGGAAAAAGGACGGAGGGAGCACAAATGGAACAATTTGGTGGGAAAAGGGAAAAAAAAGAGGCCTCTGTAGGCTTTGTTTCTTTTTTACTTTTTCATTCTCAGACCTTACTGAAAGATAGATTCACGCCTGCACTCTCTTTCACACTCTTTCTTTCTCAACAACTAGGAACACACTCCAGCCTCAGGTTTTGTTTTTTTTTCTGTAGTACCGCATTTTATCTGTAATAAATCAGAACGAACTCAGAACTCAGAGAACCGGGACTCCGTTGACGTGTCACTGTAGATGTCGTAAAGTAAATGAAATAGCAATTTATTTGCAAATCATTTATTTATTGATTTATTGATTCATTTGCATTTATCATTTATGTGCAAAATCAATACAATATGTGAATTCATTTATGAAATGCCAGTCATTGAGTCAATATAACTAATCGACAAGTCACTAAACAAATTCATTTGTAAAAGTTGAATTAGCTAATCGATATAGCAGCTGGTATGTTCAATCTAAACGAGCGAATCGTTACGAGAACAAATTCAGCTGAGAAATATTTATCAGCCGTTTATTAAAAGAACTGAATAAAGTGTGGAAGCAAATTCACAAAGCTGTCAATCAGTCACTCAATTGTTAACTGTGAATCTGTTACCACACAATTTCAATTGTACTTTCACATAACCGTATAAATTATCCAGTAGCCTAAAAGATCTGATTAAATACCAGACCACATTCTTTGTGTCACTGAGAGTCAGAATTAATAAATTAGGGGCATTGTTGTGATTTCTTTCATCTCCTCATCCCCAGCAGTGAAATATCGACGTGTGGCCGATCTTTAATATAATCAAATCACTCGTTAATAAAAAATAAAAAGAAACAGGGTTTATTTGATTGGATTTAAGATTGGATTCGAAAATTAAAAAAATAGGCCCCTGTAAATCAGTTTTGAACCAGGAAGATAAAACGAAGAGCAAAATGAGGTTTGGATTCAAGTCCTTCGTCCTCCAGTGGCTTCTGAGCATCTTAGCCATGCAGAAAAAGAGCAGAATGAAGAAGAAGAAGAAGAAGGAAAAAAAAAAAGCACAGATAACTCTGCTGACTCCAGGCGAAGGGACACGGGCGAGCAGAATGGGCTTATTAAGCTGACACAGTGGAGAGCACTGAACTGGTCTGCTGGAGAACGACGGAATGGTGCAAATAAAAAAAACATAGTGGGGGGGGGGGGGGTGTTAGGGGAAGACAATGGCAAAGGAAAGCCGTGGTGCGAGTGAAAATCAATCCGCTGATAAATCGGTAAAACAGAGACACGGTTATAAGAGCTGCATTAAAAACACATAAAAGTGTGTGCAAGGGAATGCGATCCTGCGTCGGCCATTTTAGCGTGGATAAATATCGTTTTTGAGGGAAGAAGAAATGTGCAATGGGAGCGTGCTGAAGATACGGTTAATTTATGCAACCCCACCTTTGATGAGAAGGGAAGGGGAAAGAGAAGGATAGTGAGAAAGAAAGAGAGAGAGCAAGAGAGAGGGAGGGAAAGTGTGCTGACCAAGCACAATTCCCCATGCGGTGGCGGCTGCTGCAGTGCACTTTCGCAGCACTCAGCTTATGAGAACACGGCCAGATCCTAAGCCTTTTTACACTCCTCGTCAATATTACAATACACGGACCAGCATGACTGCTGTGCCTTTATAGTGTGTGTGTGTGTGTGTGTGTGTGTGTGTGTGTGTGTGTGTGTGTGTGTGTGTGTGTGTGTGTGTACAGGTTTCAGAGATAGCACAGCAGCACGCAAGCTAATTACTGGACTGTGCACGGGCAGAAATGCTGAGTGAGAAACCACTGGCATTTCCTCAACGTGGCCTTTTACATACAGAAGCACATGATGAATCACCAACCAAGCGACGAATTAAAAAAAGAGGTTTTACAGAATACAGAGTTCTGGAAATCCGCATTCTGTGTTTGCATTATAGGTAAGGAACGTAACAGTACATGCAATGCGGATAAACGATGCAGCAGTGTGGAGAAGCTGTGAAGACTTGCCACACTGCATGACCAAAGGTTTTATTCCTTTATATATCATTAAAGATATTATTGTACTATTTATTTAACTTTTATGAAAGGAGTCTCTAGTTTCAGAGTTTTATTTGTCTCTATAGCGCTTTTTTCACGACTCACATTTTCTCAACCTTGAGAGGAACCAGACTCAAAAGAAGAACTCATCCTTTCACCATGGTGTCACCAAGAGCATGATTTTAATACCAATGCCGATATCTAGGTTGGATCGCACTTGGAAAAAACAAACAAACACACCATGTAAAATATTACTGAACTTGCTGAAAAAATACCAACATAAAAATGTGCTAAAGAAAATATAAATATATTCATTAATAGAGATATTTATATAATTAATAAATGATAAATATTATATATAACGCAGCCCTCTCTGTGCAGCGCGTAAAAACAAACTGCAAGTGGCATCAGCGATTCGCCTCTAGAGGCCACTCTTGTAATGAAAGCAGACCGTAACCAGGAAAAACTATAGGTGTGAATTTTTTTTGAGAGCTGATAGTTCCAGCAATCAACTATTGGCACCAATTAATCAGCAAAACCGATTAGAAAGTAGATGTCGACCTCTACAGTGGAACCAGGCGCTCTTAAAGCATTTGCGATCATTATAGACTCCTCCATGCTAAGGTCTTTAACTGTTCAATGAATATGTACAGTAGAATGTTTTTTATGTCTTGATTAAGAGGTTGTTTATTCTCAAAGTGCAATATCCAAAATCTTCATGAAGTGGGATTTAACTAGAGCTGGTATGTGTCTCTGGATGTGCATGTAAGAGGAACAAAACAACTTTCACCTTTCATTTAAATGATCAACCTTAGGATGGCAAAAGTAACTCACATTATGCCTCGCTGATGTTTCTTCTTTCTTTTCTTTTTACTTTACAGCTAAGAGGAAATATCTGACACATTTTGCAAACTTAATATTTCTAGGCAACAGTGCTAATCGCTATCTTTTGAAAGCCCATATAGTGTGATTGAAGAACCTGTTTCACTTTTATGACTTTACCACATTTTGTTCTAAACGCACCTTGCTTGGTCCACTTAAAAAAAAAGCGTTTCGACCCCATCCGCATCGTACACCTTTGTCTCCATACAGACGGAATGAGTAGAGACGTGTCTTTTAATTGAGGCTCTGAACTTCCAATTCCCGAGGGGAGCATCAGGATCCGAGCGTCCCCCTCAGGTCTTTGCCAGACCGCGATCCTTTACTGTGACCGAACCGAGCAGTGAAAAACCAATAGAGAATACATCAGGTTCTCAATTATTGGATTATCTCAATGTGATATCATTACCGCTGAACGTTCGCTCCGATCATTGATTGCATTTTTCAATTTCGGCTCGCGACTAATGCGAGTAGCCCCGCTGAACCATCTTCTGATGAGTTTGGGATCCAGTCGATATATGTCCTCATGGCCCGGCGCGAGTTTTATGGCCGGGGCAAAATATTTTTCATCCGCTTGTCTCATGTTTCTCAATTATACTAAACAGATCGCAATCTCGCCCTGCAGGCAATAAGGATGCGTGGGGCTGAATTACAATTCTACATGCAAATACGCCAATGTTTCACAGCAACACTCGCTCGTGAGAAGTGACCACAAGTGAAAACTTGTGGAATGGCAATGAGGCACCGGGACATACTGCAGGCTTTCAAATTAAACAAACGCAGAACAGTCAAAAGTATTTACATCCAACATGCATACTATTTTCATGTCAAATTAAACAGCATACAGTACAGATACGCAAAAAACCTACTTAAGTACATTAACGAATTACTTTTACTTCCTCACTGTCCAACACTGATATTTATAATACCTAAGGCAGCAATTTCTGGTGCCTCCACCGGTAACCATGTTGTCGGCCTGAAGTTTGAAGTTGTTGGTGTATGAATGAGGCTCCTCTGATTCATTTGTCTTGTTCCATCTCCTCCCGAGCTGATTGTTAGACAGAGTTTTCTCCAGGGAGGCTTAGTTTAATACCATGCGATTTTTCAAATAAAAAGATCTTACGGTTTGTGAAACCACACCTAAAATAGTCCTTTTTGACTTGATCCATTGTTTAACAGATCGATCTATTGATTGTAGCCAATTCCATTTTCAACGTGTAAAGGTTTCTGGCTCCACAGAGGTGGCTTAAAAAAAATCAGAAGTCAGAATTGCGGAAAAAAACTTGTAATCTGAAGAAATAAAGTCAGAATTGGGACGAAACAAAATATCATAATTGCAAGAAAAACGTCTGGATTAGGCCTTTTTTTTATGCGGCAGAAACAGGCTCATAAAGAAAACACTGTTCAGCGCATTTACCTTTTTGAAAGTAATTTGATATATAATTTTATATATATATATTTATTATAATTTTTTATATATATTTTTTTCCACCGATATTCTTGTATGCAATTTCAGCAATACAAATTAAATTTTTTCTAATAAGGAAACAAATAAATTGTTGATTTTAAGAGACCTGTCTCATTTTCTTCTGTATATTCACTATTGCTCTTTGATGAGGTAAAAAGTACTTTTTATCCGTTTACTCAATGAATCGATGGAATAATCGGTAAAATATTCGACTACTAAAATAATCGATAGCTATGATCCTGGTGAGAACCTACTTTTTTATCTTTAAATTTCTGTTATGTATTTATGTGTTCAGGTTACAAGATTAGATCAATAATTTGGACCTAAAATTCAAAGAAGTTCTGCATAGTTATAGCAAACATAACTAATAAACCAAACAACATGAGGTGGGCGAGGGGGCGGGGCTTCAAAGGACTTCAGGTAATATTCAGGTATACCTCAAAACACTTAGGCAGCTGTCAATCATTCCAGATTCCCATTTCGATCAACTTAATAAATGTTTTCAGAGGAGAAGACTTTTACTTCAATATGAAAGTGTGAAGTTATCACAGAAAATGCTGTAGTTAATACGAACATTCATTAGAAACCAATTTAATGACATTTAAACTCACAAACTCTTAATATTTTGTAAATATTGACCAAAATTTGTGCTGTCTCTAGCTGTTTAATATCCACAAGTATTACAAAAGGCATATACAAATTCATTTATTTATATATTTTACCGCTATTTATATTTCTACTGTGTACACAGATTTACCTCAGAGACCCACATGACGGCCTTTGACCCCAACACCTGTTGAGTTTTTCCCCTTTTTCTCAGAGATTTCGCTCTATTTCAGGTTTCTGTTCTCCCTCTAACTTTTTTGTTCTTCGTTTTTATTACGTACACTGTAGTAGTAAAATAAATGTATATAAATAAAATAAATATCTAGAAATAAGCGGTTGAGCTCGACGGTCTCTCTGATTCGCCTGAGCGCGAGCTCAGTTGCGCGTGACAGAGAGGCGCGCGTGTGCGCTCGTGGGCCCGGGCGCGCGCACGATTAAACGACGCCCTGGCAAAATTGTGACAGAGGAATGTGACGTGTTCAGGTCATTTATTATTATGATCTTATTATTATTATTATTATTATTATTATTATTATTATTATTATTTATTAATATATTAAATTAAATCATATTTCTAGTGCGTGTGTACTAAAAGCAAGTTTCAGTTTCAGTTTAATTAAAAAAAAAAAAAAAAAAGAGGGGTTATATGGATTATTATGTCCTAAGCATGTTTTTCACACGTGATCCTCGGCTGATCACGTGTCGAGCACGTGGCTAGACTGTGTAAGTTCATTAGTTGAAATCCATTTGCGTATGACAGAAAAACACAAATAGAAATGCAAAAAACAAAGTGTATTACTGTAGATGTGGATAAACTTGAGCTCTTGAAACTGAAAGATCGGTGTTCTTGTGAGAGAAGAGAAAACTGTATATTAAGGGGAAGTGGCAGCTCAGTGTTCAAGACATTGGACTTTGGCTCGGAAGGTCATGAGTTCAAATCCCATCACCAACCAGCTGCCACTCCTGGGCCAACAAAGCAGCAAAAAAATGCTACTGTACGTTATGCTTGGCCACTTTAATAAATCGATTCCTTTATTAAGGAAGGGACGATTATAAGTTCTGTGAGCAGGTAATTCCACATCTCGCTCTGAATGAATGAATGAGTAGCGACACTGCAGCAAATGATAGTTTACTGCACGTCATAACGTAAATTACAGGGTATAACTTGGAATAACATTCACAGCATAAAACACTACTCACTACTGCTTTTAAAAGGGCACGTTTTTGCTCGTATTCCGAGTAGTATTTACGACAGGTACTTTTACTCTACTCACACTACATTTTTTTGGGAAGTAATAGTACCCGAGTATGGTTTTCCACCACTGCATGTCAACAATTTTCAATCTGTTTATGTATTTATTCTACAATAAACAACATATAAGGACCCTAAAAATTAATACATAATAGAAACCAATGAGAAACCGAATTTTAAAAATCAGTAATGTGGATATTCTTTCTGTCCTGTGCAGTGGCTCGTTTACTCGTTTACTCTTAGTTACAACGGCTTCATCTTTAGTGTCCATCACTTACATGTGATATAGTTAATTAGCACTTACATACACAGCACTCAAGGGAGAAAAGAATATATATCTGGATACATCAAATCAGCTGAGACTTCGGTTGTGGTGAACACGCGTCCTTGTTGATGACTACAGGTTCTGATTGTAATTCGCTTATTTCGAAACAGACGACTGGTGTCGATGCAGAGGTCTCGCTTACGAGCAGTGTTATAAATTATCTTAATTAGCTTGAGCAGCTGTATGTTAGTCCATACTACGCTCATGATTGAAAGTGTATGCAGTCGAAATCAGGAAGAGTAGAGATAGAGGGAATACTCAATTTGACAAAAAAAAGAAAACAAATGTTATTTTGGTTTTGCGTTCCCATTCAGCCTTCCTGTCAACTCGAAGCAGTCTGGCCATTCTCCTCAAAATCCCTTTTTTAGCAAGATATTTTTGGATGGTTTTTGTTTTCTGCACCACTCTGTGTGAACCTCAGAGACTCTTGTGTATGAAAATGCCAAAAGATAAGCACGTAGGTGTACAGTTGTTCCTGATAATGTGGTTTTTAATCAAAGCAAATGAACGACTATTTTTACATCAAGGACTATTCATTCATGAGAATTCATTCATCAAAAACAGTTTTTGTGCTAGTAGGCTATCAGACAAACATAATGTTGTCTGACAGATCACTCCTGTTGGTGGCTTTTGTGAAGCTGGTGGGATTTTCCATGGATTCCATGTCAGATGCAGCCAGTAGATTCTGGCAAAAAGCCTAAAACTGTAACTCAAGCCTGGGGCTGCCTTCAGGAGGAGTTAAAAAACGAGCGCTGTCATAGAGTAACTGCGAGCCTTCACGATTTATTTGCCCCCCTTCCTCAATTAATTATCCTATTTTTTTAAGCAGCCATGCTGACCAATGACTCGTGCAGAACTTTTAAAATAATTAGGATGGCACTGGACCATATTCTGTGACTAAGAAGCCATCTAAAATGCATCACGCTTTGGAGCCATTAATGCTCTTTCGCAGAGGAAGGAGCTCATCTTTCAAAAAAAAAAGAAAAGACTAAACGAGATCAAACCAGAGCTTGAACTCAAATGGAGAACAACATTCTCGAGGAAAAGTTTCAAACCGGAAATGGGCGACGCAGTAAAGATGGCAGTGACTTGGAGATCTGTATCTAATCAACGGTTAAAATGTTTAGAGAGGTGTCTAGAGCTGCTAGGCGAGCGATCTGTTACCAGTGAGGAGAATAATATGCTTTCCCGGAAGCTGCAATTTTACAGCACTCATTTATTCATTACGTCCGTAGGAACCCCTTAAGTGCATCGAGAGCTTTTTAGGCTAAGCAATGAATCGCACTGCCAGTCACGCCGCATCGGAGACAACTCCGTAAATCTGCCGCTAGCGCGGGGAACGCTAGGACGTCAGGACGTATTCAGATTCACAGCAGTTCATGTGACAGTTTAAAACACAGCAGCATCGACATTAAAGTTCTTACTGCCACAACTAAAGGTTGCATACACAGACCTCATGACAGATGTATTACACACACACACACACACACACACACACACATATATATATATATATACATACACACATACACACACACATACACACACACACACACACACATGTCAAGAATGTGCAAACCTGTCATCAAAGCAAAAAGTGGCTACTTTGAAAAATGTAAAAGATCAAATATATTTTTAGTTATTGAACATGTTTTTGTTTACTTCATAATTTCATACGTCTTCTTTCATACTGTAAATGTCTTCAATATTAAAGTACAATGTTGAAAATACAGATAAAGAAACACCACTGAAGGGAAAGGTGTGTACAAACCTCTGACATATATACATGCATAACCTTATATTATTAAAAAAATGTATAAATAAATAAATAATAATAATCCTTTTACTCCTGGATATTATTGTTGCTTTACATGTAGTATATCTATTCATGTTATGAACATCAGTAAATTTTTTTGTTTACAAATTCCTCAAAATATTTCACACATCATCAGCATTTTTAAATTACAAGCTCCAGCATACACACCTACTCTACACACACACACACACACACACACACACACACACACACACACACAGAATCCCACTATAAGAAGACTCTCAAGTCAATCTCCGATCCAACCACTAAAGCTGATCATGTTTAAGAAGAAAAATGAAGAATAACCACACCCCCACACACTTGATATCCCCCCACCTCTCTCCCTCTCTTACACACACACACACACACACACACACACATGATAATGTTAGAAAGCCCAGCTAAGAGAAACCATTGTAAAAGACTCAATTTAGTTTTAAAGGTCAAATATCCAGTCACCGCTGAGGAGACTAATTAAGTGCCCTTCAAAGCCCTGGGAGTCCATATGAATAGATAATAGAACTGATCCGGTACCTCGGCGAGGAGAAGAATGAGCGCTGGCTCGTTTGCATGCAGCTGGGTCTGCATTAAAAATGTTCTCAGCGGGAAGGGTCTTATGTTGAGCAAACAGAAATATCACACCGGTGGCCGTTATCATTTTGCACTATGTTTCAGCGGGATGCAAAAAGAAACATGACCGAAACGCTGATTTTTAAAGAAACATCCCTGATAGAACCGGGTGGGATCCCTCAGTCATACGAATCAGGGTTTGGAATATTTTACCCCTTAGGACATGTGTGAAAGTCTTTCAGTCTTTCATTATGCATTGTTTCAAATATGATCTTTGTTCACTACTGAAATCGGAGGTTATTAATTTTCCTAAGGATTCCTTTCTTTTTTGATGGGGAGCATTAAAATGATGAAGACTCAAGCACTCCTCAGCCTGTTCCAATTCGCCTATTTTGGAAGGTAAGCACATAATACCATCCAAATTAAAAAAAACCCTGAGAGCCCCTTATGTTTGCATGAAAATTTACAAACAAAAACTCCAGCCAATCTGAGACAAATAAATTGTAATAATATGAAGTCATCATTTTGAGAAAAGCATTCATTTCCATGAGACATGAGCGTTCTCAAACATCGCTGTTGAGTTCTGCTTTGTGATTCATCAGGTGTTAATTCATTTCCCATAACAAAAGGTTTTAATGAAGGATTTGATTTGTAATGAGATGTTTATTAGACACCTGAATGGAGTCCCCAGTGTCAGTGCTTTGTAACAGGTCTTACGCCAAACGTGCAAAATAAACAGATACCTTACATAAAAAAAACAGCCATATTTCGAGCACTGGTTGCATTTCTGATGAATCGGTCTGACAAGATGCCCCTCAAAACAAAAGCTTTGTGTTCATCCCCATCCATCTTTTCTCTGGAAAAAAAACACGCAAGATGGTCTGCGCTTTCTTATACAAACACTCTTGCCCTGTTCATTGGGAGGCAGTGAGGCTGCAGAGTGCTGGTGGAGAGGTCGTGGTTGTGGAGCGTCTTTCCCCAGGGCTATAGGGGCTCAATTAAGGGCAGAACAATGGCCTCGGCTCACTTCAGCCTCTCACTTCAGCAAATCTGCCAGAGCTGCAGCGAGACCTCTTTAATCTCCCCCGCCTGCTCGGCTTGGCATTCGAATCCAACCTACAGAGGGCACACAGGAGCTTCGGACGGCCACGGCAACGCTGCGGCATCCCACGCAAGCCCGAACACGCCGCAGGCCACAACCATTCCAGCTGTTCCCTCAGCCTCATGGCATCGAAGAGAAGTGCACATTTAGAAGTGGTAGAGGAGCTGAAAATATCATCCTGCATCAGGTAGGAAAAAAATGTGAAAAGCAAGCGTGGTTAATTACGAGCGGATCTGCTGATGCTGGTGCAGAGGGGAAGACGGTTTGTTTCAGCTGTAATGTCATGAGAATGGCGTCAAGACAAAGGCTTTTCAATGGGCTTTCACACCTGTTAGTCCCTGTGTCAGGTGTGAATCGGATTAACAGCGATCCTTTTGTTGTTTATTTATTTTGATGGATTTGTTTTCAACCCATGCATGAGCAAATATACCAAAAAGTATATAGTTTATAGTGGTACTATATAAAGGGTATATAGTGGTAAAAAAATCTATCACTCAAGCGAACCTACTGTATACGGAGAGTGTATTTGAATAGCTTGTGTATCACGTCCGTATTTTGCAGCGAAACATACTCTAATTACTACACCTCTGTCTTGCGTCTAGACAAAATCAAAATCGAAAAATTTGAACTGCAATCTGAAACACAGCACTTATTGTTAGTTCACTTTCCGCACTATATATTTAATTATAAATGCACAGAGTTCACCTTGACTCTCTTGGATGCAAGTGTGACCGCCTAAAAACCAAAAACACACCAGGGCCTGGTAGCAACCAGGAGACAACAAGTCCATACTGTACATATGTGCTTAGTTATTAAATAAATCATCTGTTTATCTAGTATTTTTCACTCCTACATGCTTTACCGCCATTAGAATACCACAGAACCGTCTCTGCCTTCCAGGGTCAAAGGGAAATCCCTGCATGTGTTTTTTTTTTATTTTTTAGATCCTCTTCATGGTGCATCTGATCAATCCTCAAATTACTCAATCACCTATAACCTTAGTACCTAAATAAAAAATTTAAAAAAGACACGCCACATCCGTTGTCTTATAAGGCTGCAAATTTTCCTCCCACAAGATTCCACAAGAACCACTGAAACGACTTTAACTTCATTTGCGTGTGAGTCTAATTAGAAGTCGGAATATTGCCTCCGCGTTAAAATACCGACCGTAATACCGTAAGACCAAAACTTAATATCCCGTACAAAACAACAAAAAACCCTTGCACCAGCACAGCACTCCCACTCAGAACCTCCCTTCCCGTCTTTTATTTAATAAGTCAATACGCCATTGCAGAACAGTAGACATTTCTGACACAAATTATGTTCTGAACGGGATGAAGCTCTCCCACACCATTCTTTATTGATTGTACCGGCTCATAAAAAAAAAAAAAAAAAAAAAAGAGAGAATGGATGGGGGCGAGCGATGGACTGCTGACTGGGACCGTTTCTGCAGGCCGGATAATAAAAGCGCTACTTCAGGACTTAGAAGGTTAAGTTCTAATGAGTATTTTGGATTGCATGTGCTCGTTTAATGGTCTCATAAAGGAATGCTTTGCTTGGGTAATAGAGGCGAGCTCAGAGCCAGACGAAATGCACTTTTTTTTTTAAAGCACTGTTAAAACAAGAAAAAAAAAGAAAACGTGTCTAGGGATGGAGGATTTTTTTTTTTTTTTTTTTTCAAGAACAAATAGGCATCACAGTTTTTCTTCCATTTTTCAGATATTGTGGAGGAATTAAATGTATACGATGTCTATGTTTACTGACTAGACTGTATTCAAACAAACAAACAAATAAAAAAAATGTATCCACAAATAATAATAATAATAATAATAATAATAAAAAACAGTTACTTAAGGGTTTTCCTTTCTTTTAAATTTCTTACTAGAACAAGTTCTCTGGAAAATATGATATGTGATAATAAATATTTTGCAGATTTACACTGTGGCCTGTGGATGAGAGAAAATCTATTTGGAAACTGTGGTTTCTAATGTTTATTTATTTTATATATCCCGATATTGCTGTATATTTTTTGCTGAGAAAACCCTGTTGCAGCAATGTTGTCAAACATATTCCATCAAAAACAACATCAAACTTTCCAAATTTTATCGCGTTTGCTTTACCCTAAAGGTGCAATACTTGATTTCTAGCTAATATCTGTATCCTGTAGCGAAGGAGGAAAGAAACTCTGCAGACTCCTTCCATGAATGTTAAATAAACATCTCCTTGCTATGATTAAATGCTTGTAAAATCGGTCTGTAATAGTTTCTATGGAAGCTATTTCTTTTATTAGTATCGTTATTATAATTATTTATTATCGCCTTGAGAGATGTCGCATACCTACATTTTTGAAGGAGAGGAATACTAAGAGTTAAAAACTGTTTAATTGTAATGGGTCGTGGAGAAAAGCGAGGCAACTGGATTTAAAGACAGAGTCGAGAGCCGAGGAGGGAAAAAAAAAAAAAACATAACGAATGTAGCTTGTGAAGTAGAGGCTTGAGACCTCATTATAAGAAACAATGCACTTGCTCAGGCCGGCGCTCAGCTGTGCATCCGCTATAGGCTTTGTCAGTTTAAGACAGCATGAAGGCTCGGAGGAAAGCTGTTATATAAGTGTGTAGCGCATGCACCGTTCAGCCCCCAGCTTCTACACCGTTAATGGTTGGAATCAGTGGGTTGTGACACGCCGCCTATGCCTCGTTCGGCGTAACCTCACAATCAACTTGTCATAATATTTAGTAGGAAAATGACGAATGACTCATCTACCCTCATATCCTCATTTGTTGCCTGGGAGTACACAGAATTAAAGCGATACAGACGCAGTAACACTGGGTTTTAGACTGCAGGGAAAGCGGGTGGGGGGAATAAACGCCGGAAGCGGATTTTGCTCCTCAGACATGACATCAGTGTGAGATCGTTGGAATATTGAGCTGTTTGGAAAACGAGCTTGTTGGTTGTGTCGAGCTCATGAGGAAAATCAGATTTCGGAGAAATATGCAGAGCTGGAATTCAGGGCAAAATGAAAGAAAGATAAGGGGGGTGGTGGGGGTGGTGGTGGTGGTGGTAAATGGTGGCTGTGAGGAAATGTATATTATTGAGGCAGAAAAGATGATTCGCTGTCCAGACACGTTCTTTCATCCATATTCAATTTGTACGGGTTTTTTTAATACTTTAGGACAAACATTTGTTCTACTTTTTATCAGTTCACTCTACAGAATTTTTGGCACCCTTCATGAAAACGAGCAAAAAGAACATACCATATAAAAACACTACATGCTGACGTGCTGTTATAGAAAAATAATTAATGATGGAGTGGTGTGAAGGAGGGCAGTTCAAAGAACAGCATCTGTTTTATTTCTTCTACACTACAGCAAACTGGATACAACCATTTCCGTATATTAAATATCTGTTTATGGTTACATATAATCTCGTGTCCTATGAAAAACGTGTCATTTCCAGCTCTCTCTTCGCTCACCAGCCGTTCTTTTTTTCCTCTTATGACATTATTAAGACCAAAAAAACTTGACAGAAGACTTAAAGTTACAGCTCTGACACTGGAGACTTCCTTCTACATTTTAGTTTTAGGACACAGAAGAAACTTGAGATTTCGCTACACAAAGCTCACGATGGACTTTATGTCGTCAAATTTTCCCACAGTATACAAAAACTGTATTACTCTTGAACCTCTCAATGTGCTCTACAGTGAAATCGAGTTCTGCTGTTTATTTTTTACACTACAGTGAATCATTACAGTGGATAAAACTCTCACTGTTTAGAGCTCATTATTCGCCCGGTGAATCTGAAAGACAGCTGGGGAAATTTACACTAAGGAGCACTGCTGAGACATTAGACATAAATGAAAACAAAAAGGCGTAAATTGGGAAAAGAGTGCAAAAACAAAACAACGCTTAGCGTTAGGAAGTCCCGGCGGATGCTGGTGGTTCAATTATGAGGAAGTGGATGAAGCTGAATTAGACCGCCGTGACAATGCCTAGGAAAGGTCATACCTCAAAACTCTGGGAAAGAACAATAAGATGACTTATGGGAAAAGTCAACGAGAGGCCAACGATCACTGTGAGGGGGCTACTGTGAGGTCGCTAGCTCAGAACATAGTAAAGGTTAGTGAAGAACTATATCGAGATCTCTGCATAAACACTGGCTCGTAAAGGAGGAGGGCACAAATCGAACCATCACTGAAATAGAAATGACTGGAAGAATGCCTATAAACAGAACGCAAGACTCTCACACAAATAAAATTCAAGATAATGGCAAATTGGCACATTCTGATGGTTGACCAAATATCGTCAACTGACCAGAAGAAAATTGCTTCAAAATAAAAATTGAATTCAAAATTGTTTTGGGGTCGACTGCTGCAGCACAGCTTATAGTAAGAAAGCTATTTATGAAAGTAATAAAGGTTTTATTTTGTATATCTGAAATATTTGTTCTGTGTACACATATGCAGATGTGCTTCTCACCATCAGTGAGAAGAGCAGCCCAGGAAACTCCTTCTGCTGAGAAATGTCAACGCTGGTATGAAGAATGTAGGCGAAAATTTTTGAGGTGACTGCAGAAACAGCATATTCTCTTCCGAAAGACCAGCGGATGAACGATCAATATTCCAGCACAACTTTCTTGTGATTAATTTTTAATGGCCAGGAGAACTGCTCCATTCTACAATGTAAATGGCTTTAATGTTAAATGGAAAGAGGAATGACACCTTGATCAATCACTCCTACACCGCTTCTCTGCCAGTGGCGTCAACCGAAGGCTTCCCGATGACATCTTTCTCTCCACGCTTCCTCCAGAGAGCCTCAAAGCTCCTGCACACCTCCTCCACCTTCACTTCCTCTGAGACACAAAAAATCTATTTCTCTCTCTCTCTCTCGACTCGATTCGCTGGTTGGGTGGAATAGTCTGAAAATAAATACATTGCTGCAACACCTACAATCTACTGTAACACCTTGTATTCATAATGCTTTATTTATGACTGTTCTTAAAGTCCTTTTGATGTTGCCTCATTAACCTTGTGACCCTGAACAAGACATGAATTCAGAAAAGTGCAAATAATTCAGTTTGATTAACATTGGCCATTACGATACATGTAATTATACACCAGGATGCAACCAGCAACCCAACAAACACACTTTAACTGTTCTCCATTTGCAACACCTTCCTCCACTCTTCACTACCCACATCCTTGTCTCCTGAGGAACGTCCCACTCCTCCTACACTCGACAAAACACTAGTTTCTCACTGAAGTCTACATTTCAGAAGCTCCTCCTCTCTATCCAGCCCATTTCCTAACCCCTGGACATCAACACTAAATCAATTCAGGGTAATGGCTTGGGTAAATCCAAAGTAAAGAACGATAGGACCAGATCCATTATCCGGTTTCACGACAGATACTTTAACAAGCTCTTTTTATTCTTCATTGTTCTAGAGCACAAATTTCTAACCCTGCTTCTGGAGAACCCCATGTACATTTATGGATTTATTTTTCTCCCCACACATCCACCGTCACTAATCAGCTACATACCACCCTTTCTTTAGATGAAGCTGGTGTGTGAGAGCAAGTCAGGTGGTTCTCCAGGATCATGGTGGCAAAGGGGTGCAAAATTCCCAGAAACTATTCATTGGAACTTCATCTGGGGAATTTTGGAAATATCCCAAGTTGAAAATTTAACAGGATTTTATGGGAATTCATTAGAAATTAAGGGAAATGTATATAATCTGTATTATATACAAACATAAATAAAAAATTTTGTTTGGTCATAAGCTGACATGCATTCAACTAATACAAATTTTAAAATGACATTTTTGATTGAATTGCTAGTATAATTTTGTGGACAACAGTTTACACAGAGCACAAGGAAGTTTTAAATGTGTGATTTACGTGAAAACTTGTGTGTGAAAAATTATTTTGTGTGCAGGATTTTAGTGTGCTGTGTGCACGTGACTGATGACTGAACTGAAATTGCATTAAATCTGGTTGTTTTTAAAGATTATCCTACTACTATTTTGTAAATTCCCAGTTTATTCCCATTAATTCCCATTTAAATTTCTCAGTCTGGAAAAATACGTGGAATTTTGCAACCCTAGTCGGCAACTTCACTAAGATTGAATGACATACTAAATTCAAAGCAGGTTCAAGACTTAGGTCTGAGCTGGGTCTGTATTTGCATTTGTTCAGAGGCATGTGGCCTGAGAGTTTGGTCTGTTTTCTGAACTGTAAAAAGCTGTTTTGGAAATGGGCCTCTTGAAGATGGTCTGGAGCTCACCTCAAGTGAACCAAGATATTTTAATTTTCTGGTGATGGGAAAAACATTTTTATGGCTACTTTGGAGTGCGGAATGAACTATTAACGCCATTAAATCAATTCAGGTGTTTCTCCAGGACCGCATTTGCAGAGCTGTGGGCTACACAGAAAACATTTGAGACCACTGTTTTTAAGCTTACTTTGTACTCAGTTCTTATACAGTAAACTAAGAGAATATCCTGGGCAGCCTTTAAAAGGTTGCCATCAAAACTACTGGGCCCAGATGACTTGAGTCTGGGTGACCCTACAGTAGATAATTACCAGCATACCTTCAGGATCTCAATATCACAGCTTCCTATGCAACTGCTACACCAAAGACAAGACATTGTTCTACCTATGACTCAGCACAGATGCATTAATAAAAGTACATGACCAAGTGACTGCTGGTATTTTGCCTGGCAGTCTTTTCGTTTAATTGTAGACCATAAAGGCATTAAAAACATACAGCTTTCTGTACTATACTGTAGCTACACTGTTGATAGACTAACAATAGCTCAAGCTCAGTATCAGCTGAGATCTCAGCATGCCTCTCAGGCATTTAAACCTGACAACCCCCTACCACATTATTTAAGTATATGGTCCTACGGCGGGTAATTGCTGGCGTACCTCAAGAGTCCTTGCTTGGCGCTTCTCATTGCACACCATCTGGCCATCCAATCTTACAGCTCCCTGTACCACGGATAATGCTGAGAATAATTTAACGAAAGCTCTACCTAACCTCTGGATAGGAACTCGGTCTCAGCACGTATCTCGGCAATCATTTTTCATGGCCATTTCAACCTCAGTTAAAACCCACACCTCCGGCCGATTTTATTTTAATCTCTCGAACATTCATCGCTACTTGAATTAGTAGGTTTATTCGGTAAAAATTAGGACTATGAGCTCCAAAAATTATCTTAAAAAAAAAGCTCAAACATCTGAATGTTTGTTTGATGGTCCAATTACAGATTCCGATACCGAAACATGTACAAGAGTTGTTTTAATCTGAAATTACAGTCATTTATGGCGAAGGAAAACACTAAAAGCTTGCATATGCCTGCATATCTGTTTATTTGCATTTACAGAGTGTCCGATGCATTTTTTTTCTTTCCCAAGCGAGATCCTATTTACGTATCACATGATGCACCAAACTCTCCAATCTATCACCCTCCGGTTCCGCCTCTCAGCCAACTCCCCGCCCCGTTAGGCAGCCATTTTCCATCGCATCCGCTCCACATGATGTATCTGCTGTCTCTGCTCGCTTAATGAAAAAAGAGCTACCTGTCTTTTGGAATGCATGCTGCTGGGCGTAATTAGATCACAACTTCACTGCAGTTTAGCAGCTCGGCTTAAAGCCCACCCTTTTTTCCGGGCTTGAGGAGCAAGTGAATGCTTATATTTGTCTGATAGCGCTATTTATTTGGGGGTTAAAAACGCTGTTCAAGGGTCAGGCCTAAGAAGTAGGGAGATGAGGAGGGGGGAAAAAAAGCAGGTTATCCCATTTTTCCAGACAGAACGCATGTTAATACAAATCTAAATAAAGCAACAGTGGAGGGAGATCTAATGGGTTTCAGAGGGATGTTGTGTTTATTCTGAGCATGCAGCAAGGCGAGGCCCCAGAGAGGAACAGGTAAGGGATAGTCCGAGACAGAGACAGATGGATGGAAGAAATGAGACCGGAGCTGCAGATCCAAGACGGTTGGTGCAGGGGCTGGAGAATCTGCATGCATGCAGGCCGCTTTGAACATGCTGCATTATGGGGAACCACGTGAGGGATTACTGTGCGCCTGATTCATCAATTTGCACAGGGGGAAAACAAAAAAATGACAGTCGAATACATTATGGTGTCAGACATCAAATATGCACTGCATAATATCACGGAAAAGCGTAAGACGGGCGATTATGCGATGGCGGTGGGTTCGGGGGAATAAAAGATTCACAATTAAGCCACCTGAATTTTCCTGTTTTTATATTTTTTAAATGTTAACACACCTATATATATATATATATATATATATACGTACCAATGGCAAAACTTTGCTTTTTAACTTAGAATTTTGCTCTCAAATAAATTTTGGATTTTTAATTTTTTTGCATGGAATTAGCAAACACAGGACATGTGGTTGACTAGCATGGTAACAGCATAGATTGATAGCAGTATAACATCCTTGTAACCCAGTATATATTATATATTTAAAGCTCTTTAATTCTTATGTGGCTAATTTGCTATTAATGCTAATGGCGCAAGTTTTGTATATACATCACGTTCTTGTTCCGAATAATTTAAAATTGTCTTTGTCTTTGCACCAGCAATTAAACACACTGTGTGTCACAGTAAGTAATAAAAACTACACAAATGCACAACAATCTCAGAAACACTTGACTGGTCCCTTGTTCCAAAGAACTTAATTATAGTTTTGCTAAGAGAACTGAACTCTTCAGATCTCTTCTATAAGATACCAGAATGAAATCAATAAACGTTTCCAGAGCAATACTGTGGAATCAAATTACAAAGATTTCAATATCCATCTGTGGATCATTAAAAAAACATGTGAAGGATCTGCTACAGAAAAAAAAAATATGAGGAAAAAAGAATTAGCATTCAGGAAAAGATCCAGATTCCATTTGTATCTGTTCAGATGCATCATTCATCATGTGCCGGCTTCAGGAAAAAAAAATAATTGTGCGCCGTGCTTAAGTCTGCACTTCTCCTGCTACAATCTTATTATGCCAAATAAATTCAGAAAACACTAAGGCAATATTATTAATCTCATGGAACCATGTTGCAGATATATATATATATTTTTTGGGGGGGAGGTATTTTGCGCTCTGCTACCGGGCGTCATGCAGTATTAATGAGGCCGTATATGTAATAGTCACCACATTAGTGCATTCAGTGCAGAAAATTACAAGAATACATTTGTATAAGTAGCGTCTGTTCTTTAAAGAAGACTCGCACCGGGGCCTCAGACAAAGTTTTCACTTTGTAGAAGAAGAAACTCAGGATGCAACTGGGGAAATATGCAGTGAATCTGCAGAATGCGTTACATCTGCGAGCCTACAGTTATACGGCTGCATGACTGTAAGAGATGTCTTTCATTCATATTAAAGGCTTGCGTTCTTACAAACAATCGTTCACCCAACATCACGGTACAAAACTGGTGCTTGATGCTGGGCTGATTAGGTGCTGAAACCTTGCTGTGACTGCGATTTCTCATTATGTTTTTAATCAATCATTTGTATATTTTTTATATTTACCGCAATTATTTGGGAGAATATTTCTATAGATTTATTGTTTACCAATGATTATATTAGCTAGCTAAGCACAGCAAAATGGCTAAGCTATCTTAATTTTCTTAATTTTACTAATGCTTTCTCGCTAATCAGAGCTATTTCTCTAGTATGCATTTAGGATGTGTAAGATGTTTTTTTTTTGTTATTTTGCTTGCTACGATTTAGCCAATCTAATGTGTAGCAGTAGGCAAGATTACTAGTAAGATGGCTGCATAACTACCTACTGGCTTTGAATGAGATTTGAGACGAGTGTAGAGTCTCGTCACAAAGTACAGGTGTTAGAAAAAAAGGCCTTGTTGTGATTGTTGCAAATTTTTGACAAGAACAGAAAACCAATAATAATAATAATAATACTACAAATTGTTCCTATTAAAAAAATAATAAAACGAGTTAACCGTCTGCCAGGTTGAACTTGGTCTGACCGCTTCTTTTCCCCCCGTGGGCCGATATTGTCTCCCTCAATATTGTCTGTCTTTCATTTCACCGTGGCTGAATGCTGCTGTTTCTGCCCTTGTCTGCTGTTATTGCCAATACCTGAGGTGGGCTTAATCTGTACAGGAGATGGACACGTTGTGGATTGTTTCCGTTGCGTGTGGGAGGGATGAAGTCTCCGGCTAGGGAAGAGCTGGCATCTAATCAATGTTGTATCTCAGAGCAGACATGCTCAAAAGGTTGTATTCTCCTGTAAAATTGGTAAATGAATAAATATTTGATAATCCTGCTCAGCCAGGACCGGGTGATGTGGAGAAAGCAGTGGGAAGAGATGGCAGGCTGAGATCTGCTCGGTGAAGAGACACGGTGGGAGAAGGTGGAGGAGAAGCAAGGTCTTTTCCATGTTTAGGACATAAAATAGAGACCAGAACCACAGCATTCTTCCTGTATTGCTGTAACGATGGACTAGAAGAAGGTGGAAAACCGATTTTTGTGGCTTTATGAGGTACGAAACACTAATACCGTAGCTTCGCATTCGAAAAATAAAAGTACATTTGGTCTGTTGTACTTTTGGTGATCCTTTAATTTTTCAACAATGAATCAAACAATACAGTTTTTACATTTAAAATGGAATTAAGAAAAGTTTAAATCTCTCTGTGTCACGCTGTTTGATGATTTATTTATATACATATTTGGTTTGTTTTGTAAGTTAATTTTTCACTTATAAGACTTGCCATGATTTTTTTTATTGTTCACATCATTCTTCAGTGATTCATTTTTACTTTAGATTTTTTTCTCAATTAATTTACTAATTAGAAGTAGCTAAAAAAAAAAAGAAATAACTTGACCATGTCATGCTCTTATAGGAAATGAATACAATAAAGCAGTATGGTAATAAACTGTTACTGTTACTTCAGCAATGTTTTTTGTTCAGATATAGTAACAATTGCCCTACTTTTTTTTTTTTGTGTCCTTTTTATCCAATTACAGCTACAGTACCGGTCAGTGGTTTGGACACACCTTCTCCTTCCGTGTTTTTTTTAATTATTATTTTCAACATTGTTTATAATACTGAAGACATCCAACCTATGATTATAACGTATAGATTATGTAGTAAACAAAAAACATGTTAAACAACTCGGGAATATGCTTCATATTTTAGATTCTGTTTGAGATAGTACCGTATCTACATTTAGATTTGTTTACAGCTTGACAAACTCATGGGATTTTTTTTTATCAAATTCATGAGGTTCTCACCTGGAATGGTTTTCAGTTCACAGCTTTGTCAAGAATACATTTGTGACACTTTTTAATGTGCAGTTGTCTTGTGCAGAGGAAAGGGTGAGTTCAGTCAATAGACCTCTTAGTGCTACTACAACTACTGTACAAATCCATTTCATGGCAAGAAACACTCAATTACAGTAAGTCAACAGAAAAGACAGTTCATCATTACTTTAAGAAATGAAGGTCAGTCAATCTGATAAAATCTCAAGAACTTTAAATGTATCCCCAAGTGCAGTCGCCAAAACATTCAAACACTATGATGAAACAGGCTCTTACTCACTGTACACACATGACTGCATGACCAATTCCAACTCCACCACCATCATCAAGTTTTCTGACGACACTGTTGTGGTGGGCCTGATTTCCAACAACGACAAGACGGCCTACCTGCAGAAGATTAAAAACCTGGAGAGATGGTGCCAGAAGAACAGTCTTCTCCTGAACGTCAGCAAGACTAAGGAGTTCAAAGTGGACTTCAGCATGAAGCAGGAGTGGCCATACCAACCGCTAAACATCAACAGGACACCAGTGGAGACAGTGGACAGTTTCTGGTACCTAGATGTTCACATCACACAGGACCTGTCTTAGTCCTGTCACATCGACACCCTGGTGAAGAAGCCCGGCAACGTCTGTACCATCTGAGATGCCTAAAAGACTTTAAACTACCCTCTCAGGTGCTAAAGACTTTCTACACCTGCACCATTGCGAGCGTCCTGACGGGTAACATCACAGGCGAGCCCTCCAGAGGGTGGTGCGGCCAGCTAAACGTACCATCCGCATCAAGCTTCCTGACCTGCAGGACATCTACAGCACGTGGTGCAGGACCAGGGCCAGGAAGATTGTGAAGGACCTCAGCCATCCCAACAATGGACTGTTTTCTCTGGTACTCTTTTCTCTGGAAAGCGCTTCTGCTATTTAAAAGCAAGCACAGACACAGAGAGAATGAGGAGAAGCGTTCAGGCCATTCAGAGTTTAAACCAGGAGACACGAAGCAACTATTAACAATTATTTAAAATTATTCACTATTATTTGCATCACTTGCACTAGTAGAAAAACTTTCACTCTTCACCCAGCCACTCTAACTCTGGACTGAACGAGCACAGCGTCACTTTTATACCATTTCACTTTTACATTTTTTATACCAGCACATGGACACTTTAATGACAATCACAATCACACTGGGACACTTTAATCTGTACTTCAATCAATATTTGTCATACACATCCATCCATCCCTTCTGTTTAATTCATGTATGTGTAAATACATGACCTCAAACACACCTCTAGGTTATGTACGAGCAATTTGTCTAAGAAGGATAGTGATGGAATGCACATCAGATGTCCTGGCCTTCACAATCACCCGATCTAAATCCAGTTGAGATGGTTTGGGGTGAGTCGGACTGGAGAGTGAAGGAAAACCAGCCAACACGCACATTTAACTCCACTGGGAAATGATCAAGAATATTAAAAAAACATTCCAGGTGACTACCTTTTGAGGCTGACTGAGAGAATGCCGAGAATGTGCAAAGCTGTCGTCAAAGCAAAAGGTGGCTACTTTATACATTATAGCAGATAGAACTTTTAATTTTTTTAAATCTGAGACTGGAGACTCCTTCCATGAATAAATGCCTCCTTACAAAATAAATCAGCATATCAACATTTAACGTTTGTTTGTTTTAATACAGAGCCATACAATTCCCTGTGAATGAGCTGCTACTATAGAAACGATAAGACCTGTTCAAAGCAGCATGGCAGGTGGGGAGGAACAGCCGAGCAGAACAGCATCTGTAAATGGACGTGCACTGCAATCATCACGCCTCGTTCAAGCTGGTGAAGAAACAGCCGTGGCCTGTTCTTATCACACGCTTTCTATACTCATCCACTGACCTGTTTTTTATACCAAATTTCCAAATGATATGTGAGGTGACTTTTAAAGTGTGCATCTCTACACGCTTGGCCCAGGAAAAGGAAAATATCAAAGACAAAAAGTGGAGCTTCAGCTGGATTGAATCGTCTCAATAGCATCGGCCAACGCTCGAGGCATATAACTGGCAGCCAATCAGAAGACAGAGTGCGGGTCAACGCTCGTGGAGATCGAGATCGGTGCAGCTGTTGGCCTCTGGGTGTGACTTTGGCTCTGGAATATTCCCGGCTCTCTACAGAAGTAATTGAAACTAGAAATCCAGCAGAGCAACACCCATTATGCAAAGAGAGGCAGGGAGAAAGAGAGAGCAGTGCTTTTGCTTGAACATTATGGAGAGGTGTCTATTCAGGAGAGGAAAAAATAAAACCTCTGACAGTGACGGAGTGGCAACATGAGATTGTGTGGCAGCTCTGACAGTTCGGCTGACTGCTGTGCGCTCTCGTGCTATGTAAATTCTCCTCAGAAAAACGCCAGTGTATCCTCCAACGAGTGCGTATGAGCCTATGAACCTCAGGATTGGTTTAGACGTTCCTCTTTAGGTTTTTTGTTAATCTGATGATCATTAGTCGACGTTGCATGTTGTTGACATGTAGTGATAAAAACAATCACCTCACACAATACTTTCACAATTTATTTTACTCTACCATGCAGATTCTTTACGATTTTTGAACAATTTATTGAAATTTTTAATGCGATTTGTACACAATACATTAATTAAGAGTTAAGGGCCCTGCTCAGGGGCCACTTGGTGTGGCTGGGATTTAAACTCATAACCTTTGTATCTAAAGTCCAATGCTTTTTTTTCCCAGAAAATCTAGAATTCAGAAGAGCTGTGGGATAACGTCCTGATATTATATCTAAACTACTTTTGATGCAGATGTTTTTTCTGTAGCTGAAAGAGAATGCTTAATGCCTAATCAGGCTTAATTCAAAGCTTCAGCATTGGCAGGAGCTCTAAGAGATGACACGGCCACCCTTTGATCACCGGACAAGCGTCCACCATCGCTCCTGTCACCAACCCCTGGACACGGCGACTTGGCAGACATCTGCCTGTTAGAGCACAGCCCCGGGTCATGAGTGTACCAGTGTAAAACCGCTAACAAACCACATGGCATCCAACCCAGAGGATCCTAGCGTCCTCCCATAATCCCTCTCTGTCCGGGGTGAGAAAAAGAAAAAAAAAAAAAAAAAAAAAGAGATTCCGTCCTGTTTTATCCGTTTTGTTTCCTGAGCCCTGCGTTCAGGTTCAGAGATGTCCCCGCTTTCATCACTCGGAAACTCGCAAACCAGACATTGCATTTCACGCTTGTTAGCTTGACCTTTCGGATTCGCTTGCGGCTAAAGAGCTAGCAGTCATGGAAATCGAGAAATACCAATAGAACCTTTAATACTCGTGTCATAGCCTCGAGTTACGTTTCTCTGACCTTCCATTTCTCGGGGTGTGTGGTGTTCAGAAATATATCAAATTGGGATCCATTTCGCAAAAGCAAGCTCCTATTTATTGGTATTTACAGCTTAGAAATCTGAAACACCGAAACTGCGGTGATGATACAGATCAAATGGAAGCGTGGAATGTTTTAAAGGCGAGAGGAGGACGGGTGACCATGGGGTCACACTGAAGGGGTGTAATGGAGACCGATGGGACAAATCAGACCAAAATATGGTGTGCGGTTTATTGTCCAAGCAAACATAAGCAAATGTATACGCTCGGACTGATTCATGTGGCGAATAAAACATTTATGAAAGCCCCTACATCAGTGTCACGGGCATGAGCATAAAGTGTTGAACTCCTGCGAATCGTTATAATGACAGCCATTCCTTCATGAGAGGGAGTTAACCTCTAGTGACACCGAACCGTTCAGGATTTTTCTTCTTTTTTATTGCATTATTAATGGAGGAAATGGCCTCATGTCAGGATCGGCCATTTGTACTCGAAATGAACAGAGTGAGGAATTGGGAAAGCACATGCGGTACTCTGATAAGGTTAACACTGTGGCTTGATTGCGGAATATCAGAAAAAAAAGTCAGCTTTCTCGAAACAAGATCTTTACCGATACATACAGAGAGTAATGATAACACTTTTAATCCGCCCACGTCAAAACCTTGATTAAGATGATTGGACCGAATCTCTAACAGCAGCTTTTTTTATTCTTAATTCTACATGGTTTTTTTTTATTTTCTTTTATTTGTAACAATTGTTTGTATTACATTTATGAGTCTCCAGTGGCAATGTTTGTTTTTGGTGACATAACAATTATACCTATTTTTTTTTTTTATTTTAATGATCTAAAATAAATAAGTGAAAAAATGGTTTCTAAGTTGTAATATTTATCTTTGATCCTTGCAAAAACAAACAGTGTGTCAGTAGTAAAAGGTTAAATAATCAGTCTGCTGAGAGTGTGTAACCTCCTGGCAGAGGCAAATCAGGTTTTAGGTGGAAATATACAAAAATGAACTGAGACCCAAACTAAGAGACCCAAACCTGTTCCAGCCTGACGGTGCACAAAACCAGCTCTATGAAGATATGCTCCACATGGGTTGGAGTGGAAGATCTCCTGCTATAGAGCGCTAACCTCAACCCTATTGAACAAGAATGAATTGGAGCAATGACCTCACCCCAGGCTTCCTCACCTCACCTACATCAGTACCCACATTTATTTATCTCTGAATCAACACACATATCTCTGCAAGCATGCTCCAAAATGTGGTGGAACATCTTCCCAGAAGAGTGGAGTTTATTCTAACCGCAAATAGAGACTTAATGCGGAATGGGAAAATAGCACACACCTTCTTATCTGTATTGTAGTCAAGTATCCACAAACTTTCCCTACATAGTGTATATTAGTATATAAAGACGTTTCGGTGTTATTGCTTTTTAAAAACCGAGCTTTTGAAGCTATGCCTCCGGGTTACTTTCTTCGAGTTGCTTCCAAAAAGCCGGCTGTATCATAAGTCAGGATGGCTTTATAAGGTAATATCAGTGCTGGTTAAGATGAACTAAATTGAGTTTGCCGGTCATTTCTGAGGCTGTTGTCCACTTTGTCTTACCAGCTATCTTGTTTAGGACTCATTGTACAGTATTGTTGTCAGCAAGCTTCAGCCCGCCGCCATCGCGCCTCTTTCCTCAGGCGTTTTCGCCTGGTTTGGCATATGGCGTCATGATTTTTGACATTGTTTTCTTCAAATATTTGCAGTTTCTGCACCTGACACCCACCTGGAATTTGGACAGCGGCTCTAAGAAGCTCGTGTTGCATTAGAAATTGGTCGGGGAAAGTGCTGATGCCAGAAACGCAAGCCAGTGATTATTACAGACATTAACATTGATTCAATATGCAGCATTTATATATTTATATAATCTTTTCATACCTATATATGGGTCAAAGACAAGAGGTGTTGCTTGGCAGCTAAAGAGCAACATAAATAAACGCATTAAAGGAAATAAAAACATGCAAATATAACTCAAGTGCCCAAGTAATAAACAAAAAATAAATAAAAATATATATATATTAATGAATCTCTGTAACATTTTTGTTATACATTGCTAAAGCCTGCAGGTAGAAATAACACGTGCAGTGAGCTACTAAGCATGATGGATGTTTGTTTGCTTATTTATTTATTTAATCTGTTTAATTATGTGTTTATTTATTTATTTATATGTTTAATTGTCAAATGTTGAAAATTATTTATACAGTATGTTTTTTAATGTAGGAATTGATTACATTTTTTTGTTGGTTCAGGTAAAAAAAAAAACTGTTTATTTAATTACATTTATTTATTTATTTTCTAACTTTACAAGGGTGCCAACACTTTTAATATTGTGAAAATAATAAATCATTCATGTGTATTCGCTATGTGTCAAAATCTCTTCCAAGTCATATTCAGTTTTTATTTTTATTTCACTACAATCAGGTCCCAAATTAACGCAAACCGATTTAGTGTAAACGGATTTGTTCAATTTTACAGCCTATATAACTATAAACATACTTTGCAGTGGACAAAACATTAGACGATGCTTTTCCATTATAAGCCATAAATAATGTGTGTGTGTAGTAAATAGGTTCATCCATGAATGACAGTAAAATACAGATAATATTCTTTTTTTCCTTTACAGACATTTTAATGCCCTTATGTTTTATCACTGAGGCAAATTTTGACAGTTAAAATGCACCAAATGTCGACTGCTCTTCATAAACACGAAGCTGGTTGGCACAAAAATAGGAGAAAAAGTTCTGTATAATATAATTACAAACAAGTGGGACGGTATTAAAAGTCCAAACCTAATATTACAGTTGCTGAACTACTGTTACACACACACACACACACACACACACACACACACACACACACAAGCAGACTCAGACAAATAATGACATGTGTTGCAATCTTATGAAATACTTGCATAATATGCACGGTTACACTGCTATTCAAAGGAGGAGAAAAAATGATATATGTATATATTTTTAACAGGGAAAAAAAATAATAACATTCTAATATCAGAGCAAAGAGAATTCATCAAAGTAAAAACAAAACAAAACAAAACCAAAAAACCCTAAATTATTTCCTAAATTATGTTACAAGCAAAAAGCAACAGCGAAAGAAAGCTGATTTGACAGGAAGTGAATATTTGAGTCCAGAACTTTCATTAAGCTAAGTGGAAAGAATTCTCTTCCAGTTTCTCAGGAACAAGTGCCAAAACTCACAAACTCACATGCTTCCTATAGACCCTGCATCTATAATGCATTATACTGCGTAAAATAAACATGAACAATCAATCATAAGTAGTTATCCTTAAATATTAAAACCTTTTTATAAGAATTTCCATGCCTTCGTAATGCCTGGTTTCATGAGTAATTGCTGACTCGATGTGTTAATGTTATAATGCTTTATAACACCTGAAGTACTGGTCCTACAGAACACGCTTAACACTTTATATACCTGACTTTGTGTATATATAGCCAGATTACATAATGCATGCACAATGCATTCAAGTATATGTTCATTAAAATCTCCACCACTATGACACCTGTATAATCGCTCATAAGCAAATCGGGTTACAAACTGTATTAAAATATCTGTTTAAAAGACTCAAGAAAAAAGTACAGTTACTACAATACGGAGCCTGCAATTTATTTTCCATAATAGCCAACAAAATGCTGTAGTGTAAGTGCAATAAAACACTTCAGGACTTGAAGTTATGGGGAAAACAGCAACGTTGGGGCGTTAAACCGCACTCGGCGCTGTTCCGCTCTTATAACGCAGTACGGAACGCAGGATTCGTAGGACGTGTTACTCTGCAGAACATTACAGACGATCGTGCTGCTACACGCTACACTTTAAAACGGCAAATCCATCCCGGATCACTTTATAACTCCTAAATTTTCATGGGCCGTGTCGTAACCTTTGAATCCGCTTCATTTTGAAAGGTTATCAGAGGAGAAGAGGAATAAAAAGAAGGAAAAAAAGAGCGACTTTTATACGGCTAATGAGATGGAGCTAATGGCCTAATGGTGGCTGCTGACGCCCGTGCGCTTGTTTTTAAAATGAAAAATAAATGAGAATCCCTACATATACGGAAGCGAGTCGACGTAATGAGTCTCTGAAATGCTTTTCCAGGCATATCTTCTCTATAATTTGAGCCTCATGCAGCAGCATTAAAATCATTTATCATTTTTTTTTTTTATTTTTTTTTTGCTCCTGCAACTTAAAGAGCAACACAAAGCAAATGATACTGGAGCTTTGCCCAAATAGATTGATATTTTCCTGAATTTGGATGGCGGGGGTTTGCATTAACGGCTTCCATATTCATAAAACAAATGATTTGTTTACACATCGGGATTTTACTTTTTTTTCTTGGAGTGCAGCATGCATCATCAGAGATGTGCATTAGAGCCAACTCTTGCTGGGTATAAAAAAATATATATCTCATTATTATTATTATTATTATTGTTGTTATTATTGTTAAAAGGGAGGCATAAATCTGTCACAAATCTGCTGCTTAGTGACGTAATGCCGGATCGTTTAACCGAAAAGCTGAAAGTACGACGCGACTCGAAAGTTTCATGTCTAAAGGCATAAGAAATGCGTCGGGATGTGCGATAGAAGAGCGAAGAATTCCGAAAGCACTTGATATTCCGGCACTGTGACTGTCAATCTTCTTTACAGAGGGATCGATAAATGACTGGGAGGAAGAAGGAAAACTTTACCCCAGGCTAGTGAATAATCAATAGCTTGCTGGGTCTGCCTAATTAAACTGCCACATTAATATATCTTCCAGCGAAATGGACCAAAATAAAACAGGGAAAGCCTTCTGGATGAACATATGCTCCACAAACTATAGTGTTCCTCCGGAAATATGGGCCTGGGATCGGGATCAGGTGGGGATGCTTTTGAACATCTGCAGCCGGCTGACGTCCACCCAATTTATTAACAGCACATCGAATTTTCCTTCACTTTATTAATCCCACTGTGTGTGTGTGTGTGTGTGTGTGTGTGTGTGTGTGTGTGTGTGTGTGTGTTGTTTTTGGAACTAAATAATACACATTGGAATAAATTACTCCAAGGCCTGCTGTTATGGGAAAATAACAAACAACGGGTTTGTATGATGAAGCAGAATCCTGAATTCTTTCATTCCACTTTCACCAGTGGTTCAAACACACAGCATGACTGTGTACCTTTTATCCGCTTACAGTCATTTCATGGGAGATCTTCCAATAAAGATATTTCTACAAAACCTTCCAAGACACACACTTAAAAAAAAAGTCCCTTTTAAACATGAGAAAGCATAAAAACAATGTCACTGACACTGGAGACTCCTTCCTTAAACGTATTAATCCCATCGTGTGTTTGGAAATCGTGACAAAGTTTTCGTTGTTTTATTGACAAGCCGAGGACGAGCTTGAAGAGTTGCCTCGAGAGGGTCATGCTAAAAAAAATGTTGTTTTTTGCCGCGTTTAGAGAAAAAGTGGGCACTTTGCCTGGTGTTTTTGCTGATTCGTGTTTTGTAAAGTTGTTCCCCGCTTTAATTAGCCTGGCTTGTGCTGCAGGTGTGGCTCAGTTCGATGCTATTGTCAGGTGTATTGACAGCTGTGATTTAATGATGTTTCCTTTAAAAAGACTGCGAAACAACACAGTGTTTGTGTTAGCGCAGTGCCAGACAACGGCGTCTAATGTTGCGTGGGTTGCGTTAAAACGAGCCTCTGAATTCTTCCGAAGCTCTACTTTCTGTAAAAAAATAAATAAATAGCATTCTGAATCCCATTTCCGTTTGTTTTCATGCATGTCCGACCTTCCCAGTGCCTTCAGATTGGGAATGTGGCTTTTTTTTGGCCTGGGATTAACATAGAAGGAGAAAGCATTAATATATGATTTATTGATGAGGCCACAATACGCGGCTCAAGTGGACTGGAGCGTGGTGAAATCCTTCCAAACTCCCTTACGTCGGCAATATGCACTCGCCACCATGTCTTCATTTGCACACTTCATACATACTAATACGGCTCCTATTTTCTCCTGCAGCCTAGTTTATGTCAGCGGACGGGAAGAAAAAAAGAAAAAAGAAAGCGTGAGGCCGGCTGAATCGGTAACAAGCGCAGGGAAATGGAGATCTCCGGGGAGAGATTCCGAACAGGGGGAGTACACTTCAGCAAACCCCCTTAATGCAAAGGGCTTCTGACGAGACAAACCCATCAAACTGTTGTGCCGGAGACGTGGATTTTAGAGCCCGAAAAGCCTGCAGCATGAGCCTGTATTACACTGAAGCATAACAACAACTGACAAACACGGCATTACATTGTGCTCTAGGGCTTACTACGGAGGTCTGGGAGATCATTCCAGACAAGGAGATTTTGGAGAAATTTAAAAGCCAATATTATACATTTTAAAAGCCAAGATTATAGCGAGACATCATCAGTCCTGACGCACAAAACAGAGCCATTAGACCACCAATGGTGTTTAAACTGTATGTGCAGGTTTTTCATTCATTCATTCACCTAACTATATAAACTAATTCGGACATCTGAGTTTTCCAGGAATTTGTAGTTCTTCCTCAAAACTGTTGGTGTCTACAGAATGTCTTTGAAAGCGTTAGCATTAAATATTTCCTTAACATTTCTTCAGTATTGACATAATAACATCCATATAGTGTAACAGATATACACTATATATGGACGAGAGTACATTCAAAAGTATACAATGTCGTTAGACACTAGCATGACATTTTCCCTTCATTTGACCCAGGAGACCTGTTTCAGCTTCAATCTCAATGCACAAATCCAGCTCAATGAAGATCTGCTTTACATGGATTGGAGTCCAAGATTTAGATTGTCCCGCTATAGAGAATGAACCCATTTGGGATAAACTGGAACTATGACTGACCCCTAGGCCTCCTCACCTCACCTTCATCAGCACCAAGCTTTACTACCAGCCTTAAAAAGTGTTTCTCATACAAATCTCCACACATTCCAAAATCTAGTGGAACATCTCCCCAGAAGAGTGGGGGTTATTATAACAGGAAATGGGGAATAAATGTGGAATAGGATGTTGAAAAAGAAGCCAATCTTACACTCAGGTGTCCTGTCATCCTCTAATGAATGCTTGATTCTTTTAGACAAATTGCTCACTCGTAGCTCCGCCCCTCAATCAATTTTAAACAGATGCACCGAAGTCAAAGATTCATTGACTTATTCATTCCTCCTCAGTAAATGCTTTATTCTGGTCTAGGCCGTGTCAAATCGGGAGTCTATCACATATGCACTTACACCTAGAAGTAAATTAAAATCAATAACCAATCACTAAGCATGGGTTTGGGATGGTTGGAGGAAACTGGAGAACCCAGAGAAAAACCCATACAGACAGGAAATTCGAAACACAAACAGAAACCGGAGATCAGGATAGACACAGGGATCGTCTACAGGCACGATATTTAACAGAACATTAATCGAATAGCAGTGGATGATGGACACGAATGCAAAAAATGATATCTGAAGAAAATCAGGAGATTTAGGAAGCGAAATCTCATGGAATTTAATTGAAACTGTCTGTACAGCTTTCTTTGATTTGTGGTGTCATGTACATTGGTTTTACATACAATTTACACCGTCTGTATAAAGAACACAACAAATAAATATTTACAGTAAAATTTACTAAAAAAAAGAAGTGATATCAATATTAAATATCGAAAAAAATAGTGAGTCTGAAATTAGATTTTGAAGAATCAGTGTAAGGATTTGTTTGGTATTTTACTGTAACGTCTCCGCTGACTCGATCCTCACGTTGTGCTGATTCGTGGTTGTACGCGGATACAAACGCCTTCGTAACGTTGACTGAGATTAGCAGGACAAACTTCGTGATTGAATTGGATTTTGCCGAGACGGTCATCCTTTCGCTTGTCTACGCATGACGGAATATCATTAAAATCATTAAAATGCATGCTCATCCGTGCCTCCATTTTCTGGAGGCTTAAGGAATTACGTGGTTCGCTATAATGCCGTACTTCTTCCTTTTTTTTTCCTTTTTTTTTTCCCTGCCGCTGCTTTTAGGGACAATGCTACTTAAAACTCTCTGCCTTCAGAATCCAATTTGATCTAATCAGTCGAATGCGCCCTAAATTACATTCGACATCGCCGAGAAACACCGTCTTTGTGAAATTGCTTATGATAGTACAAAAATGCCGGAGCTCAGAGTCATCGATCACAAGACGCCGATCCTAAATGAAGGGAGAAAAAAAGTAATATGGTAGAAAATAATATAATATGATAATATAAGCAAAGGGCAAGATGCTGCTTGTGAGGAAAAAAATCTGTAATGCAGTTAAAGGCAGTGAATATAAACAAAAACTTTCAGTCTGTAAGCTTTAACTTATTTGTTATTATGCCCATCTAAAGAATAAAACACTCCATGTTGTGCAGTAAGAGGAAAATAATCACTGAGGGGAAGTTAATGATGTATTTCTTTCCCATAACAGCCTGTTACATAAGTTAAAAAAAAGGTATATTTTTTATATATTTATATTGTTTATTTATAGTTTATAGAATATTATAGAATTTATAGAATATCTGATGTGGAATAGGATCTTCACAGCCCTATGCTATTATCATGAACGTGTTATTTTAACTTTTATAACAACTTTTTTTTTTTTTTTTTTTGCACACATTTCTACTGCTGGACTAAAATTAGGAAAATTATTTCAACAAAAATGTTTTGTTTTTTTTATCAAAAGGTTTATGCAGTATTAAACGTATACAATGATACACTTCCACCTCTAATAAAACTTTTAAAGTATAAAAATTATTTTTAAAAATTCATTTCCACGGGGCCATTGGTATAAATTCAATGATGAAATTGAAATTATATGATATTAATATATTAAATAATACATTTCTTCCAATTCAATCCAATGTAAATATAGGATTACGCTTTTTTTTAGGCATTGCTAAGCATGTTCACAAAGAAAACAGACAGGATTTCCAGTGTGGGTGACATCAATGGGTCTCTTAGTGATGTCATCACACTAGAAACTCTCGTCGCTCTCTGATGCCAAAACTGCTGGTCTCTGGTTTTCCTCCTTTGTTGTGACCCAGTGGCCATTGAAATTAATGATCGCGCTAATCCACAGCAGTTAGCTTTTAATATCGGTGATTACACAGTACAGTAAAAAGGCTCGGAGCTCGCGGCCGTGCCAAGAGACGAGGAGCATGCGATTTTTTTTTTTTTAAACAAACAAAGAAACTTGTACTTTTAATACTCTCATCAAGGAGACATTTCACCTTTTCATGGTTAACATGATCTTTTAAAGCCCTGATGTCAGAGCAGGATTGTGTATGTGTGTACTAGTATGTGAAGTGTATGTGAGTGGGTGGTCATTTGATGCATTTAATTCTGGGATGAGTGGATTTTTTCATTTCATGCCTGATAGGATCGGGGAACTCTCGATGCCAGAGCCTGATCTTTTCCAGGCAAACACCAATCAATTTCCATTAATAGACGGCGGTGTAGGTACAATTACACGACTGAGGAGAGCGATATCCTCTGCCCAGAGGGTAATTTGGTCCAGAGGTCTGATCCTGCCTAGTCTGTTTGCCCAAGAAGTTACCAATTTAGTGGCCTTTCTTTGCCAATAAACAGGACGAAGGTAGTGAAATGAATATTCATATAAGTTAAGACATGGGAGAATTGATTTGTAAATTTACTTTTGTACATTCCACATTTAGTTCTCATTTACTGTTACAATTACCTCCACTCTTCTGGGAAGATGTTCCACTAGATTTTGGGGTGTGCTTGTACAGATTTGTACTCATTCAGCCACAAAGGTGCTACAAAGCCAGGATGTAGGTGACGTGAGGAGGCCTGGGGTGCAGTCAACGTTCACATTCATCCCACAGGTGTTCAATACAGTTGGAGCTCTATAGCAGGAGATCTTCAGCTCCAACCCACATAAAGCAGATCTACATGGAGCTGGATTTGTGTACGGGAGCATTGTCATGCTGGAAAAGGTTTGGGATTGGAACAAGTTCAAATGAAGGGACAATTTATTTCTAGTGTCCAAAGCCATTGTATACTTTTGCCTGTACTTTTGTCCATGTAGTGAAGGTCTGTATAAAACATTTTATGCTAAAACTGAAGAAATTATTTCATTTGGTTCCTTTGGTAATATTCTGGTAATAATCTTTTATGAGTACTACTTATGTTGCATCATGTTAAATAGGCATTTTCATTAAATATTCGTAACAATGTTTAAAATATCTACCCCATATGTATTATATAAATGCTATAATATAAACCTTATGAATGCATTATAACAAGTTGACGCTTTATTCACATTGTTGGGATAATCATGAAAAGATTCAGGGTTGTACTGGGTTTCTATTGTGTTGGCGATAAATTTCATGCAACTTTAATGCATAGGCACAACTTATAATGCATTACAACAACAATTCATAATGCATAGCTATAGAGAGTTATGCACTTTCAGGAATAGATACACCACCGAGATGGTCAGATGAACTATGGAGATAAACAAGGTCTCTGTTTAACGCCTACACATTTGACCAAAGTGCAGCTATTTTAAACTTAGTGAGCGATTGCAGTGCTTGTTTCTGAGTGTGTGCGCACACACACACACACACACACACACACACACACACACACACACACACACTCTATTTTCTGCATGAAAAATTATGCAAAATGCACAAGAATACAAAAAAAGGCAGCGGAGCGCCTAGCGTAGTGGAAAGCAAGACAGTGAGAAATCATAGCAGGCAGTCTGTTAAGGTGGTTCTCCATTACAGCACTGAAGACGGGGGAGTTCTACAATCCTCGCCCCACAATAGGCTGAGTAGCCGCCCGGCTAAATGGCAAGCGAGATAAAGTAAAGAAGAGAAAATATCTAGTAATTGATTAGAGGCGCGGCAAGCGAGCCTTCATTTGGGAAAGTGCTGCAGTGTCGACAATCCTCATCCTGCTGCCTCTCCTTATTTGGCGCAGAATGGGGAGTTCATGAGCAATTGATACACTCCGTTAGCTCTTATCACGGCAAGCGTGATCGGATGTAGCCTTAGGGGTATTTTATACAGTTTAATGCCAGGACATAAAAAAGGTAATGTTCTCTGTGGATTAAATGGCCGAGGCTGCGAACGTTACTGATATATGGTGCGGAGTGGGGGGAAAAAAGAGAAAAAGGAGGGAGGGAACACTGCGCGCTGGTTTTTCTAATCTAACTCTGCCACTCCTGCCCACTGAGTCGGGCCGAGCGCAATAAAGCGAGGACTCGGGAATGCCCGCGTGTTTATGGAGTGCCATCTGGTGCATCAGAACAGTGGAACAAATGAAAGGTTTCGGATTGGCAAAAACGGCCAGGGTGTGCACCTTCAGCTGCACTCAAATCCACAGCAGAGCCTTTACTTTGTGCTCAAATGCTAAAGGGGTCGTTAATAGCCTTAAAGTGGCTTCCTTATTTATTTATTTGCTTATAATGAATGTTTAATCATGCTTATTTTTAAACAAAAATGAATATGAGATAATCTGCTTTCACTATATTAGAGCTATTGTTAAAGGTGGAGTTATTTTAATGGGTGGTCTTACTGGAATGGGTGTGGTTATTGCAATAGGGAGGGGTTAATGTAATTGGTGGGGTTATTGTTAAAGGTGGGATTATTTGATTGGTGGCCTCATTTTTAAAGTTAAGGATATTGTAATGGGTTATGATGGGGTTATTACAGTTAGTGTTACTGTAATGGGTGGGGCGGGTTATCGTTAAAGGTAGTTGTAAAGTTTGGGTTATTGTAACAGGTGGGATTAGTGGTAAAGGTGGGGTTAATGTAATAGGTAGGATTATTGTTATTAAACTTTGTGATACTAGGGGCGGGGATATTGTGAAAAGTAGAGTGATTGTGATATTGTAAGGGGCGGGGATATTGTGAAAAGTAGAGTGATTGTGATATTGTAAGGGGCGGGGTTATTGTGAAAAGTAGAGTGATTGTGATATTGTAAGGGGCGGGGTTATTGTGAAAAGTAAAGTGATTGTGATATTGTAAGGGGCGGGGTTATTGTGAAAAGTAAAGTGATTGTGATAGTGTAAGGGGCGGGGTTATTGTGAAAAGTAGAGTGATTGTGATATTGTAAGGGGCGGGGTTATTGTGAAAAGTAAAGTGATTGTGATAGTGTAAGGGGCGGGGTTATTGTGAAAAGTAGAGTGATTGTGATATTGTAAGGGGCGGGGTTATTGTGAAAAGTAGAGTGATTGATATTGTAAGGGGCGGGGTTATTGTGAAAAGTAGAGTGATTGTGATATTGTAAGGGGCGGGGTTATTGTGAAAAGTAGAGTGATTGTGATATTGTAAGGGGCGGGGTTATTGTGAAAAGTAGAGTGATTGTGATATTGTAAGGGGCGGGGATATTATGGAAAGTAGAGTGATTGTGATATTGTAAGGGGCGGGGATATTATGGAAAGTAGAGTGATTGTGATATTGTAAGGGGCGGGGATATTATGGAAAGTAGAGTGATTGTGATATTGTAAGGGGCGCGGTTATTGTGAAAAGTAGAGTGATTGTGATATTGTAAGGGGCGGGGTTATTGTGAAAAGTAGAGTGATTGTGATATTGTAAGGGGCGGGGTTATTGTGAAAAGTAGAGTGATTGTGATATTGAAAGGGGCGGGGTTATTGTGAAAAGTAGAGTGATTGTGATATTGTAAGGGGCGGGGATATTGTGAAAAGTAGAGTGATTGTGATATTGTAAGGGGCGGGGATATTGTGAAAAGTAGAGTGATTGTGATATTGTAAGGGGCGGGGTTATTGTGAAAAGTAGAGTGATTGTGATATTGAAAGGGGCGGGGTTATTGTGAAAAGTAGAGTGATTGTGATATTGTAAGGGGCGGGGATATTGTGAAAAGTAGAGTGATTGTGATATTGTAAGGGGCGGGGTTATTGTGAAAAGTAGAGTGATTGTGATATTGTAAGGGGCGGGGTTATTGTGAAAAGTAGAGTGATTGTGATATTGTAAGGGGCGGGGTTATTGTGAAAAGTAGAGTGATTGTGATATTGAAAGGGGCGGGGTTATTGTGAAAAGTAGAGTGATTGTGATATTGTAAGGGGCGGGGATATTGTGAAAAGTAGAGTGATTGTGATATTGAAAGGGGCGGGGATATTGTGAAAAGTAGAGTGATTGTGATATTGAAAGGGGCGGGGTTATTGTGAAAAGTAGAGTGATTGTGATATTGTAAGGGGCGGGGATATTGTGAAAAGTAGAGTGATTGTGATATTGAAAGGGGCGGGGATATTGTGAAAAGTAGAGTGATTGTGATATTGAAAGGGGCGGGGTTATTGTGAAAAGTAGAGTGATTGTGATATTGTAAGGGGCGGGGTTATAATGACAGGTGGGATTAAGGTGATATTGTGATGTTCTTTCCGGAAGCCTGCTCTGTAACTCTGTAATAGAAACAGAAATGTCTCTTTCAGGCTCGAGTAGCGTCTGTAAGTCACGTTTCTCCAGCGTTGGCATTTCTATAATCTATAAACAATTCATCCAAATGCTGCCACCCAGAAACACACTGAGTCATCACATTTCACGCACAATATCTTTACAAACTCAGCATCTGAGCAGCAATATGATCGTGTTTGAATTGGGCAATTTATCATCTGGCAATAGACTACATTTAAAAACCTATAAAGCTGTTTTGCATATACTTTAAAAGGGCACCATTATGTTCAGTGTGCAGCTTCCTTCTTAAAATTATTCAATTTCATTGAACGGAAACGTAGTCGGTGTGGTTTATTTTGCCGTCCCAAACAATCCCACTTACACGAAGAACTTTGAGTTAATAACAGGGACAATGATGGAAAGTCGTTGTGCATCTACACCATATGGTGAGCAATTGAATCATCATCACTAGCTTTTAAATTAATGGCTTTGATTATTAAGCTGTATGATATATAGCGCAGAATTCTGCAGCCGCGTCTACTGCAGATCGAGTAGTGCGTTTTTTAGATGGCGTACACACTTCGGGAGACTGTAAGGGGAAAAAATTACCTTCGAAAATAAATTCTTTCTCAGCAGTAATAAATAAAAATAAAAAATGCTAATTATTGGAGTAAAAAAATGAGACGCGCTCAGATGAGCTACCGTGACTTTTGAGAAATGTCTATGAAGATATCAATTAATGTGCTGACCTTTTTACTGCCTAAATACTACCATATGGCACGATTTTACACGAGTTCTCTTATTAAATCTTAATTTATTGCAGAATGGATTTATAGCTTGCTTTATAAGGCCATATATTATGTAGAATATTTTATTAATTTTATTGCTACATTAACTTAAAGCTTTAGATTGAACCCTTTTAAATTTCTTAGTAAAGCTACAGTTAGTTTGAGAAACACACTAGAACGCATTTATGGAAAATTAATTGATGGTTTTAAAAGAAAGCTGAGTTACTGTTCTCAATTGAAAGTTAATCATAATTAACGTGACATTCCCATGTGTTTGATTCCTCCTACAACACAGGAAAGCAGAAATTACTATACAGCTTCATGTATTAAACAATAAAACTTTATATTCGGCATTTAAGCGAAAACTCACCTGCTCTAAAGAAGCTGCAAAACTTTCCTTTTCTCCTGACATGAAACTTAGTTGTTACTATAGCACCAATAAAACCACGATCTGCAGCTGCATGACTGTATATATTAAACGCTGCACCGTCTGCAATGTTACTTGCTGACTTTTTGGTGACTTGATATTCTGCAGGAGCGCCATATGGCACGTGTTTGACGCCTTGCTGCAGTGTTTAAGACGAATGTGTGTGAATATAAGGCGTTTTTACTGTACTGCAGAGATACAACACGGTACACAGGCTCCAGCTCCCTAACATAATGCATCTTTTCAATATCACACCGTCTTGTTCTGTTTAATATTTGATGCTTTTAACCGTTAACGTGGTCTGTGAGGAACAATAGGGTTTTCATAACTTTTCAGGGTTTGCAAGCCAAACGCACAGTATGCCAAGCGTAGAGGTTTAAAATTCTGCCCATATGTCTGCTGTTAGCAAAACAATTGTCCGTCATGGCACGACTGAAAACACCTTGTAAATGCAACACCTCTCCCCCACTCTCACACATATACACACAAAGGAATATATTATATATATATATATATATATATATATATTGCTACCTACTGCATGGTCTTATCTACACCGAAAAAAGAAAATAAATCTCTCTTCGCTAATTCAGAAATGACCTGGATATGATATTTGTTGCACATATAAAGTTATATAAAGTTTTAACATCAGTGAGAGAAAGCGTTATGTTAGAAAAACTCTTTGACTGATTGCCCAAGCTGATGCTCACTATAATGTCCACCCAGTTACACCCTTATTGCTTATTACTGTTCAACCAGCTGCCCACGTTTTTGTCCATTTTGCTGGCCACATTGTTGCCCACCCTTCTGGCCACCTTGCTACCCACCTTATTGCTCACCCTGATGCCACCTTGCTGTTCACCCACCTGCCCCATTTGTCCATCCAGCTGCTCACTTTGTTGTCCACTTTCCTGCCCCCTTACTGCCCACTTTGCTCCTCACCTTTTTGCCTACTCTCTTGTCCACCTTTTTGCCCACCCTGTTGCTCACAGTGCTGTAGCTAAAATTTACATAATGCTCAGTCATTAACCAGAGAAGAGCATCAAAGAATTTGCCGCATGGTTGGCTGCTGCTCAAGCTTAAACACACACAGGATCAGAAGTGCAGATCAAATCAATTGAAGTGAGATTGTGGGATATTTTTCACTTTTCAAGTAGATAGAATTATTATCTAAGTACAATTCAAATGAAGTATTAAAAATAAAAAAATAATAATGTAAGCATTCCCATATCAATGGGACTTTCAGACAGTAAAGCCACACCTCTTTCACTAAGACTGACAGACACAAAAAACACACCTCCTTCTCTATGATTGACAGACACAAAGGCCATGCCTCCTTTAATATTATTTATGGGGGCAAAGGCCATGCCTCCTCCACTAAAACTTATAGACGCAAAGACCACACCTCCTTCACTATAATTAATAGGTGCAAAGACCACGCCTCCTTCACTATAACTTATAAACACAAAGGCCACACCTCCTTCACTATAATTAACAGGTGCAAAGGCCACGCTTCCTTCACTAAAATTTACAGGCGCAAAGGCCACGCCTCCTTCACTATAACGTATGGACACAAAGGCCACGCCTCCTTCACTATAAGGTATAGACACGAAGGCCTTCTTTCATATTTTTTTTTTAATTATTTGGTTTTATTTTCAATGTTTTTAAGTTATTTATTCTTTTGCCGCTTAAAGCTGATAAATTATGCTTTTTTATTATTTCTGAAATGTTCGGTTTCTGAGAAAAACTCTTTGGGCTGCGTAAAAAAAAATGAATTAATCTGTGAACGTGCCGTAAATTCTCGTCCTTTAATTCACTGTGACTTTGTTTCACTTCTGACCAAAACCCCCCCAAAAAAAACAAAAAATACAAACAAAAAGAGCAGAAAAAAGAAAAGTGTGAGAGCAGCAATTTCACTCAGAGTGCACACAGAACCCACCGCGCCTCCAAAACACACATTGATTTAATCAGAGTGATTCTGAAGGAGTGTGAAGGTGATGTTGAAGATTCCAGGTACGCGTGAATGCGCTTCTCTGCACCTGATGAGAGCTTTCGATACTCTTTTGAGGTTTATAAGCTTTCACAATACATTCATATCCAGTTCTTTTCTCCAGCAGGAGTACTATACTCTGAATCGAGCATATAAACGGCTCGTATTGTGTGCTAAAAGTCTACAGCATGGATCATTAGTACTGATTCTGGAATGGTGTATTGGTTTGATATCGCACTCATAATTAGCTAGAAATGTTTACTCAGAATAATATTACTAATATATGCAATAGAGTCGAGTGCCCTAATTTCATCCTCCACTTGAATTTACACACACTTAATAAAATCCTCCTGCACTCGCATTAGCAGGAAAATGGATCGCTTGGCTAACACGTGCAGTAATTTCACGAAGCACAAACAAACCGCACAACAATAATAACAACAAAAACAACAATAGCGAAATCAGTGCAGTGATAAAGCGCAGAATCTACACTTCTGCCTTTATTTTATTAATTACGCCAGCATGATGTCATTTCTGGTCCTGCCTAAGCTCGGAAAAAATATTGGAAATATCTGGAAGGCGTCCAGGCTCGCAATCGATACGTCAAGCGAAATTTATAAATGATAAATCAATATTTTTAATATTTCCTTATTCTAATGTATTCAGCTGGACGGGCTCCAGGTGCGAGCCAGGAAAATGGACGTGATGAAATTTACACAGTCATGCTAGGCTCTTCTAAGTCTCAAATATTTGCAAGTGTGATATACTGTACATTAATAACATCACACAAAAATAACTAATAAAAAAACTAAAAAGAAAAAAACACACCAAAATAAATCACTTGTGCTTTTAAAAAGAAAATATGATGAAATAGATGCAAAACAAAGAAATAATTGCAAGAATCCCATAAGAAGGTTAACATCTATAGCAGAAGAAGAGATACTGTACCGCAAGTCATCCAATCTTGCAATTCCACCACCTGTCCTCTGGATCCAATCCTTTCAACTACGCTTCAGACCATCTCACAAGACCTTCTGTTGTTTATCTCCAGAATCATCAACGGGTCCTTAGCATCTAGCCATGTGCCAACTACCTTCAAGCAAGCGAGGGTTATTCCCATCTTGAAGAAACCTGCTCCGGCTCCATCGGACATCAACAACTACAGACGGTGTCACTTCTCCACATTCTTTATAAATCTCTGGAACGTTTTTGACCAACTATCTATGGCTGACACTGAGAAACTACATGCTGCTCGATCAGCTAACCTTTTAACAGCATTCGAAACAGTCCACCACAAGACTCTCTTGTCTACCCTCAGGAGCCTCTGTATTCTCTGAGCAGCTTGGGAAATGGTTTGCTTCCTACATGGAAGGACGCTTATACCAGGAAACATGGAGGTGGTCCACATCTGCCCCCACGCAGACTCTCCACTGGTGTCCCACAAGGCTCAGTACTTGGTCCCCTCCTTTTCACCCGCTATACCCACTCTCTTGTTGAAGTCGTATCCTCACATGGGTTTTCTTACCACTGCTATGCTGACACTCAAATCATCTTTTTCTTTTCTTCTTTTTGGATCTCGTGTGCTTATCAGCTTACCAAACTGCTGGTCATACCAAGTGATTCATCTCCAGGTAAGGATCTCAGAATAACTCTTCATGACTCTCTGCTCTCCCCTCCAGCCACTGCTCGCAACCTTGGGGTAACTATAGACAGCCAACTGTCCGCCCTAACTGGCTTCCGGTAGCTGCAAGTGTTAGATTCAAAACTGGATCAGCGCCATCTTACCTTAGAGACCTCATCACATCTCGCACTGCACCACGCTGTCTGAGATCCTCCAGCACTGCTCCACTGGTACCACCTTCTCTCAGAATGAGAGGTTAGTATACTTCAAGGCTCTTCTCTGTTCTGGCAGAGAGGTGGTGGAATGAACTTCCCCTAAATGTACAACGGAGTCTCTGGAATCTTCAAGCGACGGGTGAAGACCTTCCTATTCGTAAAGTACTTAAACTAACACATTCCGAATTTTCTTTGTTTAAAAAAACAACAAAAAAACAACAACAACAACAAAAAACTCTTAACAGAGTTGTAGTCTGTTTTATCTTAAGTTTGTAATCTAGCTTACAAGTGTAGATTTATTCATTGATAAAGACTCAAAGCACTTCTGTACATCGCTCTGGACACGGACCTCCGCTAAATACTGCAAATGTAAACAAATTGTGTGTAGAAATTTCACTGAATGGAAAAGCATGTGTTATTGTTTTTTTGTTTAAAAAAAAATCTAAATGTTAAAAACTACATAAATTTAATAGAAATAAATGTCATATAAAATATTATAAAAAAATCTGATGTGAAAGTTGTGTATAAAAGTGAACATTAAAAATAATCATAATTTTGTGTGAAAGGATCACACGTGGAAAATAAATCTCATGAATGATTTCTCAATGAAAGCAAATGAAAAGTGAATGATGTAAAGAATGACGTTCGGGGAAATGAATTATGTAAAGAATTACATTAGAAATGAACAAATGGCCAAATAAAATCTCATGCACTGCAGGGAGTATATTGCTCCAAAAAAGAAACAGAGAACACACACACACACACACACACACACACACACACTTGAAACGGCACTTTCCTTGGTCTTGTACCCTCCTAATAATCTCCTGCCTCACCACAACAACAGGAGCATCTATAACGAGTTCACTTCAAGGGGAAAAAAAGCTTATAAAAAGAAAACCCAGAGCAAAAGGGAAAAAAAGGAAGAAGTTACGCTGTAAAAAAAATCACCACTTCAGCATAATTGCTGATGTGTGCGATACTGTGATGAAGAGAATGGCATTCCCAAACCACCCGTGTGAGTGCAAAAATAAAGGAAAAGCGAAACCAATTAAGCGCGTCCTGTTTGGGAGCGTGGCTACTCAGCGCCACCCGCTGTCTAGAAGACGACAAACCCCTGGTGTGAAATAGGTCACGAAGGTGGAGGAGAAGGATGAAGGATGAATCTCTACCTTCATCATTGTGAGTCAGAATCACAGAGTGCTCCAAGAGTCCAATAGCGTTATGATAAGGTTGTGCGTTTATGTAAGGAGTCTCCATTTCCAGTTCTTTGTGTATTCACTTTTACACTTTTACACTAACTCACAAATTTTTTTTGGTTTGTACGTGCTGTAACATGAAATGTAACTATATATGGGTCAAAATTTGTGTAATTCGACATGCACAAAAAGAAAAAGCCATCAATGAAAACGTGTAAATGTTTCCGATGCACTTCAGGATGTGTCTCCTGAATTACAACGCACACATGGTTGATTATTTTCCCAAAACTGAAAAACAATATTGTCAAAACAATATATGTACAGAAGTTAAAGGTATAGGATGTTTTTAGATGTGGTAGCATTCATTTTCCCCTTATTCGAACTAGGAGACCCAAACATGTTTCAGCATGAAAGTGCACAAAGCCAGCTCCATGAAGATCTGCTTTTCATTGGTGTGACCTCCTCACCTCCTCAGGCCTCCTCACCTCCCCTGCATCAGTACCTGACTTTACTAACATCCTTGTGTCTGCATGAATCTCACAAAAATCTCCATAAAATCTAGTGGAACATCTTCCCAGAAGAGTGAAGCTCATTAAAACAGCAAAATGAGAACTAAATATGTACCTTGATGCTCTAAAGTACACACAATTATTAAGCTCCTGCATCCACTAACTTGTGTCCATATCACTAGAATTTTATCAGCAGGTTTTCAGAGGACATAGAAAACAGGACACAATGGTGTGATTTTTTTTCTCCCAAAATGCTTCATTACAGATCCGCACAAACTTTGTGCGCTTGTTCCCCGAGTTTTCTTTTCGCATTTTCCAGTCACATCCTCGAGATCGTGCAGATGTACCTTTTACGCCATTGCAGGTCTGTGCGTGGGAAATCGGGCTGTTGGGTGCAGCAACACGCGTGGAACAAAGCGAATCAAAAACCGCTGGCACAACGAGAAACGGCTCGACCTCACAAGAACAAAAGTTTAAGACGTGGACTGGAACATTTCTTGCATTTTTCGATGCTGGACTTTAGGTGGAGTTTCTAGATGTGCCTTTAGTGACTTCAGTGACTCCTCATGGCCTTTCTTGCTATATAAATAGAAACGATTACATTCAGATGTTGGGCGAAGTGAAGTGAATATCGGAAAGTCAGCAAAACGAAATAAATAAATAAACAAATCAAGAAATGCTGCCAGGCTTATTTGGAAAGAAGCAGCTCGGTAAAAAAGCGGCAGCATTAAATGCTACTATTATAATTGCACTTTACCTTCACTACAGTTTTCAAAAGCATTATTTAAAACATTAACATTTCCTGATAATTACGCGCTCTTAATTTTTTTCAAGATAGATATTGCATTGTCTAACAAGCTCATATACATTCAGTAAATAATTCATTTAAACATTTTTTAAACATTTTAAATAAATTATAAGCCTCGGTTAGCCATATTGCGTCTTTGCTAGTTTAATGCTAAAAACGCAACACTGTTACTCTTCGAAGTGGAAATTCAGCTTATCAGAGACACTGTTGTGGGTTTACACATCGTATATATTGTAACATTTAATCAATACATTTTTCAATCCTGACAAATGACAACGACAAAATACCGCACTTGACTGGAGCAAAGCCGGTAACTAGCGCCTAAGTGTTTGCTTACAGCATGTTTTAACGAGATTGTGTTCTGTGGAACAATTCATTCATCGAAATGTTTCGCCTTTTACATTAGGAATATGGAAAGAAAGAATGGGAAATCACCAGGGGGAAAAAAAAACAAAAAAAAACGAAAGTGAAAGTGCAAACCCCGAGTGTAAGATATTGCCAGCGGATGTCTCAGGAGACCACAAGAGCGCGAGCCTCTGCGGTGATGTTGCAACGCTACGATTTTCATGACGACTTCTGTGTAATAAAAAGCCTGACTGAGGGTAATAAAAATCCCACCATCCCTTCTGCCGCTGAGAAACTAAAGCCCTGTTCTCATCTATTCATCATCTCGGAACGCGCACCAAGCCAGCGTCGTTCACCCATAGCAATTTCTGTACTGCGCGATTTAAATTGCTAGCGTATACACCCAGATCAACGGATCTCCCGAAGCTCTTTCTCGATTCTGAGACGGAGCGAGCGCTCCGATTTGGCTTGGTGGACGATAAATGGGATTTGGTCGGGTATCAGCTTGTAGTGCTTTGGAGTATTCTGGAAGTGAGTTGAGAACAATGCACTCGAACCTGTGGTGTAAAAAATGCTGTAGCGGCCCAGGCATTGGCCACCCATTCCCACTGCCATCGCCATTCCGGCTGGATTGATTGCGCACCGTGGAAAAAAAAGGCCATTGTCTGAAAATGCCTCTCCGTCCAGAGTCCGGGCTGCACAGAGACGGTGGGTATATTGATTTTTGCCCGTTATTGCCTGATACAGAGCAATACAGTTTTCAACAACGTGCCGTGATTCCAATTTTAGGGCCCGGACAGGCACGTTATACGGGCTATGTTTTACACGGCGGCCTGCCAGGCCCATCTCATCTCGCCGGAGACAGATGGTTCTCGCTCCTCGCTGATTGTTCACTCAAGTCGTTCTAGCCTTTACCCCTCGCCCCCTCCCCTTCTTATCGCCCTTCTTTCCCTCATGAGAGCCAGCCACCCCTGGAAAGTCCACTGTATGTCAGGTGAAAGAGTTAAAAGAGGAAGGAAGTGTCTGGCAAATAGAAAATCTTTCCATTTCTTCCAGGGGGAGAATTCATTACCCTCCTGTCCTGGCTTATTTCAGCAGGTATAACATAATTGCACTGAAGAAGGTGGCTCTGGGAGGAAAGAACGAGCTGTTCTTTGTAAGGATATATATAACGTGTAACAATAGTGCGCTTTATTTGAACACTTTTGTCGGGTAAACATGGGTCGAAAAAAAGTGTGAGGAAAAACTGTAATAAATAACAGTGTTTACTGTCATGAAACTTCATCTTGGAAGGAGGTAAAGTTGAACATTCTGCTATGTTTTTGTGCCTGAAAGATGCAAATCTGATGCTTTTCTTAGTTTGTTAGTAGCTGCCTGATGGATGTGTATGATAAACAACTAAAGAAAAAAAATGTATCTGTTTTAGACATTATTTACTTTTGCGAGCTCACAACTGGAGTATCTTTCGTTCCGGATCTTATCAGTATTGTGACATGCTGTTTATGAAAACACTGACGAAACTGAGCACAATATATACTGTCCAGTGCAAAAACGTCATATAACTCGCAGTCAAATCACAAAGAAAAACCTATTCAGAGAGAAAATCATCTGAGCTGGTCTCCAATATTTACAGTGTATTTTATTAGCTATATAAAGACATCGCAGCTCAAAGCTGAGACCTTCCCAATGACTTGACTGTTGTGGTTGAAAAAACGTTATCAAAAGGCACAGATTTATACAGTGCATTTTCTTTAACTCGTCCAAAAAACAGTGGTGGACAAAGTACACAAACCATGTAGTTCAGTAAAAGTAGGGATGCACTCAATAAAATATGACTCCAGTAAAAGTGTCCCTTTAAACGTTCACTTGAGTAAAAGTACAAAAGTTTTTGTTTTTAAATGTACTTAAGTATCCAAAGTGCTATGATTTATTATAACTATAATGTTCCTATTATCAATTTTGTCACAAGACTCTTTACTTAATCACCTCAGTTTAGGAAAAAGACTCGAATGTGACTCTCAGCACACTGATCTATTAATAGAATGACATTAATGACTCAAACTCTGATTGATTTCTATTACAATGATCATAAACACAAAACCTGGAGTTTCTACATCATTTATTCCTCTTTAAATGTTCTGCTTGATGTAGAACTGATGCTGAACTGTATGTTGGTGATCAGTAGATACACCAAGCGCCAATCAAGACGAGTTTAAAACAGAGCGTGCGCTCGATCCTGATTGGTGACTCGCTGCTTGTTTGACTGGTTAAGATTTTATTCACAAATACAAAAAACTATATTTGACTTTGAAATGGAGTGAAGTCAAAGTCAAAGTCTTCCCAAATAAAAATACTTCAGTAAAGTACATATTATTGAATACGCTACTCAACTACAGTAACAAATGACTTTTACCAACACAGTAAATAGCACATTTTCCACATCGCATAAGACGGAAAAAACCCTCTGACAATAGACCTACAGTTTGCATCGTTTACTTCATCCTCCAAAACAACCCAAACTCGTGCAGACAATAATCCACAATTACATAAGCATTCTCCGGAAAGTGAGCTTGGGGTAATAAAGTAGTTTTTATTTCTCACTGAATATGTTTTGTTCTCTTTTGCAACATCATCTTTAAGACGAGCGTTGAACGCAGCAGCGCTTACAGAGATTACGGACAATTCCAGAACTTCCAGAACTTTCCCAGTGCTGGGAATTTTAGTCTAGAGTTTTAGTATACAGTGTAAACCTGCGCTTACTGTTGCATGAACACTGCTTTCTGTATTACATTTAGTCTGTTCTTGAATGACTGAGTTTTTAGTATGGTCACGCAGGTTGCCAGGCAACCGAAATATAGTACACTTTGGTATCCCCTCATCTAACGTGCTAGCTAGCTAGTGTATTTACTGCCCCATGAAATGGTAAAAGAATAAAGACTGTTTAAGACTGCTGGTCCACAGATTTCCAGAATATCTGTAAATATCTTGTCCAAAAGCACCACAAAACCCAAGCTCCAGCCAAGCTTCTTCAAAGCTCAGAACACACATTCGGAACGAGCCAAGATCTTTTTCTCTCTCCACCTGAATGAAACTTGAAGCGATTATACAACATTTATTTTAATACTTGCCCTTTTTGTGAGCGACAACAAACCCAGATATTGCCATGCTGAAAGCAGGAACGCACATTTCATCAATCACTGTCATAGATTTTTCGCTTTTGCTCGTGCAGCTAAAGTGGTTTGAAATGATTTAACGTGCTTTGGGTTTGAGTTCCTCCCATCAAAAGTGTTTGGACATAAAAGAGAAAAAAAAAAGAAAATGAGAGATGATCTACCTGGATCAGAGAACGGAGTAATACAATTTACTGATTTCTGAGCTGCTGGAGAATCCTGGATCAGGTGGATATACTCAAGACGAGCACAGCCTGGAGATAAGATAAGACCGAAATAAAGGTTTAGAAAGAGAAGGAGGGGAATAAACAGCTAAGAGATAATGTAATGCTCTAGTACAGCGTCTCGGGTTTTGATGTGTGGTTTAACCACAGTGCAGCGCTCTCTTTAGCTGACATTTAGATGGCAGCCTGGGCTATGAAGCCTGCGATTATCTGCTCCATGGCTAGCTGATGGAACAGTAATTGAAAAAGTGGGCTCTTTGAAAGAAGAACGTGCGCCGACACTTTAAAGGAGAAGCAGGTCCTTCCACTACAAGTGAGAAATAAACGTTAATACGGAGGGAGGAGGGGAGGAGCCCTTTAAGGAGTTGAGCTCTTTAAGGTCTAAAATGTAGGTGTAGGTGTGTATGATTAATGAAATCGCAGGCCTGTGAAATAGAACAGGGGGAAATGGTGAATTTTTTAATGCTGGAAAAAAAAAAGACTTCCCTTTGTGAGTAAAAATTTTTATGTAATGATCTGTAATAAAATCTAATAAATGTGTAAGTATAAAAAAAAAAATAAAAAAAAGTACTACATGGAAAAATAAAGTTTAAAAAAAAAATGTAGGAATATAAAAAATTTTAAAGAATTAATTCCAAAGATAAAACTACAAGCAAAAGCAAAAAAGCCCCTGTGCATAAAACCAGCTCAATAAAGATATGCTTTAAATGGATTGCAGTGGAAGATCTCCTGCTATAGAGCTCCAATCCTATTGAACACGAATGAATGTGAGCGCTGACTGCACCCCAGGCCTCCTCACCCTCACCTACATCGGTACCTGACTTTACTAACACCTTTGTGGCCGATTAAAAACTGACACAAATCTCCAGGAAATCTAGTGGAACATCTTCCCAGAAGAATGGAGCTTGTTAAAACAGCAAATAGGGATTAAATGTGGAACGAGACGTTTAAAAAGCACAGCAATCTTATGGATAGGTGTCCACAAACTTTTGTAGGATAAGTGTCAAAAAATAAAAATTTAAAAATAAGAGGGATTAAAAAAAGAAAAGAAAAAAGTACATTTACCAACAAATAAAATGAAAAAAATGGTAACAAATCAATTAAATAAATAGAATTTTTTTAAAGTGAAGAAATGTGGACATGGTAGATTACACGTGAAAATGTTAAACGTAAAGAAAATGTATTTTGAAAAAAAAAAATCTGATTTAAAAATTAATAAAAAAAAAAAAAAAAAACGATTACATAATACATATAGAAAATGCACTCTGTATGAGAAACCTGAAAATAGCGGGTTAATTGGCTCTGATTCCTAGGGCCCGATCTGATCCATGGCTATCGATTGGTAATGCCTGGCTCAGAGGGCCCACTTTCCCAAACTGCTTCTGATCTCACACATTAATCTTCAGGTTCGTTTTTTTGCCTGCAGACAACAACAGAAAGAGAAGTGTTATTACGGCTACATTCGCTGCCTTGTTCCTTGGATTCCTGTTACTGTGCGGTTCAACGACTGGAAGCCTCTGTGTGTGTGTGTGTGTGTACGTGACGGCTGCACCTAATGGAACGCGCCATGAGAAATGACTGCTCGCAGCCAGGCCATGCTAGCACACTGGCTTCTAGCCAGAGGTTTTCATTAAGCAACGCTTCACATCTTCGGGTCTTCTTGCTATTTCTGACATTTTACCACCATTCCTCTCATCTTATTACCCAAAGGTAAAACAACAACAAAACAAAAAAAGAAGTCGTCGTGAGCGGCGGTGAGAAAACAAAAGGAAGAATCAAAGAAGAAAAGGTTGTTAGCGCTGGCCTTTTTCTGCTGCGCTCTGTTTGAGAAACAGCTGAGATCCGTGTTTGCATAGGACCTCATCAAACAGCGCCTTTTCCCCAGTTAGATACGTCTATTAGCGGCGAATTTGCCCCAGTCGAGGCGCACCGGGACACTCAGCCTTCCCCGCGGTGCATGGAAAATGAGTGTTTTGCAGAATACTGAGCATTTAGAGCAAATCAATACATAATTTCACGGAGGAACGCGATGAGATCGGCTTTATTATCTCTGTAATGAGAGAATTGAGCTTGGAATGGTCCATTCTGGGGGTCAAAACGCTGTGCAATCGCATATCTTATTTATCTATTCAATATTTATCTAAACGCTCTGTAGTGAAATGACCATAATATTCACTGAAGATCTGAATAACAATAAGCGGCAGGTGGAACCGGGCGTGTTCCTAACGCAGGGAAATTACGATGGATCATACGTGTGGAGGTTATTAGCAGGATTTAGTGTTGTTAGGGGTGTCATTAAGTGTGTATTTGGCCTACAAAGAATGATTAAAAGGCTTTTCTTAGGCGATTGCTTCTCAATGCCAAGGCCAGAGATCGATATACCAGGGTTCCGAGCACTATCAGGGGATTCCTAATATTTAGTTTTTATTTTTTTTTTTTAATAATGATTGTAAAATCATATCCCAACACTATCAAAGTTATTGGGTTATAATATTTATATTTATACTTTATTATATTTCCATTTATTTTATAATCAAGTTCCTGTAGTTTGTAATATTAGTATGTTTGACTGCCCAATTGAACTTTGTGTTTAGTTCTTCATAACCTCTATAATTTAAAAAGACGTAGAGTGTATATGTTAAAAAAAGGTTTAGGGTTAAGGTTAGGGTTGGGTTTGGTTGGGTTGGGGTTAGGGTTAGGGTTAGGGTTGGGTTAGGGTTTGGGTTAGGGTTAGCCGAACCTGTTCCAGCATCTCAATGTGCATAAATCTCTGAAATAGGTTCGAGATTTACTCGATACTCCTTCTACAAGCGATAAATAAACACCGTACCGAAAACATTACCAACTTTTTAATTCATTCATTCAAGTGGTTTATAACGAGCGCATGAACATAAATATAATTAACACCTCCGGACCAATCAGAATCCAGATTTCACCAGCATTGTGGTATAACAGTAAATACTACACAGGAATCCCAAGTTAAGAAAACAATCGTACACCTTAACTCTTGATCCTATAGTGCCATCTGATGGCGTACGGCGCTATGAAACCTGCTCAGCTCCATCTCTCCCTTTCTCCCTGTCCAGAGTATTAGCCTGATCGCTATTAAAATGCAAAGTAAATATATATCTGAGCCACCTGGCATCAGACTCCTTTCGTTTTCACTCCAAATCCTGCCTTCAAAGACATCAACGTCAAACTCTTTCTTATCCCTCCCGCCCTTTTCTCTTTTCCTTCAGAGACGCACTGCGGTCATAAGCGCTCGTGATAGATTCCCTCTCTGTCTTGCACAGAGTGAGAGAGTGAGAGCATGAGAGAAAGAGAAAGAGAGAGAGAGGGGGGGGGGGGGCTTTTGGTAAAATAAAGGTAGTTTAACAATTCTCGCAGGTCCCATCAGGCGTCTCGCTGACACTTCAAATAGGCCTCTTTCATCTCCCGTGCTGCCACACTTCCACTCCATCATCACTTCTTCACTCCTCCTTCGCGCCTAATCCGCTGTTGTGCGCAACTTCCTCCTGCCATTTGCTTATCTGCCGGGATTCTTTATCTCCGGACGCACAAATGATTCCCTTGAAGAACTCGAGGGCGCGTTTATTAGGTTTTTGCCCCACGTTCTGGAAACACTTGAAGATCTTCAGGATGTTCATTCATCAGTGACAAAATGTTACTCTTTTAGAGAGACAAAATATTTCCAAAGGTAATGCACGAGCAAAATAATTAACAATCCAAGATCACACCTGATTCTCTAGAGCCTCTGCGAGAGCTGCTAGGTGCTTATAATCACTTGCATAGTACATTATAATCCTATGGCAGTTATAACTTTTGTTATTTGTAAACAATTGAGTTTATTAGAGGGACAGCGCATGTAGGACGTTTTGGAGACAAGGTGAGGGAGGCGAGATTGAGATGGTTTGGACATGTGCAGAGGAGGGACATGGGGTATATCAGTAGGAGAATGCTGAGGATGGAGCCACCAGGAAGGAGGAAAAGAGAAAGACCAAAGAGGAGGTTTATGGATGTGGTGAAGGAAGACATGCAGGTAGTTGGTGTGAAAGAGGCAGATGTAGAGGACAGGGGGGTATGGAGACGGATGATCCGCTGTGGTGACCCCTAACAGGAGCAGCCGAAAGAAGAAGTAATTTGTAAAAAATTATAGCAAGTATGACGTCTTGTGAATGAATTATAACACGTTAGTAATGCATGCGTAGGTAATGATCCAATTGTCCAATTGTTTTGTTATCTCCGAGTGTGCATAAATGGTTATAACGAGTGCTCATGAGCACATTACAACACTTTACAAGCCAATAACCTAATAGATAATGAAATGCTATAATGTCATTATAACACGTTACATAGCTAAGATGGAATAAGCTTTGAGGTCAGTAAGCAGTTATAATCACTTGCATAATGCATTATGAAATGATGAGTCCACAACTTGCTGAGGTCAGGTTCTAGAATAGAGTCTGCTCATAAGTGCATTACACTATGGCTATAATACATTATAACACACACTTTGGTAGAGTCTCTAAACTGCTGAGGAGTCTGAGAAGTGAAATATAATTAAAAGCAACAGGAAATAAAGGATGGAGATCGAATGCAGCACATAAATAAAAGACAGTAATAAAATATTAGATGATCACATTAAATATCACTATTTATAGACTTCGAAAGGCAGATTTTGACTGAGAAAACCCTCCTGAATGATATGAAATTGTAATTTCATTTTCATGTTGTAAAAGGAGAGCTGGATATTTACACCTGTGATCTGAGCTGTGCTTGTGGTTCAGATACTGCAAATCCAGCTCAGGTCTCGTTCCTCCACCGGGGATCCAGATGGCACAAGTCCAAACCACATGGGTGTAAGGTGCGTTCCCGCAGGTCCCTCTGGTGGCTGCACACCAGAAATGTGATGGATGAAACGACTACAGACCAGAATTAGAGCCAGATCCCACTAACCTACATCTCAATCAAATCCTCTCTTCCTATTGGTTAATCAAATCGAGAAAGATCTGTTTCAGAGGAAAATATTGACTTTGATTTGAAGTGAGAATGAAAGAGAAATATATCATAATATCCGCTTCAAAAGAAACTAACATCAAAAGTTTGCACACACCATTTTTTTCTTTTCTTTTTTCTTTTTTTTTTTTGGGGGGGGGGGGGGTGTTAAATCATGAGTAAGAAAAATAATGAAATGATCTTACATTTATAACAATACTGATGTTATTAATAGAAATAATAAATGTATCAATTTGTAAAAAAAAAACCAACAAATTCTATAGATGTTTTTGCTCCTTTTTTATTTCTAATAATTGAATATTTTTTTCTTCTTCTTAAAATTCATTTGAACTTATTATTTTGTTACTATTGTTCTGTTATACTGAATCTTACACTTACACTTTTTTTCATACCTGATTGCAAGAATTGATAAAGAATTTAGAAAATGTGTTCAATTAAAAAAAAATATATACACAAATAAATAAAATAATTAATTAGAAATAAATGATATAGAAACAACACTCGCTTTCTCTCTCACAAGCCACAGATGAAGAACATTATTAATGATTTTGAGCATTGTTACTTTAAATCGTTGCCAGTAAAAATGACACGTGACGTGAAAAACACTCAACACACATCTTCTTCTCCCATGTCTGTGATTTGGGTTTTAATAGTTTTCCATTATTTTACAGGCTGTGATGCCTCAATCTGTCGATATGTAGAGTGTGAGTGAGTGTGAGAGAGAAAGAGAGAGAGAGAGAGAGAGAGAGAGAGAGAGAGAGAGAGAGAGAGAGAGAGAGAGAGAGAGATCACTTTCTGCTCTTTCCATCACAACCTGGCGTCACTTTTAAGGCAAATTAAACCTCGGCGGATTAAAATGTTAAACAGCGCTCTCGGCCTGCAGTCAATATTGGCATATCTGCACGTCACTTCTGATCCCTGAGCTTAGAGTCACTCTGAGACACTCACAGTCTCTTACACACACACACACACACACACACACACACACACACACACATGCACGGTCACATTAACTCCATCTATGCAAAATGTCTAAGAATTCTAGTTCATTCTAGTTCAGTAGATACCTCTCCTTACACACACACACACACACAAATCCAAACTCCCAGACCCTTCGTGAAAATCGTGTCAAGATCCGAGCTCCTCTATTGCTTTATCACCTCCGAGAAATTTGAACACACACAGAGCGGTTGTACAACAGGGCCTGTGGCGATCCCCGTTCACGGCCCGGATAAACAAATCAGGATCTGATCAGGGGTTTGAAATGAGATGCAACATCTCGGTGAAAGACTTTATTCCCAGTCTTCTCTTCACACACTGAAAAAAAAACCTTTTCAGCTTTTGAGCCAGCCTCCAGGAGCCCAGCTACAGTAGCGCTTTTGGCCCCGACAAGCACGTTACATTGCCAAACTCACGTCGCCGTCAGGCTTTGGAAAGCGTTCGGTCTATCAAGCATTTCCAGGCGTCCTGTTTTTTTTTTTCGCAAACAGAGATTAAAGGAGCTACAATTTGTCACCATTTTCCCACCATTTTAGTTGTTTTTTAAATATTAAACCATGGCCATTTAGTCATGTCACACTATTGTTTGATTTGAAATATCAGTTTCAAATTAGCAGTAGTGTTTATAAAGCTTCATAGCGCCTATATAAGCCCTCCATAGCAACTAAAATAAATGTCCAAAAAGAAGGCAGCAGCCAAAAAAGACACCACATTACATTCAAAAACTCAAATGATTTTACTTTGCTGTTATAACATCATGCGTCATAATGAGCGTTCATAAACACCTTAGGAGCAGGACTATTAAATGCAGTTCATATTCATATACAATATATACACATATGCACATCTCAGCAGCTGTTATAGGTTGACATAACCACACAACAAAATACATAATAAAACCGAGCCTTAATAAGAATGCATTGACCCTTTCCTTGATGGACTTATATTTACTTATATACTCTTAATAAAAAGGGTTATGTAGCTCCTGTGTAGCTCTATGAACACTACAGCTGTGGACCATTTCTTCTTGAAAATAGACTGGTAGAGAACAAAGAGATTGAACAGCGGGACGATTGTTGATTGCTGAACAAATCTGTTTAGAAAAAAAGAAAAAGTCATGAAAAGGGCTTATGTAGGCGTTGTGTAGCCTTATAAACAATAATATATTGTTATAGTTTTAAAAAGCTAGAAATGGCAAAAGTCATGGTGTAACAAATACACGTTGCTTTACAAATATTTAATAAAAAAATAATTGAAATGGTAAAGGAAAAGGCTTATGTAGATGTTGTGTAGCCTTATAAAGTGTACGGTACAATAAAGCGTTGTCTATTAGATCAGTCTATAAAAGACGAGATGTTTCCCAGGTGGGTGAATGAAAACTTTTCTCTGCGCTGTATGATGCCGACCCTTTTGGTGACCCTGCCTCCATTAATGAACCCATGTTTATGAGTCCTGTTATTGCAAATAGCTGGGGCAGGAAAAGCTCGGTCCCATTAAATGCACTTAACCTCTCGGAGTGCTCCTGAATATCAATTGTGCCGCCGTTCCGCTTCGCACCATTAACATCTTGACATCCCTTTTCCACTTGGAGTCATTGTGTCACTTTTTAAGGCCCCGTCTCGCTGCTTGTTTCACCTTAAGCGCTATGCAAATGGAGGAAAGGGCAGCTTTAGTGGCGCCTCTGGCCTTCGTGGCAACGGACGTTTGCAGTCCGACGTCTGACTCACACAAAAGCAGACTGTTTTTCTTTCCTGCTTCGTGCTGGATAATGAATCATCTTCTCAACAGCAGATGGAATGGAATGTATCCGAAGACGCGTCGCAGATGCTATTCGCACCCCGCGAATCAAGGAATGCGAACGGTCAGGTTATTGTACGTGGGGGAAAAAACATGCCCGAGAGCTGATCTGCGATCTGATCTATGAGCTGCGATCCGATCTATGATCTGCAACGCTCTCGAAAACCCAGGTGCGAAAAGCATTGTGGGTGCGTCCAAGTCTCTTTTCGATGATTTGAGCTTTTTTGTGTTCACCACTGGAACGCCTAATTAGCATGCCAATCCGTGCTCTCGGAAAATCCTAAAAAGGTTCGAAAACAAATGTTTGTACTCCAGATGGAGAAACAGCAAGCAGGCTTTGAGAGAAGGCACTCAAAACACACACACACAATTAGCATTCATGATGGTGGAGGAAGATCTTTTAGCCCTGCCTCCGGCACTCTGACTGCCTCAGCACGGACGGACAAAGGAGGGAAAAGCGATCGCTGTGGACCAGGAGATGGCAGTGATAACAAAGAAACGGCGTCTCTCGTTCTTTCTTTCTTTTTTCTTTCGTTCTCTTGCTCTCTCCACACATCCTCGCTGCTCCTCACACACTCGATTCACGTGGCGTAATGAGCCTCCGTGTTTGTTCATCAGCTTTGCATCGAAATGAAATAAGCGGCGATTGTTTAACCACCTTTATCGCCGAAATGACATTAAAATTTCACCGACGGAGCGCGGCGGCCTCATTAACATCGCAGACAGAGACTCACGAAGGAAAAGGAGTGCTGCATTTTCGTTTTTCAGAAATGTCAAGGTTACGATCAAGACAATGGAAAGCCAAGTGATTTCGCATGCAAGATGGAGGAGGAGATGTAGACGAGGTGACAGTGGCTTCTCTAATGTTCTCGATTGTCCTGTACATGAGTTCGGGAGTTAACGACTAGGGTTCATTCAGCTGCCTGAAAGCATTTATGTGGCTACATATTTGTTCATACAATGTGTAATTAATTTTTCAAAATTTGTAATAACAAATGAACAATTTTTTTTTTATATTGTTACGAAATGGAATGTGTTCCTTCTAGGGTGTATTCCCAATCCAGTCCCAAGTGATCCTGGGATTCTAGATTCCACACTGATTCGAATAATTTACCTTTTCTGGCTGTCTAGAGACACTGATCATCCATCACATTATGACCACCTGCCTAATATTGTGTTGGTCCCCTTTTGCTGCTAAACAGTTCTAACCCTTTGAGCATCAACAGCATAAACTTCTTCAGCAGTGTGAGCTACAGGAGCTCGTCTGTTGGATCGGACCACACGGACCACCCTTCACTCCTCACGAGCATCAATGAGCCTCAGCCGCCTACGACCCTGTCGCCGTTTCCCCACTGTTCCTTCCTTGGAGCACTTTTGATAGATTCTGACCACTGCAGACCAGGAACATCCCACAAGAGCTGCAGTTTTGGAGATGCTCTGACCCAGACGTCTAGACGTCACACTCAAATCCTTACATTTGCCAATTTTTCTGTTTCTAACACAACAACTTTGAGGACAAAATGTTCACTTGCTGCCTAATAAATATATCCACCTTCTAACAGGTGCCATGATGAAGATCATCACCTGTTTCCTAAGAAACACAAGACTTTTATTAACCTCTGTGGGTCTTAAATGCAGATTTTTCTTTTTTATAATAAAGGTTCAACATCATTGCTAGAAAACCATAACTAATCATGGCTCTTTCTGGAAAAGACTGGACACCTCTGATTTAGAGGAACAATTAAAGAAAGCCTCATTGGGGTGTATTTTAAAAAGAATGATACTTGTATATAAGAATATTAAGTCATTTTGGTCATTTGCTTAATACTTGGAATATGTTCGAAGAAATGTAAAGGGTTGAAACGATTTCTTTTTGCTTCTTATCTTCATAAAAGACTTGAAATCTACTTGGAATGCCCTGTGGCATGTGGCGCTCAGAAAACATTAGTCAATAGTCATTAGCATAACTGGAAAACTGCACAATCAAATACTAAGTCCTGGACACTGCCAATTTTAGCATGATTCATTGTGTAGCGTACACAATGACTGTACAATCAAAATGTTTTTTTGCTAATCATTATTTTTTCAAATATTTTAAATGAAAAGCAAAAGTGTAGTTTGGGGGAAAAAACGTGTAAAAGAAAAAAAAAAAAAACAGCATTTCATTCATTCATCACATTTAACACCGACAGCACAATAAGACTGGAAACTTTCATGCCATCGATCATCTACCGTAGCGTAATGCTAATGAGACTTCTGTCTTTATGCCATCATATTTCACACCCCATAAAACCCACGCTAATGCCGTCAGCTTCTTTCTTTTGCACCCCGCAGACATGGACGCTTTTTAGAAACTTCAATAACAAAAAAAAAAGAAAAGAAAAGAAAATGCCAACGTGTCTATCGTTTTTATCATTCCGAGTCATCTGTTCCCCCCAGTGCCTGCGTCAGGAGCTTCAGAGTAAACACTCCCGCTCAGGAGACATCATTCACGCACCAGCGTCTTCAAGGCCGCATCAGGACACGTCTCACGCTTCCGGCACGTCTGCGATACGCGCCATCGAAGTATACGAAACGCTTTCTTGCTACTAATTTAAAAACGAAAGAGAGAGAGAGAGGGAGAGAGAGAGAGAGAGAGGGAGAGAGAGAGAGAGAGAGAGAGAGGAGAGAGAGAGAGAGAGAGAGAGAGAGAGACCTTTATCTCCAAACAGGAGACACTTATAAAAAAATTAAATAAATAAATAAACAGTGCTGACCTAAGAGCAAATAGAAACGGTATCCATTGAAATATGAATTCACAGAAATTGAGTCTGTGACCATGTAGAATTTGATCAAATTGTACAGGAAAAAGGGCAAAAAAAAAATGACATTTGTTTGCCATAAATGGTTTTACGTTTCATAAAAAAAAGAGAAAGAAAAAAACAAGCGGAATTACAAATCTTCACCTGTATATACAAACAAATAAATCACCTGACTTCCTGCAATTGATTAAATGCAGTTAATAAATGCTAATAATAATCAAAATGTAATAGTTTGACCAGAAAATTGCAAATCAGCTGAATTTGAAAAGAATGTCCAATGTCCAAAACAGCATTAAAGTTTCCATCAGTTAACAGATGTTTACCAGAAAACAGAAACATCTGTTCTGTAAAATTAAAGCACCTTTTGACCAATCAGATTCCAGAAGTCAACAGGATGGCAGTCGGATTAATATTAAAGACTTCTGAATTTATAAAAAATTCAATTGCAAAAAAAAAAAAAATTGGACCAAAACCTAACAATCTATAAGACTAACAATCTACGACGATCCCTGCTTGACTGTCCAAGTGTCCGTGAGTGTTTGTCTGTCGAGTCAGTGTTCTCAGCTTTAGTGTAAGTCTCATTTCTTTGCTCACAGCCGTGTCCTCAGCAGATGGCCAGAATCGCTGAAGATCTCTGAAGTTCAAGACCAACTGTGCTGAACTCGAACCCTCAGGCTGCTACAGCGCTTTCGGCAAGACAGCGGGTGCTCGTGCGCTCCCCGCTGCCTGCTAATCCCCCGCCTCTCCTCGCTGGCACACACTCAAGCGCCGCTAACAAGTCGTGAAAGGCCACGGACGAGAGCGAGATCGCTGAACGAACCGTAGCGCTGAAACACACTCTCCCTCGCACGATTTCTCAATAAAAATAGTCACTTGCATCGCAGCAGTCCTGATTTTTTTACTTTATTTTTCATTATCAAGTGACAAAAAAAAACCCAGACTGAGGACAATCCTCGACGAGTCACACTCTGCACGACGCTCGGTGCTCGGGGGCAACCGTGCGCTTTGTTGTTGTTTGTTTTTCTTCGCTGACCTACTTTGCAAATTTGCAGCCTCATTAAATATTGTGCCGGGTGGAATTAACGAGATGTCAGAAAGCAAAGATGGCGCCCAAACCCCATCAGAGAGAAGGAGATGCATAAATACTCCCACTCAGACCTCACCACACACACACACACACACACACACACACACACACACACACACACACACACACACACACTCTCCAGGGTTTCACTGGTGTGTGTTTATTTTACTTTCATCCACACACACTATCTTTATGTCAGATGTCGGATGCAGGTGGAATTCTTGATTCTGATTGGTCAGAAGATGACAATAAATCTTCCAGAGAATCTCGTGTAATATATTGTGATTTCAATGGTAAAGGCTTGTATAACAAATGACTTGTTTGTCAGTTAATTGCAAATTGCTGATGTAGAAGTAGAATGAAACTCTTCAGGGTTTCCTGTTAGAGGAAAACAAGTCCCAAATATTGGATATATATAGAAAGAGGTTTTTCGTATACAATTTTCTAGTTCTGTTGCAGCATTTTAGATTGTTGATAATAATGAATGTTTTGTGATTTCTGAAATCATTAGCAGATCTGCAGTCCTCAAATCCTTTTATATTCACTATAAGTAACTGTGAGTCATTTCTGAACTTACAGCGTGTGACTTACAGCCAAGCAGATGATTTTAACTTTGATGTTTTGGATTGAAATGTCCCACAAATGGATGGATGGATGGATGGATGGATGGATGGATGGATGGATGGATGGATGGATGGATGGATGGATGGATGGATGGATGGATGGATAGATAGATAGATAGATAGATAGATAGATAGATAGATAGATAGATAGGTGCTAACTGGCGCTATTCTGACCAACTGCGCTACAGCAAATCTGCCAAAGAGACATTTGACATTACGTACGTTTGACATACGGAGATGCTGCAACGAGTCATTTGAGGTGTTTTAAATGGCTTCAAGAACGGAAGAACATCATTGGAAGACAACAAGAGATCAGGAAGACCTTCGATGAGCTCAATCCCAAAAAAACGTGGAAAACGTTCGGCAACTCGTGCATGAAAATCGTCGGAGATCAATCCACACGTTCTCACTTCTGCTGGTGATACTGTGTGAACATAGATAAATAAAGTACTTTATTGATAACAGAGCTCCTCTTGAAACATTCTGATACCACCTCGATATGTAGATAGATAGATAGATAGATAGATAGATAGATAGATAGATAGATAGATAGATAGATAGATAGATAGATCGATCAAAGGCTATGGTCAAGTAAATAGAATTAAGGAAAAAAATGAAGAACACTGCTTTGGAGAATAGAGGGACGGGTCTACTCACGTTTTAAAACAAATAACCCAAACAAACATTTCCTACTGGTTGCTGTTCCAGACAATATAATTCAAATTCGCTATCCATAATGCTACTGGGTAGTAGGAAGCATCCTCCCGATCAACAATTTCTTATATGGTGCTTTTTACATTTAACGGCATGCATAAAATATATTTTTGTGGTACACACCTGAGTCAGTATATTCAAAGCAGTGTTTAACGGATGATTAGAATCAGAACACTTGCAGCAACAATGAGCACAACTTATCACATTCCTGAGCGGTGATTTGTCAAGAGAGTAATAAATGTATCATAAGAACAGATGGCCATGAGATGAAGTGGTGGCCGGGACAGAGGGTCATAAAGTGGCCATATGTGAATTACATGCTAGTTTTTTAGAAAATAATGAAGAATGTTGGTGTTACACGTAGGGATAAAGAGGGAATATCGAGTGTGTTGACTGTGTGTTTGGATACTTCCATGGAACTGATTGGCTTTATTTCTGCTGAATAAAGTCTTTTCCCTGGATACTGAACTTTTTATTTCTTCACTTGGTATTTGGTATTAACTTTGTTATTGGATTTGTTGCTATTGTTAATAATTGAAAATGACACAGCAGCTCTGTTAAACGTGTAAAGACAATACACAATCCAAACGAGTGATCAAGTGCCAATTAATAGCCAAAATTAACACCAAAATAAACAATGTACTCCTGTATATTACAGATATACTGATCTGTGAGTGTTTACTGTGTGTGTAATGTGACTCTACAGCACACATTGGACATTAAATATTCAGTTGCTATAAAATAAAAAAATAAGTGTGCAGTGAACACATCCTGAGTTGCTAAGTCCACTCTTTATTCTCGAACTGTTTAACGTCCTTGAATGTTTCTGCCCCGAAGCGAAACCCTTCCCCACCCGCGTCCTTTTCCTTCCTTTAAAGTCTTTAAGGTTAAACTGATACACGAGTCGGGAGTCCTCGTGCTAAGCGTTTCTCTGCTCTCGTTTTCCACCAGGTTACGGATTAGCATTTATTTACGCTCCAGCTCCTGCTTTCTGCCCATAAGAGCTCAGTGTGCACGCTAACTACCCGCGCAACCCCACGCTTAAAAATAGCAACCTACAGTAGGAATAATGCCTCGTTAACGATCGTGTGTCTTCCGAATGCTGGCACTAAAAATATATTCAAATTGGTCTTGCAGGACTCATCAGCATGTGATCCGAGAGGCTTAATTCCTCACGATCCTGCCCGCTTAAAAAACTTTGCTGATTGCTGAGATGGAGAGAGCGAGGGGAAGAAATGGAGCCTGAGGAAAGATATTTTTGGTATCAGTAAATTTAGGTCCTTTTGTCCAAACACATCTTTTACTGGTTCAGTTAATGATCTGTGCAGACTGTATTAAAAAAAACTCTCTAATTCCTAAGAAATTATGACAGAAGCTTTTAATAAACTAATAACAAATATCTGAGTACCGCAGTGAACCAGTCCGTAGACACACTACTAACACACTACTAACACACACACACACACACACACACACACACACACACACACACACACACACACACACACACACAGTTCTAACAAATGACGAACACTTGTGTTTAGTCTAATCATCGCTTAACTGATAACATTTGTCAAACTTTCAAAACTTCATTATTTCCTCATTTATCAGTGTGCAACCGAGCCTGGCCGTAATCAAAGCGCTTCCTCGCCTCGGAGTGCAAAAATAGATCTAATAACTGAACGAGTGGAGTGTAAATTGGCAGTGAACAATTTATTAATTATGTTAATTACAATTATTGGAGCACTGTGCAACTTTAACATGGAGGGAACACAAACGCTGGTGAGAGGGAGAGCACTTTAAACCAGGGCCATTAGCGAGGAGAAAACCAGTATACGGAAGAAATGATGAGATCAGACAAAAGAAAACACTGGAAACATCGCCAGCAAGATAATTGTAGCCGAGGATATTTTTCTTATGCGCATGTAGAAAAGGCTAACGGTTTTTTTTTTTAAGCAAACAAGCCAGGTGTGGAAATGGGTGTGTTATTAAAGAAAACGTAGCCATGATTTTAGCTAGCTAATTAAACAAAACATTCCCCAGAACTTCCTGCAAAGGAAATAGAGTTACAAGATGGTCATTCTGTGGTCATATAAATTGTCAAGAACAGCGCCACCTGCAGTACTCAAGCACTACAGCGATATGAAACTACATAAGATACATATGTTGGCACATCTGTATTCTGATTTTTGTAGGATAATATGTATTCTATTGAAAATATTAACACTATTCCATACCAAGTTCAGGTTCTTTTGGCTTAAAAAAATGTTTTTGTCATAAACTGTGTAAAATGATGATACGCCTAAACAGGTTTTTTTACCTGCAGGCGTTTCAAATCATTTCTCTCCAGCTGGACTTGAATGAATGAACATTGTAGCTGGTTATATAACACAGTAGGGATTTTAATCCAATAAGACCTAAGTAAGCGCTACAGTGTAGGTGTTAGCGCTGTAGGTGTTAGCGCTGTAGGTGTTAGCGCTGTAAGCGATGTTAACGTTCCTTCAAAACTCCAACGCCACATCCTGGAATTTTACACAATCCAGTCCAGACCTCTTTAATAAAGCATTAGCAGCAGGAATGAAAAAAATGGCTTTTTTTTTAAAAGTTCTAATACAACAATGTTAATGGAACATGGAGAGAGGAGAGTCGAGAGTTGAGGCAGGTGTAATTGCAACATTGGAGAACCTGCAGGAAGTGAAAGCAATTAAACGCTACTTAGGGTTTAAAAAAAAAAAAAAAAGAGTAAAGGGACAGTGTTGAAATGAGTCAGTTAGCAGCGGGTAAAAGAAAAGAAAATGTGATTAAAGCTAGTTTTCTGCTCACTAGGAAGACTGACATGAGGACCTACAGGTCCTTCTCTTTCAGCCACACTGCTATCATTAAACTGCCTCCGTTTTCTAAAAGCTTGAGCGATCTGTTTATCTGAGTGAAAGTGTGTGTGTGTGTGTGTGTGTGTGTGTGGCAGTTTTTTATTTGATGTTTTCTTCTCGCTCTATTTTGTCTCATATAAGCCTTGAATAGGGTTAAGACAGAAAATGATTCCCACAAAATAAATACTTCTAATTAAAAAAGTACTTCGATTATGTTTCTTATTATAAAGGGAAATGATGGTTCCTGCTCCTCTAACCGTGCCTGCTGATGCAGCTTCAGGTGGTCTGTTGAGTGAAACAATGGCAGCGTCCTTGAATGTAATGCAGTTTGGATTCGCCAGAAATACATATCCAGTGAAATAAAAGAAAAACAAGGTTGTGGAATTGTTCGTGTAGTGTTTATTACTTCATTATTGTGCATTGCTCTTAGCTGGTACTGGAAATGCTTTTGCATTGGATGTGTCATGACTGCTATGTGTCTAGGCTGCTTTATGTATATCTCATCTCAAACACTATGGAGTTCAGTCTTGCATTTGGAACAGGTTTTGGTCACATACACCAATAAGGCATAACATTATGACCAAATGAATAGCACTGATGATCACTTCATCATGGCACCTGTTAGTGGTTGGATATATTTATTAAGCAGACAAATTGTGACGTCTAGACGACTGGGTCAGAGCATCTCCAAAACTGCAGCTCTTGTGGGATGTTCCTATCTATCAAAAGTGCTCCAAGGAAGGAACAGTGGTGAACCGGCGACAGTTGTTGTGGGCGGCCGAGGATCATTGATGCACTTGATGGCTGGTCCGTGTGGTCCAACAGATGAGCTCCTGTAGCTGAGGAAGTTCATGCTGTTGATGCTCGATGGGCCACGACTGTTTTAGCAGCAAAAGGGGACCAACACAATATTAGGCAGGTGGTCATAATGTTATGGCTGATCAGTGTCTCTCAGTGATGTCTGGTGTTAGTCTTCACTTCACTTTAGATAATATGGTAACTGGGAAAAGTCTTGGTCTTGTCTTGGGATTTATTATGAAAAGGTTTGGATCAGGGTTGGTATGGGTTTTTGTCTTGTGTTTATGAAGATTCATACTGGGTCTCGGATTGGTCAGTATTATCTTCATCATCTTCATAATTTCCCTCGTGTCCTGAAGCCGAGTAGTAAAATATTGGTTGTAGTTTGTATTGGCTTTTATTGAAATAGTCTTGACTACAATACTGGTGGTCGGCCAAGTGGTTTTAACGCAATCAAATTCCACTACATGTTCAGTGTATCCGCTGTCACCCTAATCAATCTCCTGTACTTTACTCACTTCACATCATGTTAAATCAAAGGAATCCTTCCTCAATCGTTTAAATGTGCATGAATTTATCGTGAGATCAGGTCGGTTTTGCAAAAAAAAAATAGCTCAGAATTTGTGGATCAGGGTTGTGTTTACTAAATATTTCCAGTGTAAGTGTAACAGCGTAGGGTTAATACTACGCTGTGGATTTTGCCATGTGGCATTTAAGACAAGTAAGACAAATAAACACACGTCTGTGTGCAACAATAACACGTTTCGAGCTAATGGGTACAGTAGGGATACTGGTGTCAAACAGGATGTGTGAGCGAGTAAGACTCCAGTGTTGAAATCGAATTCTCATTAAAAGCTGCTCACAGGAGTGAGCTATAATAATTTGCCACTCAGCATGTACATTATTGCTTGTTTTGTAAAATCACCTTGCGGAAACCCTTTTCCTCATTCGAGCGAGAGAGAGGAACTATTAGGCAAAATCGGTGTGTACCTAGGCGCAAAAAAAAAAGGAAGAAGAAGAAATCATTTTCATTCTCGGCAGCTCATTTTCTCTCTCGCTACTTACAAGTGTCAATGCCATTTCTCTGTGAAAGTGTGTGTCGGCAATGACACACAAGCGAGCGTGAGGCAGGGCGCGATTAGAAAGGAGATAAAGCCCTGATCTATCCACCATCCCGTGAGGCGAGGAGGGTAATGTTTCAGTGGTGCTCGCCTTGCACTCGCCTCGTCTAGGACAAATCCTGCAGAAGTGGAGAGAAGCGACTCGGAGCACACTCCACGCCCGCTGAGACTCTGCCATCAACGAGACAGACTCGACGTGAAACTCCATGCACTTGGCTCAGTTTCTCTGCTGAACCATAAACATAAAAAAAAACCTGATTTATGTTGGAGAGATGATGAGCCAGGACGCTTTGTAATAAATCAACCACACAACCCTGACAAATATGTCTTAATGGAAATATTCAAATCTTGGTTGTGATGTTTCATCAATGTTTTATATATTTGCCAATCAGTAAGATACTTAATATATTCCTCTCTACTGCTTCTCCCATCCCAAGGCATCTAAAGGTTGCACCACCTCCAGTTATGTCCCATCTCATAAAGAGTTCGGACCTCCAAAGAGAAGATGCCGACCCCCCGAGGATCCCGAGCCATCAAGAGACGTACCAGCTCCAGTTGGACCCCACTTCATGAAGATCTCCGACATTGCAATTTGAGGATAAACAACATCTAAATCAAGACTCAGAATAACGTGTTTTCTGCAGCATTGTACATTTTAGGAGTTCCTGGATGACAACTGTCTATAGTGTATAAGTGTATGAAGGACATTACTCATAAATCACACACTCCGGCGCTCGTATTTATCACCTTCCGCTTTGTATAATGTTTTAATGATTTATAATCACAATCTTGGTGTCACTCAAATCAGGACGGGTTCTCTTTTGAGTCTGGTTCCTCATACCATGTACATGAGTCATAAATACACATCAATTTAAAAATAAGTGAATTTTGTTCTACACTTCTTACATTCTCTGAAGCAGCTTTGATGTCCCCTGAATTGAATTGAAATAATACGTGAATGACCGCTCGCTTGTCTCCATCAGCAGCACAGGAAGCTGAACGGAACCACGTTTTTATATCCTTCTCTCCTAATTTCGTCTCTCCTGTGTGTGCTTCTCTGTTGCCGAACCTATAAAACTCCTAGCTTCTCGATTTGCGTATCCTCGTACGCTAGCAACGCGCCAACAAGGAGAATATACACCTCTTTTTGTTTGTTCTGGCATGCGATATAATTTCCTTGGTGCAATTTAATATGCGGATCCAAACGTGTATTAAAAAGCTGTTAACATGAGACACTCGCATTAAGCCTACTAGGAAGGGGGGAGTAAAAAAGAAGCTATAACTCAGAAAAAAGATAAGCGTGAAATTAAAGGGCGGCTTTGAAGGTGGCCTATTTTTCGTTCTACCGGCGGCGGGGCGCGGCCCGGGGGCTTAATGCGTGCTGCGACTTTTGACTGCTTGCACCTCTCGCGATTGACACTCAGAGCTGTTGTATAAAACACAATGGTCGGGGAGCCTTAATTATTTTTGGCCTTGAACGCCTAATATGCTTTTAATTGCTCTCGGTTTTTACGAGGATGGATTGATCTCCGCCACTGGATTTTCCAGTGAAGCGATCGGCATTTCGCAGGGGTTTGTGTTTCTGAACTCTGAGGACTTCAGCATGTTCCCTGAGTTGTAATAGCAAACACCTGAACAGAAACAGATAGTCCTTTGGATGTCGAGATCAGCGCTACATAAAAACGAAAGAAAAAACCCCAATGCAATTAATATAAAAGCAAGAGATTTTTATCCTGATATATCCATCAGGCAATTATAGAAAAGAGATCAAACGAGTTATTATTAAAAGAGGAGGCACTTTCACAGAAGCCTGGCTTTTTCGTTTGATCAAACAGATGAATTTATTTGTAGTTTTATTCTAAGCAAAACTATTTCCAGTCCAGAGCCAAGATTAAACAAATTGGAGTGATTTAGAGGTTGAACAACAAGAAACTGTGCTGTTATATAAAAATAATCAACAGTCCATGAACACCTAATCTGATGTAACACTGCAGCTTGTCTTCATTTCAGCCTGTCACAAAGTGCTGACACTGGAGACTCCATCCAAAAACACCCAAACGAAAACTGCACAATATCAACAATTACACACCCATGGAATGAACTGTTGCCATAGAAACCTGAATCAAAACGCACATGAAATCTGTCCAGCTGCTTCGTTTAAACCTTTCCGCTTTTCTCCGTTTGGCTTTGAAGCATTCACGTTTGTTCTTTTGAGTGCTGAAAGACAGAAAAAAGGCATTTTGGACGTCTGCTTGCTGAGGCTTTAATGTTTTTTTTTTTTACACTCTTCAGTGGCTCACCTTAGCTTTTGTGTGTCTATCTTATGAATCATGCTTGAAAAGCATTTTCAAGCATTTACTCTGGAAAATCGGTGTGTGTGTGTGTGTGTGTGTGTGTGTGTGTGTGCGGTGGTGGTGTGGGGTGTTGTGAGAGGTGTTTGGAAAAGTGTGGATGATGTCCTTCAAGTAACAAAATGCTAAATGAATCTGCAGCAGAACTTTAAGAATAGTAGCAATAGCTTTCCTCCGCCCAGTGGCATTTAAAAACACGATTCCACGGCGGTCACGTTTGCTTTTTGTTCTTTTCTCGTGAAGGCAAAACCATTTCAGAAAAAGTAGCGTACCATAATTCTTGAGAAATAAAGGTGGTGAAATTCGAGTCCTCAGCGATCCGCTAATGATGCAAGAAAACGATAACAATAATATTAATAGTAATAATATTGTCATTTTGACTTACAGTGAAGGCAAACAGAACTGTCTATTTTGGAAATTATAATATCAGGAAAATAGTGCAGGAAAAAAACGTGAAAATAATCATAAGCACTTGGTGACTCAATTCAGTCTGAGAAAAAGCTGGCAACTGAGTGTTGTGCGAGTAAATAAGTCGCAAGTGTGGGACTCAATTATTGAATAATAAATGTTGGAGACCGCTCTGAGCAGCTGAGGATGGTCCCACATTAACAAGCTAAAGATCCATGAAGTTACTGAGCAACACAAGAAGTGTGAGGATGGATTTGGGCTGTAATTACTATCAACTGTCTTCTAGGGTTCATGAAAAACTCTAGTCCTGAGATCAAAATTTCCAAGTGTGTGACCCAAAAACTGCATTGTGTAAAGCTGCACAGTTACGAGACAGAAACTTGCAGTTAGGAGATAAGTTATGTGATATGTTGCGATTGTATAATACACTTAAACCTCGCAATTATGAGAAGAAAGTCAGAGTTGTGTAAAAATAACCTGCAAAAGGTTCAGCTGGAGAGGAAGTTCTTGTTTGTCGCATCTTCACATTAGCGCAGTAAAATGTTTTTCGGGGTTTTTTTTGCATATGTCAGCTTGTTCGGAAGATAACTGTAAACATTTGGTAGCTCCAATCTTCCCTATTAAAAATATTTATAAGGGGTATAGGGGTTTTTATTGGTATTTGGGATATTGGCGGTATTTTGGGTACTGGATGTGCTTTGGGTAGTGGAGCTTTAAAGATTTGAGTTATACAGTTTACGATTTCTGGGGTATTTGGTGGTAATTCTGCTCGTCTGTGTGAAAGTTGAGTATTGCGAAGGCCTGATGAAGGCCATGCAGATTCGCCCTCGGTACAGATTAGCCAAAATGGATGATGTTTCGCCGTGTCTTGTTGGTGTCGTGCCAAACTTGTCTGACATCCCACATTTCCCCGGCTTACGTTCCAGATCAGCGCAAGAGGCCATGGCTGACTGTTCTGAATAGCTGGCGTAGCCTGAGATTAAAATATCTCAATTATGGAAAGAATTAACAAACAAATGTGTATTCTAATTAAGCGTGTTTATCTCCCGACAAGCAAATGTAAATTTCTTTCCCTCCCTCCCTCCCTCTCTCCCTCCCTCTTCCCTTCCTCCTCTCTCTCTCTCTCTCTCTCTCTCTCTCTCTCCTACTCCCCCACTGCCTCTCTCTTATCTGCACAGATACACACCCGGGCCTGCTTGCAACTGCACAGGACGACCTCTGGTACGCAAATAGAATATGATAAAAAAAACTTCGACAGCATGTAGAGGGTAGAAACGTCCGTTTAATGTGAAACGCTGATGCGATACTGACAGCTCACACATCTACGCTCGCTGTACGCCCTCACATGTACGCCCTGTCGCTGTATAATAGGAATTCTATAAGCCCCAATAATTAAAAGTGATAATTATGTAAATGTGGGACAGCAATCAACTCGGCTTTAAGATGCCCTCAATTGACTGACAGTAACGATATAAAAGTCATTTGTAGCGTTTAATGCGATGGTGTTTGCACGCTGAGTGGCCACACTGTGCTTCAAGAGCTGAGAAATTCACCAAAAATGCTTTCCTGTATTGTTTTCTGTTATAAATCCTATAAGGAATTACAGCAATTGTAATGATGTCACTAATAGTGTATTTGCATATTATTTGCATACTCACTGTGTTTGGACTGTGGTTTAAATTCAATTAAAAGCTTCATAAAAACAGCACCGGGCCAAACTTTTTAAAGTCTTAATAACCATTTGCTATCATATACTCTTAAATTACAGGTGAGAAATCACTTTAATCATGGGATGTTTAGCAAATCGCATAATTAGCCAATGTAATTAGCAAATCTCTCCTCGAGATTTAATATTTAGTTTCTTGTCCCCATATTAGGTATACTTAAAAATGTACACAAGATGATTATGAAATATGAATAAACAGAAAAAAGGGTTATGAATATTAGTTGGTGGTGGGTGGAGTTAAAATAAATTAGACATGTGATGTAAAATTACCCTTAATATTGTACAATATTCTGAGGATATGTTAATAGTGTTTGAAATTGAAATGTGAGGGAGTTTAATTAAATCGTGTGGTACAAATTAAAAGTTGCTTAATTTATTTATTTTAAGCTTTAATTGCTGTGTTTAAAAAAAGTTTTGTCCGAATTTTTATTTTATGCCACACGAAAACATAATTCATAAACACAATTCATGCCGTGGCTATTTAGAGCATTTCTCATACTGCTACTCTGATGAGATATAGATGTGCTATACAATGTCTCATCATTATCTCCGTAGCTCTTCTACATGGCACAGACCTCCAAAAAAGAGGAAAAAAAAAAAAACTGCCTCTGCACGCCACACATCATCTCCTGGATGCCTGGAAGATAGCACTCTTTGTGTTTTTTTTATATTTTTTCCCCCCGATGTCACATAAGAAGGCTTCTCGTACCTGGCGATTGCCTCTCAAGTGAACCGTGCACCTTGAGAAAATGCCCATTTATCAGAAACAAATGAGATGTCAGAGGTCAGGACAGCGCCGGGGTTCGGCATCCTCCACCGGCGCGCTATTTGTCACACCAAATGAGCATAACAGCAGGCGAGAGCGAAGAACACGATGCTCGAGGCCCCTCCAATTAGTCAACTGATGAGATGCTAGTGCTACTGCTGCCAGCGAGACGCCACTTTCTCCCAAATGTCAACAGCCGGTGCGATCGGAGACGCTACTTTAATTGAAAAAAAAAAAAGGGAAACCGTATTAAAAGGGGGCAACGGACCTGTGTGTTACAGCTGACCTACATTAGTGTGTGCTTTAAAACTGTCAAATGTTCATTTCAGTCAAGGAATTCACTCATTGTTATTATTTTAAATATTTCAATAAATACATTTAAATCAATGAATCACCCCTCGGAGCACCAAACCTTCATACACCTGGTACACAGAGAGTCCACGAAGCTACGCAGTCAATGCAGAAGGTCTCACAGCTTATGTAACCCTTATGCAGGGTTATAATACAAGGTCTTGCTTACTGAACATACAACAGGTGTCATGTAGTCTGAAGCATCATTTGGAATTTTGCAGAGGTTTAAATTAAACACATTAGAATCAAATGTACAGGGAGTTAATACATTATAAATAAACACTAATGCTCCCTATAGATCCCAATAATGAATAGGAAAGATATGAGGAATAAAGCACTTTGATATGCACTGCTATGAGCAAATAAACACTGGAGTAAAATCAACACCATGTATTGTTGATCATTTTCATATGACAGCATGACACCAAGGGTGACTTAGTGTTGCTATAGCCAGCTTGTAATTTAATTACCTTCAAATTTGTGCTTTTTGAACGTCCCAATCACACATTTAGTTCCAGTTTGCTGGTATAATAACGGTGTTCCACTAGCGTTCGTGGAGATTTGTGCTTTTTCATTTTCATCATTGTTCACATTCATTCCAAATGTGTTCAATAGTAGTAGTAGATCTTTCACTCCTTCCCATATAAACCATACCTTCTTGGAGATGGCTTTGCTGCATGATGCTGGAACAGGTTTGGGTCTCCAAGGTTTTTTGCCTTTGTGGTAGCAGTTTAGAGAGACACACATGTATGGCTGGAAAATTTAGGTGTCTGAATACTTTTGTCCAAAAAAAAAAAAAAAAAAAAGGGATTTCACACTTTCTTGGATGGTAAACAAATAAAATCTTGGGGTAGCGTGAGGGTGAAAAGAAGGCACCCGCAAAAATGATGTTTTTTTTGTTTTTAATCGATTCTACTTAGAGATATATTATATATTGTGCGTTGTTTAAAACGGTGTGTAAACCGGGTAACTGAAACTGGCCCTCTCTCACAGCATCAGCCTTCTTTTCATCAGTGAAAAAAATCTATGGCGAAAGCCCAGGAAGGTCAAAATAAATCGACTTAATTGTCTGTGCTTTGGCGCTTTTGACACTTTCGCAGCCAAAAAAAGTTGGATCATTAAGCCGCGGAATGTGGATTTAAAGCGTGCGAGAGTAATGAACAGCTAGCCGCATGATTGATAATAGCTTTATTTGCGTAATGTCTTTTTTGCTTTTCTCGGCACTCAAGGACGCTTGACTGAGGAGGGACAAATCACTGGTCACACAGAAACGCAGGTATTTATCCTGTATAAGATTTATGACCCCGCAGGAAAAAAAAAATTAGGTTTAACATTGTTAACATTGTCAAATCTGTTTGGTCAGGAAATGCTGATTAATGTGTAAATGTTTGATGATTTGGTGAAATTATCCTCAAAATCGTAAGATGATGTTGATAGTTTCCTTGTGCAAGCTGTTGCTGTAATAATGATAACACCACCGAATCAAGATCAGGTTGTTAACGATTACTTTGATTGTGTTGACGATTTCAGTGTTTCCTTTGGCATTAAGTATAGGAAGATATGGTGGGATGAAATATCAGAATGGTGTTTTATTGTAAGCGTGCTAACACGAAAAAAATTTGTCTTCATGGTACGATATGGAAAAGTTATCCTTAACACTGTAAAGTACTTAAAGTATTGTTGCTAATACATTAAGATATTTGAATGTAAATTAAATGGTTTCTCGGGGGTTGAGATGTTTGAGCAGCCACTGCTGGGCCCTTGTGCACGGCCCTTAACCCTTATGAATGAGATATTTGTAAGTGGCTCTGGATAAAGGCATCTGCCAAATTCTGCTAATGTAAATGCAAGATACAGTGAAGTTATTCTTCATATTATAAAATACGAGGTTATCTGAAGTATCTGAAGATATGGTGAGATAATTGGTAACATCGAAAGGTACATTATATATGGACAACATATTATTGGGACACCTGACTTTACAGCCTAATCCTGTTCTAGCATGACGATGCCCCGGTGCACAAAGCCAGCTCTAAGAACATGGGTTGGACTGGAAGATCTCCAGTTCCATGCTTATTGAACACCTTTGGGATGAATGTGAACGCTGACTGCACCTCAGACCTCCTCACCTCCCCTGCATCAGTAACCGAGTTTACTAACACCCTTGTGACTGAATGAGCACAAATGTCCACAAAATCTAGTGGAACATCTACCCAGAAGGGTGGAGTTCATTAGAACAGCAAATGCAGACAAAATGTGGAATGTTCAAAAAGAAGCACATATCAATCATATAGTCAGATGTCCACACACTTTTAGCCACGTTTTACACGTTTAAAATTGACATTAATATCGTAAGACGTTGTGATGTAATTATTGATGACATAAAACGTTATCATGATGACGTTATTGTAAGCAAACGTAGCAAAAGTCTAACAGGAAAAATGGTACGCTTGATCCTCCACATAAATGTTTTAAAGACTGTAATTGATGTCATTGGAAATAAAACACTCATGTAAGGAGTCTCCAGTACAAGTGGTTCAGTCAGAACAGATATATAAAAAGTGTAATGTGTTTGTTAATGAAGGAACATTCGTTTAGGGTTTTGTTGATTAGGTTTCTTTCCATTGAGTATTTTTTTTTTACGAGATGTCCTTCACAGATCAGCAGCCATCGGATGTCTCCACACACGGAGCTGCTAACGACATGGCTTGTATCTCTTGGCGCCCCAAAAATCTCTGTCCATCTCTCCATCTTTCTTTCTCTCTGTTTCGCACATGGCATGAGAGGATTTCTCTTAAACCCGGAGGTCTGGGAGTCGCCATATACAAACCCAAGCGAGTGAAATATCCCTCATTCTCATTCCGTGCGCTACATATCAATGGATGTCCCACTGACACCGACCAGCGCTTTTCATTTTATGGTTATTCGACTGGAAAACTCGTTTTTAAAGAGGCTTAAAGGAGAAAAGTCACGTTTTTTTTTTTTTCTGCACTGTTCCATCAAAAAGCAATTAATTCCTTGGACTACGTCAATAGCCACCGAAATAATAAAATATTATTCAGTTTGCTTTCATTCTTTTTTTTGATGTACAGTCTTACTCTAACTTATTTATTTAAAAAAAAAGGTTTGTTCATCGTTTAAGTCATCGTTATTCTTATTTGTTTGATGGAGTTCTTATTTTATTACAATTTATCTGCTTGAGGGTGTTTTTAGAAAGCTCTGTTTACGCCAGATGAAACGCGCTTCTCAGTGTGGAAGGAAAGGTGTAGAGAAAATGTAAAGGGAAGAAAAAGGGGTTTCAGATTAATGTGGATGCATCTTGAGTTATTTTTGCAACCTAATCGGGCAACACAGAAAACCATGCGGGTGCGTAACCCAAATCTGAATACCAGGAACTTTCACAGTATAGATTTTTATGTATTAATGTATTTATGTCATAAAATCTGACAATATAACAGTGATATAAACAACGACGCTGTACATCTTCCATACAGGGTCCTGTAATTTCAATTATTCCTGCACAAGTCAAGTCAAGTTTATTTCTATTGCGCTTTTCACAACAGACATTGTCTCAAAGCAGCTTTACAGAAATCAACAGTGATGGTGAATGATGTGTATTTATCCCTGATGAGCAGCCGTGGCGACTGTGACCAGGAAAAACTCCCTTAGATGTTATGAGGAAGAAACCTTGAGAGGAACCAGACTCAAAAGGGAAACCCATCCTCATTTGGGTGACATCAAGAGTTTGATCATAAATCTTTCAACAATACAGAACACTGGAGAGTGAGAACTAACATGAGCACTGGAGTATAAGATTATAAGTAGATGTTCTTTCTACAGTCTTCTACAGTCTACATGGTTATAAAACTATGAGCTACCGAGCTCAACATTTGTGATCATCACAAATCCAGCACCAGCTTCTCCATGCCAGAGCCTTTAAACACTCCAGGAGGACCAATGTCAAAACTCCACTCATGCAGTGGGATCCAATTGGCACTGGTACGTCTCTAGATGGTACGGAATGTTTGCGAGTTCGGTGTCTACTTCTTCAAAGGTCTATAATCTCCCTTCTAGTAACAGGAAGTTATCAGGAAGGTTGTGGTGCCCAGCGAAATTGAAAAGAAGTCAGTCTGACCTGAATAAGAGAGCTGATATTCTGGTCCTGGTGTTGTCAAAAATGAGGAGGGGAGGAAACGGATGTCTGTAAACTCTCCAGTAGAAATGACATTATTAATCTCCGTTTATAAAGGCGCCGCATGTGAACTGAGACGCAACAAGAGGAAGCGAGGCAGTCGCTGAGCTGCGTATTAGAGCACCCGTAGCGCGTGCGCTCCTTACAATGCATCAATGTGACACTAGTTTGTTGATCGTGACCTTTAAAAAAAATAAAAAATAGTTGGCTGCCGGGAGGTTGTGATTTTTCCTGCCCTCCCAAAGAAAAAAAGAATTCATCCTGCGGGAGGAAATTGATTTTTGTCTCACGCCATCCAGGTAGTTTATAGAGGCCAATTAGGAGCGTTTTTCCTTTTTTATTAAATTTCGTTGTGGTTTGAGATTGAAGGTCACATGAAGAAAAAAAAAAACCCACAAAAAATATAGATAAAGAAATAAAGGTATGATAAGAGATATGTCTTTCTTTTGTCAGGTTTGAAGTTATCACAAGGTTGTTATTTTGCCCCACCAAAAAGAAAAAAAAAGAAATTACCTTAGGGACCACATTGATTTTATTTCAAGCTGTCCAGGTTTACAGAGGCCAATTAGGAGGCATTTTCTGTCTGGAACTGGCTGCTCGGTCGGCGCTCAAGACAGAAAAGAAAAAAAGAAAAAATCAAATCAAACCTCTGTAGTGTTTGCTGAATTTGAATCAAAGTGATGTCTATTGAAACCAGCAATTTGTGCATCTTCCTTGATGAGAGACGTTTATTTAAAAAAAAAAAAAAACTTAACGACAGCTGGTACAGTTCCACATATTGAGTGCCGGAGTCTCGACGGAGGAGCAGCCCACCATGATGAGGAAGAGCGTCACCGAGTCAGGAGAACGCAATTAAAGCGCAGCTTGGAGAGAAAGAACGCAGTTATCTCCACGGGCCGCTACAAAGCCTCATTAACTGTAGTTTGGAAATGAAAAGTGTTCTGCAGCTGCCTCGCCGTCCACGAGAGACGAGAAGAGAGTTTTGGATAGAACAAGGTAGAAAGAGCACTTTGTTTTGGGGTTTTTTTTTCTCTCAAAGAAAACACACGTCAAACATTCGGGAGCTGATTGCTGGTTGAATTGGACATTTTCAACGATCTGAACCTCATTTATTTAACATTTATGGAAGGAGTCTCTAGTGTCAGTGCTAAAGCGTACGCAAGGTGTTCCAATACTTATCTCCAGCGGTAGATAATGTATGCATATAACATGGTTTATGCTAGCACGTGTACAGCTGTGCATTATCCCATTTACCGCAGCACTGCCACTATATGTCCCATCAGCAGCCCCCGTGTCAGGATTATCATCCCTATCTCTCAGATGCAGTGTGTTTCTGTTTACTGCACCATGTGTTTCTTTATGCGCCGCTCTATCGCGCATATTGATATTCAGAGCAAACACGGCCCTCCGACTTGTCACGGGTTGTGCAACGTTCGTGCTGCCAATTCCGTCTGGCAAAGGGCCGCTTTGCTCGCGGCTAAATAAACATCAGAGTGTCAACGTGCACGATGAGTGGAAAGTCTCAAAGAAACAGAAGAAGCCGGTTTAATAAACGTCATAAAGTGCTGCGAAAAAAGGAAAATCTCACATGGGTTTGAAGAGGAAAGCACCCTCGTGAGAAAAACATGGCGGGATGTGCTGGAGAAAAAGCAGCGTTGTGGCGAACGATGTGCCTTCCTCCAGGCAGATGGTATGAATTCTGCTGGGATGGGAGATGGTGGAGGAACGCTGGAGTACGTCTGAGACGCGAGATGATATCGGTTATGATCTGGAGCAGCTGAGACAGACATAAAAACATCGAGTCGGGCAATAAATCTGCCAAAGTTAACATCTGTTTGCTGGCAGATATTTAAGTTCTTTTAAATATCTCAAAACTGTCACTGCCAAGACGTCAAGATGTTCCTCATCCCGCCCGAGGTGTCAATCAGAAACATAGAAACGTTGACCTATTCCGCAGATCTTCATTGTTAAGTTTCACCTTTTTTTTAAAAAATTTTTTAAGTGGAAACACGTCTTGACTTCAGGGACATCATCTGCATAATTTCTGGTAATCCTGCGAGCCAGTGGTCTAAACTGCAAAGCCAAGGGAGAGGTTTAATCAAAGGTCATTCTGCTGTCTGAATAATGTTTACATCATGCAGCCAAATCCCAGTTTGGTGCGGCGCCAAGTTATGAAGGTGGAGGCCAATTTGATTATGAATGTGTCGACGTATCGCATATGCTACGCAGCTACTAATCGCGTGACGAGCATGTGAGGCTACTTCGATTTTAGTGTAAAACCAGTTTAACATGAGGACTTTCTTGTCTGAATTTCTGGCTCTGACGCTTCCTCAACCTCAGCTACATCACTTTGGTTCATTGGGTTTGTCAATAAAATCACAATCTTTTTTAATGTTTGGCACTTGTCATTATGATATAACATCTCACTGAGAAACTTTGTTAACATAATCTCTGGTTACAACGTGAAAATATCATTATGGCATCATGATGTCACAGGTTATTTTGGCCGTCGTGACATTATTTGGAAAATTGATTGGTAAAGGAAAGCATACATCTATTTATTAATTGATTTATTGGTTATTATTATCATTTTTTCGAGTCGCTATTAACGTGTCAAGCTACTGGAAAAAGTATTGGGAGAATTGAGTAACACAGGGCAAAAGCAGAAAACGGCAAACCAGAGTATCGGTCCAGGTTAAGTGAATCCTGGTAAAGTCAAGAAACAGACAGAAGCTCAAAGAGCTAAACAGAGTCCCGTAACTATGAAAGCAAGCTTCTACTCGTAGTATAGGTAGCTTGGGTTGTCCAGCAGTCTTCGTCAGCCTAAACTGTAGAACGGACAATGTACTTGGTTGGGAACGGAGGTTATATAGCCTGGAGGCTGATGAGCTCCAGGTATAGATGATTAGTACGTAGGAGAGCTGCTTCGAGTGATAGGTGGGTTCTGTGAAGGTGTGGCTGGTGGATCCCTGACAGTTAAGCATGTAAAAATCGTACATACATACATAATTCTGTCGTTATAGTGACCAACCAATGCATGTAGCATATTGACAATTTGCTGACAATCCACTAGAGGGGATCATACTAACGATACTGAGTACAACACGTTGTAGGCTCAATCAGATACATAGATAATAATATAAGAGCCTGCAAAATAGGTGTCTACATTTTTTTCTTATTATTAATACTATGTGGGATAATGGTATATTATTCATCTATATGATTAGGTTCCTGTGGCCTGAATGGATTTCTCAGTATCTTAATTATTTTCCAACAAATGTAATATTTTGAGGCTACATGAAGTTTAACAGGATCGACTTACAGGATGGACAGGATCAACTTGCTAACAATAAATAACCACAATGTCACTGCAGGTTGTCTGTATACAGTACAAGTACTTAATAAGGGCAAGTATTACATTTGATATCCATGGAATATTTTCCGGTCCAAGACAATAAAAAAAAATGAGAAGATGCTTTAAGGTTAGAATTTTTTTGACCTTTCTCCTGTTAATACCAGTAAATCAATCTTGTAGGATCCACCGAGAGTTTCTTTTGGTTTGCTTTCTGGCTTTAAATAACATTAATTAAACAGAACATGCCATTTCCATTCTGCACCACTCACCTCCTGCCACCTGAAAGATGGCACGGCTAAGCGTAAAACATCTGGCGGTCCGCTTGAGATAGTGCCACATTTTTTTTTAACAAGATTAAGTGGGCTGCATTTAATAATATCTTACCGGAGAAGACTAATGTTTCCTCTCGAAGTGCATTAGCATTTTGATAACCGGCCCAAGACTTTCCCTTTCCATTCTGCGATAAGGAGCGATGGCACAGCGGCGAGAGACAGCGTGAAATAATTGGCACGTTGCGGGTGAAAAGTCAGCGTTTAAGAGCTGGGGATAAAAAATGTAAAAAAAAAGACAGCAGCATATAAAAAGAGGGGGGGGGGGAGTGCAAGGAGTGCTGATTCTGGGGTTCAGTAAAGCCTTGGCTCAAAATTTGCATCAATGAATTTGGCAATAATTACGCCAAATAAAATGCAAAAAAGTTATGAGTCAGCAGTACGTTTTATATATATGTAAAAATCCAGAGCAGCTTCTGGATGACTGAGCAAACGAGTACAAGGGGGGGAAAAAGAAGCAGGTTTTAACAACAGTGTAAAAAAAAAAAAGGTAAGGCAATGAGTCATCTGACCTATGAGTAAGACCTCATATAGTGGCGTGTTAAAGCCTGGAGCGATTTAGAAGCATGCGAGTGATAAAGCCGAGACAAAAACCGTGCTGCGTGAGATCACTTCGAATTATCTCTGTGCCCATCAGCAACACCGAGGATCCCGGGGAAAAAAAACAACAAAAAAAACAACAACAACTAAATGCAACATCACCAGCAGCCCTCCTGCATCGAACCTGTGCGCTGTGAGGGACGTGAGCGCCTCGTAGATTTACATGTAATCAGACCGATAATTAACGCAGATGCTAAGATGTTAATGAAGCCACCGGTAGAGAGGTGCTTCGTGTCATGCTTTTCTTCTCAAGCCACTCTCTTTGAAAACACTCAGATCGGTCCGAGGGCTCATACGGGTGCGTTTCTATAGTAACCGCTCGTTGACTTGTCATGGAAACAATTCATATGAATGTGTAATGCTTTTCTCTCTTTCCTTAAAGAAAGGAGTCTCCAGTCCGAGTGCTTCGTAAAGACAGATAAAGACACAACAACTTGTGTTTGAGAATGAAGAAATAGATACGAGAGGCTGGCAATGAGCGATACCATTAAATGTAGCTATAAATGGACAAAAAGCTGTTGTCTTATGAGAGAAATAAAACACTTCAGGACGTAGTGACAGAATTTCGCGAGTAGTGACAGAATTTCTGATCCGTTGTTGATATAAAAAGGTTTCGTTCTTACTTAATGTAATTCTTATAATAGAGCGTATGAGGTCAGAAGGGTTCAGGGTGACGTCAAGGAGTTAATAAGTCAGCTATAAATTGTTATAAGGCATCATAGCTTTTATTACTATATATCTAAAAAGGTATTACAGTATCCAGCATTGTATTGTGTGTTTATGAATGCGCTTATAACACATTATTTCTTCTAATGATGCACTTGATATGATAAAAACATGTCATGAGCGCTGTTAAATCTTCAATTACAGGTTTGTGAGTTTCTTATGTCAGTTTTACGACACAGAAGTCAAGCAACAGGTTACAACAAAACGGTCATCTTAGTCATATTAACTGCTCCAGAAATCATTTGTCAAGTTCTGTATTTGTCCACATTCTCTACGTTACACTATATTGACTAAGGTTTGTAGACACCTGACCACAAGATTGTTATGTGCTTGGTGAACATGATCCCATTTCACTTTTAGTCCCCATTTGCCGCTCTTTTGGGAAGATGTTCCACTAGATTTTGTGGAGATTTGCGCTCATTCGATCAGATGCTTGAACAAAATGAACAAAATTCATGTTTGTAAAAAAAAACGAACTCAATCTGTGAGTGTTATGAGTGTTATGGAGACATGGCGCCTCGCTGCAGTGATTGTAATCTGAATTACATCTGGGATGTTGACTGTCATTTAAGCCAGTGTGAGATCTTCGCAGGGGGCCGTGTTAATACGGCTGAGGAAGTAAAAAGCACTAGTGGCTCGAGTGATGCAATTTAACGTGTTTATTTGCATAAACACTCGGACTGAATTTTATTTGATATTATATTGAAGAATGTGCTTATCTTAAAATGCTTTTCTGTCAGGGTTTAGATGCATTTAGTCCTCCATTTAGACCTAGACTATTCTGAGATGTTCCACAAGATGTTGGAGTGTTCGTGAGGAGATTTTGTGCTCATTCAGCCACAAGGGTATTAAAAGTCAGGTGGTGATATAAGTGAGGTGAGGAGGCCTGGGGTGCAGTCAGCTTTCCAATTCATCCCAAAGGTGTTCAATAGGGTTGAGGGTCTATAGCAGGAGATCTTTCACTCTAATTTATGTAAACCATAAACCTGGGGTGCAGTCAGCTTTCCAATTTATCAGTTCTGCCAATTCCAGTTCCAATTCATCCTTTGACTCGTTCTCATGTAAAGCATATCTTCATGGAGCTGGCTTTGCTCCAAGATGCTGGAACAGGTTTGAGTCTCCGAGTTTCTCACATGAAGGGAAATTTAATGCTACTGCATCCAAAGACAATTGTGTGCCTTGAAATTCACAGTAACATTTTGGGCAAGAACCATATGGCTAGAAAAACCGTCCGTCCCAACGCTGGTCTTCATATAGTTTAGCTGTTAAGTATTCGTTTACCTATTCGCAATTTAAAAACACACGTATTCATTAAACGGCGACGGATCGACCAGCTGAGCGAGGCCGCTGAAGAACTGCCATGTACACACATCTGCTTTTTGAACCTAAACTTCCAGCTCGACCTTTTGGGCTCGTGGCAGTAAATCACAAGCTTATCAGAGCGGTTCAGCTTTTCTCGACCGGCGTACGTTTCACCGATAACAAGATCTCGCATGTTTGGAATCCAAATTAGACGAATTTCTCAGACAAATTGAGCTCCGTATCCGGAATGACCCTCATAGGTCCAGCCGGGAAACAAAAAAGCTAATTTACATGGTGGTTTTTTTTTTCCCTACAAACACATTCTGCTTGGAAATCAGTACCCACGCTGCGGTGTGACAAAATAAGCAAGCAATTAGCGCGGACACACTTCTACGAGTTATTAAAACTAAACTTATAAGGCAGGGTGTTGTTGAGAAACTCGACAAAAAGCCTTCTCTGTAACTTCAAAAGCCAATTATACACTCCTCACGCATGAGAGCGGCGTTCCGAGCAAATTAATTCCTACCAAGAGTGAGTGAATTTCTTCACTTTAAGGGAGACTATGAGGGAACAACACAGTGTGTGTGTGTGTGTGTGAGAGTTTCTGTGTGTGTTTATAAACTAGAAATTTAAAGGTAACAAGAAGGCATTAGAAAGGAAAAACCTGCCATCTTTCAGTTTTTTTGATCAAATGTAAACACCCAAAAAGTTTGTAGCAGCAAAGTTCACTATTTTTCTTTCTTCGTATTTCTAATGTCATGGGAATAAAAATAATTGTGCATTTTTCTAATTCACAATACAATTCAACAAGTCTAAAGTGTCAAACTAGACACCTTGCTGATGGCCTATTTAAATAAATGTTCCATTTTGTCTATTTGTAACTGGACGACTTCTTTTTCTTTAGGCTTCTCCCATTAGGGGTCTCCACAGCGGATCATCCGTCTCCATACCCCCCTGTCCTCTACATCTGCCTCTTTCACACCAACTACCTGCATGTCTTCCTTCACCACATCCATAAACCTCCTCCTTGATCTTTCTCTTTTTCTCCTTCCTGGTGGCTCCATCCTCAGCATTCTCCTACTGATATACCCCATGTCCCTCCTCTGCACATGTCCAAACCATCTCAATCTCTCCTCCCTCACCTTGTCTCCAAAACGTCCAACATGCGCTGTCCCTCTAATAAACTCACTTCTAATCCTGTCCATCGTCGTCACTCCCAACGAACATCTAAACATCTTCAGCTCTGCTACCTCCAGCTCCACCTCCTGTCTTTTACTCAATGCCACTGTCTCTAATCCATACAACATCGCTATTTGTAACTGGACTATGTAGTATTATATCACATATATAATACATTCTATACCTTTATAAAGTTTCACATTTTGCTGCATTTTCAAGTCGACATTTTCCAAAATCAGTGCTTCCTCTATCTTGTACACTATATTTACAAAAGTTTGTGGACACTTGATCATAAGATTAGTGTGAGCTTTTTAAACATCAGAATCCACATTTAGTCCAATTCAACCCGAAAGCTATATAAGAGGCCACTCAAGGGCTTCCACTCCGACTGATGTAAAGCAGAGATTCATAGATCTGGCTTTGTGCACAGGGGCCTTGTCACGCTGAACAGGTTTGAGTCTTTTAGCTTCACTATTGTTTCAGGAAGAACCACATATGGATTAAAAGTCAAGTGTCCTAATATGTTTATCTAAATACTGTAGCATTATCTAAAGAGGTCATGCCATGAATTGGTTTTCTAACGATGATGTGTCTTTCATGGTATATGAATTCACAGGTCAGAGTTTACCAAACTTCTAAGCACTGTGCATGCATTTCCAATGTCCACCGCAGACCAGCGCCAAATGGAAGTCAATGCAATGAAAAGCTCAAATTAAAAGGTACGAGAATTTTGTAATGTGATCAGTGTTTTTCGTACCACTTGCCTATTAGCAGTCCCTTCAGATGTTACACAAACAACACTGGTCATTTATTTCAACTCAAATCAACCGGTGGCGTGACAGTGGCGTATCTAATAATCATCTGTGAAACCGGCTACGAGCGTTCTCCAACGCTAGCATTTCCACTGGGTTATTACTGATCGTGCAATCTGGCGCTTGTGTCAAAGATAATTTAGGAAATGAAGGAGATTCCTCTTCAGTGCAACAGTGTTGAAGAATTACTGCTCAATTTTTAAACTGTAAACACACTCAGTACTGAGCAATCCATTAAATTTGTATTAACCGAGTAGAAAGACTGATCGCTCTACAGATCCGTGCAGCTTAAAGAATATCCTGATGAAACAGTTCACACCATCTGTCCTGTGCACAGCATTGTTCTGTGAATCTCCCTTTCAAAACTTGTACTAGGTGAATAAATATGCTCACGAAGCGTTTTGGGAATCAGAGGAAGGGAAGTATTGGCGTGTGGTGAACGTCGACTCGTTTGAGCGAACGCGGACTTTCATACACTGTTTGCTGTCAAGCCCCTAATGGCATTTGGAAAAGAGCACGGTTTGGGCTCAGCTGGATAATATTCCTGTTTGGAAAACCTGAGGGAAACACTCTATCCTACTCAACTCCACTCTACTCATGTGTGGGGGAAATTAAGCTTCTCATTATAAAGAAAAAAACTGTAAAAATGTAATAAGGAAGAGTGAATAAAGTAAATAAGTAGGTCCAAGTTGGCGTTCTGAAAAGCTCAACATCCTCAAATTCACACATCCACACAGCGATCTTCTCTTGATATCTAATCGGCTGATTTTAAATATTTGCTTGTACATTACTTTTTTTTTTTAATCAAATATTATCATTAAAAATAATATTTAAACAATAATAATCTGCTCCTGCAGCAAAATACAAAAATCTGTTTATTTAAAAAAAAAATTCAAAACACAACAATGAACAATATAATGATATAAAAAATATATATCATTATAATAAATAAATAAACAAATACATGTGATCATTTATAACAATAATTATAATTATTATTATTATAATCTTTATTTTATTATTATTATTATTATTATTATCTGCTGTTTAATAATAAAAGATAATAAGTTTGTTTATGCTAATGGTCTACACAGAAGTCCTGTAGTATTTGAGTCTAAAAAGATAGTCCAAGTCTAATTATTTAAATGATTGAGGAACACCAGATCATATTTTTGATTCATTCTCAAGTCAAGTTTATTTCTATTGCGCTTTTCACAACAGACATTGTCTCAAAGCAGCTTTACAGAAATCAACAGTGAAGGTGAATGGTGTGTATTTATCCCTGATGAGCAGCCGTGGTGACTGTGACCAGGAAAAACTCCCTTAGATGTTATGAGGAAGAAACCTTGAGAGGAACCAGACTCAAAAGGGGAACCCATCCTCATTTGGGTGACATCAAGAGTTTGATCATAAATCTTTCAACAATACAGAACACTGGAGAGTGAGAACTAACATGAGCACTGGAGTATAAGATTATGAGTAATGTTCTTTCTACAGTCTTATACAGTCTTTATGGTTATAAAACTAGGAGCTACTGAGCTCAACATTTGTGATCATCACAGATCCAGCATCAGCTTCTCCATGCCAGAGCCTTTAAACACTCCAGGAGGTCCAATGTCAAAACTCCACTCATGCAGTGGGATCCAATTGGCACTGGTACGTCTCTAGATGGTACGGAATGTTTGCGAGTTCGGCATCTACTTCTTCAAAGGTCTATAATCTTCATGAGGTGGGATGTGACTGGAGCTGGCCAAATAGTCACATTTATCATGTTTTGTTCGCGTTATAGCAGCTACAAACAGTCATTCCCACACATATTTCTTTCATTTACTGAAAAACTAAAAAACAAATTACTAAAACTGAAGGGTCCTTCCAAAAATGATCTTGCATGAACATCTACGCACATGAACATCTACAAAAAAAAAAACCCCACAAACGCATGTTAGTCAGGAATCTACTGTGCATAGGAACAAATAATGCAAATTATAGGGGTCTTCACTTCATAGTGAACTGATTTAAGGAGTACACACTGTTCCAGGTTTACGCTGAAAACAGAACTCAGATGTTTAAAAACAAGCATTAATTAAACCTGTGGTCTATTAATCAGCTTGACAGAAACCTGTAACCTTTTATTGCATCATCATCAGTTTTATTGTCAGCGTGATGAATTGTGTAGAGACATTGCTCACGGCACATGAAGTTCGACACAGGGTAATTAGTAATCGTTTTACTCCTACACGTGCACCAGAACCTATAGAAACACCATTTTACAGATTATACACCTGGGTTGATTTTGGGTTTAGGCTTACAGCCGTGTGAGCGACAACATCATGTCAGGTCTATAAAAGATCTAAGGGTTTAAACCTGGAAAACAAAATGAGTCCTGGAACGATCGCTTTACATTTCCTGGAACGACAATTACAAGACAACGGAGTATTATAAGAGTTCTTGCTGAATGTTCAGCGTTCCGTCTGAAGCCATTTAACAAGGAGAGGCACTTTGGCTTTTTGGAACAGCTCCTGTAAGAACCAGACTTTCATCAACTCCATTGTGATTTTTTTATTTGCTGCCACTTGTCAATATAATAAAGCTGCCATTTTCCTCTTCAACCTTGTCACAGTGTAGGAGATCCAAATTTGTACAACCTGTGTATAATGTGTCCTCCACGCCCATTTATACAATGAAGATCCTTTCAGAAGAGATCTGCAATTAAAGAATAGTGGAGATTTGCTACTGATGTAGGTGAGGGGAGGAGGCCTGGGGTGCAGTCAGCGTTCAGTATGGCTGAGGTCAGAGCTCTATAGCAGGGGATATTCCACACGTTCTAACACAAAACAAAAGTTCACTCTGCTGTAATGTATATGTGATAAATAAATGCTATTCTACTCTCTGTGATCTTATTCAGACGTTCCTCACACTTTCGACCTTCATTCATATCCTTAGTGGTTACGCTAGCAAACACTAGTAACATTACATGTAGGCTTTAATGGACTCAATCCCTATTTCAGCCAAAAATCATGGATCATCAAAGGGCTCCTCGAACAGACCAGTTTTTTTTTTTGGGGGGGGGTGTTTCTACACTTTGCCGCTGTAGGTGTCCTCACTTTGATGTCCCACATGTACACTCCAATTATCCATATTTTCTGGTTGTTGTTTTTTTTTAACACCTTTCTTACTATTAACACAAAACCTCGACTTATCAGCTAATTAGAATGCCACTTGCCGAGTGAGAAACACAAATCTGGGTAAATATGTGACTCTTCAGGCAGTGAGCTAAACACACACCGCATGACTTCTGTGTCTGGATAAAGCCAGATTGCTGACTTCCTGTCATCTTATGATGTGAGGACACACACTGTTTTAGACAATACATTTTGCTTAGAAGAGATGCTTCATATTGCAAAAAAACTAAACCTTAAGAAAACCCATATCCATAACCATATAAAAACATCACTAGTTTCAGATCCTCTTCGTTAGACACTAGCTAACGTTGCCAGATATTGTTAAACGGTGTCTCCTTTAGGACCTAATTTGTATTTATTTGTGCAAAATAACATTCTATTAAAAAAAAAAAAAAAAAAGTGGAAAATTGTCATTTAGGGGTGGAGTCAGTGCAAATGTATTAATATAGCACTGTTCAGATTCAGTGACCTGAAAGTCAATCATATGGGAGAGCAAATCGATACGTCCTGCGAGCATGTATAAAATGTGCAAGAGACAAAATTAGAACATTTACAGTTAAGGTAAAAACTCAGTCCCTCAACCAGCTTCACAATGTATTTTTTGCTGGAAGTCAATAAGGAAATAAAAATGCATCTTTTTATTGTTTCCTACTCAGAAAATTGAAAAACCTTTGGTGGGAAACGCATTGACTGACACTGGAAACGCATTCATTTATTGTCTAATAAACTCCTTAAAAAAAAAAGTTGCCGTATTGTGTAATGAATCTTTGTATACATCGTTACTATAGAAATTAAATGATCGTAAAATGATCGTACATCAACTTTGCATGTCTTCGTAAATTCAATTCAATTCATTTTTATTTGTATAGCGCTTTTAACGATAAACGTTGTCTCAGAGCAGCTTTACACAGATCACGTAAATCAAAATAAATGTTATTATTAACGTGAAACTGGAACTCGTGAAACTGTTGGTATTCCTTCAATGCACTAGCCATCACTAATTTCAGTAAATACTGTCCGCTACAGAATTAGCATTATAGAAATGTGACCTGTATCCTTGTGAATTTTCAATGAAAGTATCCGTGGCCTATGCTGTGATGTGCTGTGATGTGCTGTGATGTGTGGCCCCGCCCACAGCTCCTCAGTTCCTCAACCTCAGCTGCATCACTCTAGTTCACAAAGGCATTATCTACTTATGCAAGCTGTTATATTTGTTTGTACCTGCTCACGATAATTTCCAACGTTCGCTAGCTGAAACTAGCTTAGATTTTGTTCATCTGCTTTGCTTACACACTCATTGAGTCCAGCTGCTTTCTTCTCAAAAAAACTAAATGCATTAAACCAGTGTGAAACACTTAGTCCGTTTGGGTCGTATGACTTTCCGCACCGTCGCCACCAGGGACCCATTAGCAGGGAAAATGAATAAATAATAAATAAATAAATAAAGTAGGTCTTGTTCTGCAAGCTAATTAAACGTGCTATAATAACGACAGCCTCGTTTCTTTCACGAGAGTGCGTATGTTACAATATCATCACAGCACGAAGGAACATTTTTATTGCGACTTCAGACAAAGCAACTCGACAGAAGATCGTCTGACGTCTACAGACCGTACGGCCTCCATACAGACCTGACTTAGCCTTGAGACACGCGTCTTTCTTGCTACTCAAGGCAGAAATGTCTCTAATGTATTAATGCACATGTACAATGCACGTCCTTTTCTTCTGTTTTTTCTCTAATGCGCAGCACTTTGATGTTTAAAAAGCTTCTGAAAACCCTCAAGGCTTTAAAAACAGTTCCCTTTCAGCTTCAATGTAAAATAAATATATAAATAAAATAAAAACCTTCTGTTTTATCTGTTGGTATTATTCTCTTTTTTTTTATAACTCCATTATAAAATATATATTTGGATATCTTTATTAGAAATAAATTATTTATTCTCCTCTGACTGTCCCGTTCATGTTCACATGCAACTTTTTCTTAGTAGTTGAATTTGTAATAGTAATCTGGTGATTAGTGGCATAGTAAAAGTAGTTCTTTTTTTTTTTTTTTTTTCACTTTTTAGCCACATGTTCTGAGGTGTTTTATTCCTCCATACACACCACAGCATGGTATTTGCCAACACTGTAAAATTATACATGGTAAAGGATGATACATTTATAGATACATTTTATGCTGTGGAACATCCATGGCATGATTTCTCACATACTTAATAATTAATTGTAATAAACAGCTGGAAACATGTGTAACCAGCTATAAACGTCAAACAGTTGTAAGCAGCTTTAAACATCTGTAAATAGTTAACATTATAACCAGCTACAAACTTCTGTAAACAGATATAAACATCCGCAAACAGACAAACATCTGTAAACAGATATAATCCCAACTGTACAGTTATATTGTTAAATTGTTAGAAAGAGCTATAAACCCTCTATAACCATTTGTCAACAACTATAAACATCTATAAATATCTGTAAACAACTACAAACAGCTGTAGTTATAAACAGCTATAAACATATTTAACCAGCGGTAGAGTTATACACAGTTATAAACATCTGTAAACAGCTGTTAATCATTATAAAGTGCTATAAAGCAGTCGTTCCATCACCTGCCTCTTGTTCTCTCTCTTGAAGTAAGTAAGAAATAAAGTGCATGCCACGTTACGGAGTAATGCACAAGTAAAACGATCGCTCCTCACAGCTTGACCTCTGACGGTCACAAAACACTGACACTGGAGTCTCCTTCCATCAACATGCAATAAACGTGATTGTGAAATTCTTCTGAACATGTATAGTTCGCTGTGGAGAGTCTGGGCCACTCTACAGGTGCTGATCATCACTATAGTCCTCCTGTCTCCTCGACAGCGTGTCTGAGGGTTGTAACGTTCTGCGACTCCTCACAAAACGCTGACATGCTAAACATATTTACTAATGCAGACAACTTTGGATAAATAAATACAAAAAAATTCATTCATGCATTAATCAATGTATTTGAGGAACAATAAGCAATCATGGAGAAATTATGGAGCAATAATACTGCGTCCTCACTGCGGACTTGGTGGTGTTGCTTTTTTTTATTTAAAAAATAAAAAATTGTGTGAGAGATGACAAGTTCTCAGGTGCATGGTATGAAGTGGAGATTGTACCAAAACCATCATCATCATCATCATCATCATGATCAACATCTCTCTTCAGGTCAAACAGCGATTTCACATTAGGACATTGCTTTACGTTTATTCTCTTCGCTTCACTTTGTGCTCAGGATGGTAATCAGCATCTTCTCACATCTGATTTCCACAGAAAAAATGTTAAGTGAACAATAAAGTGACCACTGACGCAATCGTCGCAAACCCGTTGATAAAATGGGCAATGAAACACAAAATGCACCCACCCTGTGCATCGTTCTCGTGCAAGTTTCTCTCCCATCAAGCACACAGCGATAAATGAAGCATGCACGTGCGCCCTAACCTTGGACAGTATGCATGATAGGCTGAAAAGACGCTTAACTCTAAAACTCCACAACTCTTTCCACCCACTTCGTGCTGCTGCCTGAGATGTTCTCCAGGAGACTTGCTGCATTGCTCATCACCGTGATGCCAGAGCAGGTGCACCCAAGCACTCAAATGCAAAAACTTCAGTGTATGCAAGAAAAAAAAAGAAAGAAAAAAAAGATGCGTCGTTTTTATGTACGCAAGAGATATCACTGAGACACCATAAAGACAATTCATCATTCATCACTGTGTACGTCATTTTTATGCAACTTGATCATAAAATCACAAACGCATCCGCTTGTGCGATGATCTTTTCTTTTTTCTTTTTTTTAAATCTGTCTCTTTTTTGTAAACACACAGCCATAAATAAAGCATGCGCGCGCGCGCCTTGCGGGTCCCATGCCATGCGAGAGCCAAAGTGTGCACAAAACCAAGTCGCGAGCCTCTCCGCGAAATACACCGAGCACTGACCTCCGGTGGGGGAAAAGAAAAGGAAGCGCACGTTTTCTCTTTTTTCTCTCTCTTTTCTTTCTTTCTTTCTTTCTTTCTTTCTTTGTTTTTTTTTTTTTTTTTTAATTAACGGCGTCGCACCGGAATGCGTCCCCGCCGCGCTCGCGTGCACATCCCTTCTCCTCCTTCTCTTCCTCCTCCTCCTCCTCCTGCTCTTCCTGTCTCTGATGCGCGAGCGCGCTCGTTCTCTCTCTTTCCCCCGGCGCGTGTCTTACCTGAAGGGCATCTCCTGCCACCACTGCTGCCATCAGCTGCCAGGATTTCATGGCGGTCGAGGTAGAGGAGGAGGTGAAGGTGGTGGTGGAGGAGGAGAAGGAAGGGGTTGGGGGGGTTACGGGAAGTGGAAAGCGACGGTGCTGGGGTAAAAAAGGTGGTCGTTTCGAGGCAGTACGGAAAGGGAGGTAAATAAAAAAAGGCGCGAGGAGCAGAAAGTGGCTCCCTGGTTCTTTATTTGCAGGAGGTAAAGGCGGATTTGCGCGCGCGGCGACGGAGTGTGAAAGATAGAAACGGGAAGAGAGAGAGAGAGAGAGAGAGAGAGAGAGAGAGAGAGAGAGAGAGAGAGAGAGATGCGCGAGCGGGCGGTCGCCGGTGCGTAGCCACGTGCCTACGATGCAAATGAGCGCGTGTGTCACTTCGGAGCGCGAGCGCGCGCGCGCGCACCATTCCGCCTCATGACACGCCCCCTTCTACAACACCGGCACACTTTGATTTTTTTTGAGCGCGAGCCCGCAGCGAACGTACGGTTTTTGTCGGAAGTTTTTACAAGTAGCACCTTTTTTTTTATTGAATTAAGTGATAAACTATTAATATTGATGAATTCGTTTAATAATCGTTTCAATAAAATGGCAGCGACTCCCAATTCTGTTAAATATTTATTAGCGCGAGAGGATAACCTGACTGACCGAAACATCACCTTCACCTGTCCGGAGTTTTCAACTTTTCTGTTTGAGTTTTATTTCCTTTATTTAATTTTAACAAAAATTTTTTTCACTTACTGAATCCAGCTTGTAGTTTTACAGGCAGCACCTCATCACCGGCTTCCATCTTCCTTAAACAGCGCCATCTTTCCCTCAGCTCTGTCACTCTAATTGAGACCTCACCTGTTTTGGAGGTTTCCCTTGATTGGCATCCCCATGGTCTTAATGTCCCTTGGGTTAGCCGTTATGCCACTTTGTAAGAGCGACTCGTAATCGTTAACATATTAGATTAAACTTTATTGTCATTGTGCAATGAACATGTACAGAGACAGCCAGCATCGAACCAGAAGTGCATACATGACCTATTTACGATAAATAACAGTAAGATAAATAGAGTATGAGGTCCATATACGTATACAGGGATGAGGGTGAATAATGTACAGAAGATGCTGTAGGTAATAATATATGGTATATATAGTAATATACAAATTACAATATCCAAAGAATATCCATAGACAGACGTGTCAGAAGATAATATTCTCAAAGGACATGATATAGTTATGTACAAGTATGAACGTATATATGATACAGTATATATAGTATTAATATGGGTGGAATGTACATTAGTGCAAATATAGATGGTGCTATACTTCAGTCTGTTTGTGTGGCTTTGAGGCACCTGTAGCGTCTGCCCGATGAGAGAAGGGTGATTAGTCCATGGTTGGGGTGAGAGGTATCTTTGATAATGCCTCTCACCCTTTGCAGACAGCGCTTATTGTAAATGTTTGTTGAAATGTATCATTGATGATTGGCTGAGCAGTTTTCACCAGCCTCTGAAGGGCTTTCTGGTCCGAAGAAGTGCAGCTGCTGTGCCACACTGAGATGCAGTTAGTGAGGATGCTCTCAACGGTACAGCGTTAAAACAAATTAACGTCCTGCGAAATGGCGCTGTGTCTCGTACGCTGGTGTAAGCTTTTATAATGAATAGGATCAATTGGCAATTTCATTACAGTTGGAAAGATACCTCACGCTGTTTTGAAATCTACTCGCCGCCGCACACGGCTCCTGTAGACTTCGCGCTCTTTTTCCAAAGATGACGATCCAACTCGAAGCTCGCCGTTTTGACCACCGTTGCGGAAATCCAGCATGAATCGCAGAAGGAGCTTGACGCGCTTCCAAAAGAAGACTTCCAGAAGTTGGAGAAACGCTGGGAGTCCTGCATTACTCTGCAAGGACACTATTTCGAAGGTGATAGTGTGTAAACTTTTTCTAGATAAAGTATTTTCTGATACCACTTCGTAGATGATTTTGAGAGAGTAGATAAGTGTACACAGCTAGTACAGCTATATTGATGAAGCCATAAAGCTATAACAACATTGGTCACTATTGCACATTCACAAGAGAGAGAGAGCACAAGATACAACATGAACATGTAGGACAGGTGTGTGAACATGATTTTAATACAGAGGTATGTGAACAGTAATAGCTTTTGTCTTCTTTGTCTTCATTATCTTCTTTGTGTCAGGCAACATGGAACACCCTACAATTTTACCCATCATTCCAATTTCAAGCTCTGCTCCACCATCTAACCTAAAACCTTGAAAGGTTTTAGTCTTCACCAGCCATGACACCTGACATCCGCATGTCAAAGACATAGCGTTTGTTCAGGTTTTCTTCCTCACTAACGTCAGCCCTGTGCAGATCAGCACTGTAGAAAGCCAGCTGTTCAATCCCGGTGACAGTCTACATAAATTGGGTTAGCAGCGGCCCAGGCGGTAAAGGACTTGTCATCAGTGACCTCTGTTTAACTACATCCCTGCTGCTCCTAAAGTGCCGGGAGACATCGTGTTTTAATATCATTCCATCCTGTCCTGACGTTCCAATTTCTTAACGCCAGCCAGTGTTTACTAGGGCTTTTTTTTCACACGGGCTTAAATTACTCTCTCCAGTCATTAGACATTTTTAATCGTGATTGACATCAATGTGTGGCAATGAGACAGAGTGAGGGGGTGAGAGTGAGACAGGGTGAGGGGGGTGAGATGGAGACACTGTGAGGGGTGAGAGTGAGACAGGGTGAGGAGGTAAGTGAGGGGGTGAGATGGAGACACTGTTAGGGGGGTGAGAGTGAGACAGGGTGAGGAGGTAAGTGAGGGGGTGAGATGGAGACACTGTGAGGGGGTGGGATGGAGACACTGTGAGGGGTGAGATAGAGACACTACTAACACTTTATGTACATGTGAAAGACATTTATGATTTAAATAAATAAATACATGAGTGAAAATAATGAGTTTCATTAAAGAAATATGTTCCCATAACCTCCTCTATACGTGGCCAGTGGTGCCACCTTACAGCTGCAGTGTCCACGATGTGAACCCTCACTGTGTGTGAGGCATTTCAGGTGTTCTTCTCCTGTACTGTGGGTATGGGTTTCCAGCAGGTAAACCAGTGTCCTAAAATGCAGTTGTATGTGGATGTGTGTGAAAGTGTGTGTTCAGTAATAAGCTGTTTTCTATCTGAACGGTATTTCCACGCACACACACACACACACACACAGATAACATTCCCTGGATAGATTCTGGATAGAATGCATTTGGCACACATGAACAAATGAATGACTATTAGACCTATCAAATAAATATGACATCACTCTAGCTCTTTAAGAGAGTAGGCCCAAACATACTTTCCATGTGTGTGTGTGTGTGTGTGTGTGTGTGTGTGTGTGTGTGTTGGTTTAAGTTGACATCATACATCAGAATAAAGCTGTGTAGGGTCCTGAGTGTTACCACATGACATGTAACTGTGAGCAAAGAGGAACAACAAGAGGAACAGAGTGGATTAGGTTTCTGTCTCTGGAATATTTATGGTTATTTATGAACCTGCAGCACAATATCAGTAATGGCTCCGTGGTTCCCGCGGCTCTCGCACACAGGCTTTCGCGTTTTACCCGAATGAGAGTTGGCGACGTGTCATTTGTCTGCTCCGTGTCATCTCTGTGGCCACTAATGCGATTATTCCTTTCTCCATTTTTTACAAGCAGCAGAAAGACGAGGTGCTGTTGTCTGCCAGGCGAATGTTCACCCGTTTCACCTCGTCCTTAATCACTTTCTGCTGCAAATGATGCAACATCATGGCTGACAATTACATCCCACTGCTCTCGGACGTTTTCACTAGTGCAAATAAACTACCATGAAGATGCATGTCGAAGATGATAGAAACTGATTATAGCACAGAGCTCTGGAATTCTCCTTTCTGATTGGTCAGAAGGCATTGATTTGTTTTCTATAATATGATAGATATGAGTGCTTTTCTAGAGTAGCAGCTCATTTACAGGTATTTGTACTGCAGATGCTTTCATGATATGTTTATTAAACAATTCTGGAAGTTTGTTTTGTCTTCGCAGGGGAATGACCATTTATAGCTGCTATAAGGTCAGTGAGAACATGAAATAACTTGGTTTGGAGAACTATACTATACTGTACTATATACTTTGAAAACGACTCTTAAAATACTAATAGCATTTATGAAACAATCGTTATGTCCAAAAAGAAATTAGCATGTTTCAGTCACAATGAAAAGGGATTCAACAAACAAACAAACAAATAAATAAATAAATAATCTATATTGAATTGATTTTGCAGGTTTACAGAGCCTGTCAAAATGTTTTTGAGAGACACGTGCATGTTCCTTTTGTTCTTTCTTATGATCCAGTTCATCCCAGAGCAGTTCAGTAGGATTTAGGTGCAGTGATTGGGCAGGTCATTCCATGACAGATATCACTTCAGATGACTGTTTGTTCTCTCAATAATGATTACAGAGCTCGGACATACGATTCGGCTCATCGTCTTGTTGTACGGTGAAGTCGGTTCCAATGAAGCGCAGTCCAGATGAAATTGCATGCTGTTGAAGTATGGAATGGGAGCCATGCTGGTTCGGGAGAAGTCTCGAACTCTCCTTGCTCCAAACCATCATGCTTACACCTCCATGTCTGACTGTGGGGGTGAGGCAGTCTGAACTCATGTTGTCCATCTTACACAAGTTCTTCTGATAGAGACACTTTTATTTATTTTTGAAGGTACACATGATGTGCAATATTGTCGTGAAGATTGAATCGTTTCAGCCAGCGTGAGTGAGCGAGGGAATAAATCAACAAATACAAAAATGAATTTTAAAACAGACCAGAAGATAAGGATAAAATGCAATAATGATGTGGCAGGTCTCTTCGCATTGTTCCTCTGCTTTTTTATCCTTCTCTCCCAGTAATTACTTGCCTCCACCCAAACAGGAAGCCGCGCCAAATGCCAAAATTGACCCGATGTGTATAATAACCTTCATTATTACATGGCTACGCCTTCCCATTGTGACCAAAATGAGTCAATAGAGAGATTATAGGGAACGCAGAAACTCGATATAAATTCAAATCGGATGAGAAATGCGACTCTGAAGTGGCCTTTAGCAGCCAGTTAGCTTATTTTAATCTCATCACCGGCTGCTTGTTTGGCTTCTCGTCTTTTGCTTATTGTTTCCATTTATTACTCGTCCGTTCTCGTCGATTCGCCTGGCGCTGGATCTTTCTGTAATTTTTTGGTGTGTTTTTTTTAACCGAAAGACATCTTCGTGTTGCTGGAAAGAAGCTGGAACATTGAAATGCACAGGAAATCTGCGACAAAGTCTACTTGAGGATGCTTTAATAAATCAGGCTCATGGATAACAACCAGGTCACATGACCCTGACACGTGCTCTGACTTGATAAGTAACTGATTGCAGTCAACTCTATCCCATAGCGCTGTATGTACAGTATGTCCGTTATGTCCATCAGCTTGACTTTTAAGTAGATACCTACCCTACATGTGCAAAAGTATTGGCTTTTTACAGCTATATGTGGTTCAAAGTTGGAGGCTTTTGGATGTATAGGATGTATAGTATAGGATGTTTATGGATGTGGAAGTATTAAAGAACATTTTTCCTCCCAAACCTGTTCCAGCATGACAATGCACCTATAGAAGATCTGCTTTACATGGGTTGGAGTGGAAGAGCTCCTGCTATAAAGCTCCAACACTACTGAACGCCTTCAGGATGAATGTAAACACTGACTGCACCCCAGGCCTCCTCACCTCACCTACATCAGTACCTGACTTCACTCCAAAATCTAGTGGAACTTCTTCCTAAAATGGAGGTTATTATAACAGAAAAATATGGAATTGGCTGTTCAAAAAGCACATACCAATCTTACGATTAGGCGTCCGCAAAATTTTGTGTATATATTGTATATTATACGGTATAAAGACGTAGTTGACACAAACTTGACACACAAACTGACACTTCTACCGGAAGCGTAACGTTTTACAGAGTTCCCGAGCGAAGCGTACATAAACCCTCGTCTATTAAAAAGGCATCCTGCAGCACATTAGCGCTCGCACATTTATAGTCGAATCGATAAGGCAGAAGCAGCCTTCGCTCTTCATCCACTTCGGCTTGAAGGGAAAAAAAAGCTGAAATCTCTCCGTGTGTCTCGTTCGTTTGTGTCTCTAATGAAAAAAAAACGGCAGGGGATTCGCTGATCTCCAAGCTGCTGTGTTGGAGGTGTTGCTGGATCATTAGAGCACAGTAAAACAGTCATTGCCCATAGAGAGCGAGAGAGTGTGTGTGTGTGTGTGTGTGTGTGTGTGTGTGTGTGTGTGTGTGTGTGTGTGTGTGTGTGTGTGTGTGTGTGTAACAAAAGCTTCCGACAGCACTACAAATCAGGCGTGAACGAGAGTGAACGAGTTAAACAGAGAGGGACAGAAATAAAACCGAGAGAATTAAAGAAAGATATAAGAGAAAGAAAGAAAGAAAGAAAGAAAGAAAGAAAGAAAGAAAGAAAGACTGGTTAGGAAAAGATAGATTGTGTAGATAGCAAAAGAGACAGAGAAAAAAAAAGAATGAATAGGTCAGAGGGAGGGGGTGAAAAGGGCAAAAATAATAGAGTGTATGAAGGGGTGAGAAGAAAGAAAGAAAGAAAAATGGAGAGGATCAAGCGGACAGAGATGGAGCGAGTTAGAATGGTTATACAGAAGATACTGTATAGGAAAGAAAAAAGAAAGGCACAAGAGCAAGGGATAGAGTGAGAGAATTAATGAGCGATGGAGTGAGAGTGGAAAAGAGAGAATGGTTGAGATACTGTGTGTGAGAAAGGGAATGAGAAAGAGGAAGAGAGATAGAGAGTGAGATTGATTGGGAGAGTGGAACAATGGAGATGGATAGAGACACCGAGAGATGATGGGTGAGAGAGAGAGAGAGAGAGAGAGAGATGCAGCGAAAGAAAGGAAGAATGAATGAACAGTCAGAGACAGAGATAGATAATGGATGAATGAGATAGATAAACAGGCGCAGGATCGTGTGCAAGGGAGAGAGAGAGCGAGCGAAAAGGTCAGAAAAGAGGGGGTGAAAAGGGTAAACGAGGAGAGAGAGAGGGACAAAACGACAGAGGGAGGAGAAGGAGAATGGGAAATGCAGAGGATCAAGCTGGAGTGGTTTAGAAAGTATAATAAAGAAAGTTAGAGACGTGAGATTTCTTTCGCTGCCAGATTGTAGATTCGTGCGTCCAATCAGTGACCATCATAGTCATGTGATCATGCAGAAGGACACGCCCCTGGAAGTGATCTTTATTTTGGATGTCACGTTAAATGCAATCTTAGTTGTGACGTAATGCACATGAAATATGATATTAAATGATGCCATATGGAAGCCACTGCCACCAAGCAGTTCCATACTGCATTCGATTATTAAAGGTTATTAAAGGTTATAAACACTGGTCATGTGACATCAGCATAAGGCAATAAAAAGCGCAGTTTAATTATCATCTGTTAAATAAACTCCATCATAATCAGGTCTCCTCTGGATCTGTCTGGTCTCTTCTCTGTCCATTCTTACACACACACACACACACACACACACACACACACACACACATGGTCCATCCATATAAACTTTTAAAATACAGAAAAATGCTTTTAGAAGTGGAGCATGAAATTTCTTTGCAAAACTTCCATCAGCTATTTTATCTGTTCCTTCATCATTTCACTGAGTGATTAAGTAAACAATGCTGCATTACATCAGTAACACCGACTCAGTGACAAACAAGTCATTAAGAAGAAGACGACTGATGCCACCTGCATTCGCAGCAACTACTTTCTAACGTATTATTCATTTGATTCTTCTTCTTCTTCTTCTTTTAGCTACTCCCATTAGGGGTCTCCACAGCGGATCATTCGTCTCCACACTCTTGTCCTTTACATCTGCCTCTTTCACACCAACCACCTGCATGTCTTCCCTCACCACATCCATAAACCTCCTCCTTGGTCTTCCTCTTTTCCAAAAATGAGGTTGTGCTCTGCACTCTGCACATGTCCATACCATCTCAACCTCACCTCCCTCACCTTGTCTCCTAAACATCCTACATGCGCTGTCCCTAATTAATCATTCGATTGTTGATCATAAATATAATTATATATGATCCTACTAAACAGCTACTTCAGGTGGGGTACAAAATTCAGCAATCAAATATTTATTTATCGATCATTGGACACCTACAGTATCAGAAAGCTGATGATCTGCACGTTGTTTACCTTCACCACATTCTTCCATATGGATCAATTTTCTGTTCCGATCTCAACAAGTCTGGGCAAATTACTGAGTGGGCACCAATCAGATGTCGCTTTTTTATGTTGTCATCATGTAGAACATCTTACAAAGTATTTAACACTATTTTAAAACTACAAAAATACAAGTATTTTGATGCAAAATATGAAGCCATTTTATATTTAAATACGTATTTGAAATGCATGTATCCTAAATACTGCCCATCCTTACACACACACACACACACATATACCTGACGAGCAGCCATGCAATAACATTTGTCATCCGAAACGCATGATTTCAAAACGGAGGGGAAAAAAAGGCAAAAACGCAGCACTAAATGGTTGCTTTGAAATTCTTAAAGCACGTTACTGAGTGAGGTGGAGCGTGAACAGATTCCATCCAATGAACCCATTCACACACACACACACACACACACACACACACACACACATACACACTCACAGCCCTGGCTGCTGTTTCACTCCCTCATTTAATTGCACGTTTCCATGGTTACTGCGACACTCGAACAAAAAAAGGACAACAAACAAAACAAAAAAAAAACACCACCAGACGATGAGCAATAAAAAACTATAAATATATTATCTGTAAATGCCCCAAAACCCCAATAGCCAGAATCAGAGAGGAGAAAGAATCTGAGCAGGAGTGTGAGCGCTCTATTTATTTTGACACTGAGATTGAGAAAGGCGAGCCGTTCGGGAAATTAAAGTCAACCGCTCGAGCCTCCGAGAGAGAAAACTTTGCTTAGTCACCTAGGAGACTAGTCGTATTTTTAGTCACGGAGCCTCCGGTGTTGTGCAAATACACGTCCTCCTTTGTAACGGATCTGTCCTGTTCGCATTCCGATGTTCACAGAGGCGATAAGTGTGGAATCAAACGCACGCTGGACGTTATTTTCATGCGTTTTCTAGGAAAAGTAGCTCGAGGACTGCTTTATTTCTCTTGTACCACAGATACTTCCATATCAGAACACATTTTTACGATTTTGTAGTTGCTATACATGTTATTTAAAGAATATCACACAAGCAGGTGTGATATTATAGTGAATATTGGCATGGCTGTGATTGGGCTGTACGCATGATGCCACCGATTATATCTTCATATAATTATATGTAAGTTCAGATCTTCTTCTACTTTCAGATTCTCTTATTAGGGGCGCCACAGCGGATCCTCCGTCTCCACACCCCCCTGTCCTCTACATCTGCCACTTTTAAACCATCAACCTGCATGTCTTCACTCACCACATCCATAAACCTCCTCATTGGTCTTCCTCTTTTCCTCCTTTCTGGTTTGTTCCATTTTCAGTATTCTCCTACTTATATACCCCATGTCCCTCCTCTGCACATGTCCAAACCATCTCAATCTCACCTCCCTCATCTTGTCTCCAAAACGTCCTACATGCGCCGTCCCTCTAATAAACTCATTTCTAATCCTGTCCATCGTCGTTACTCCCAACGAACATCTTAAAGCTTCAGCTCTGCTTCATCTTAAAGCTTCAGCTCTGCTTCAGCTCTGCTACCTCCAGCTTCACCTCCTGTCTTTTACTCAATGCCACTGTCTCTAAACCATACAACATCGTAGGTCTCACTCTTGCAGATACTCTTCTATCACAATATATATCCTTAGATCATCTTGGATAATTTGGGGTAACCCTCAGTTACCTATGATGATCTGATTTTACCTATGATTATATGAAGATCCTGTGATTACCTGAATTTATATGTGATGTGATCTCAGATAATCCAGATAATCTCAAGTAATTATAGGTAACTTTATATAATCTCAGGTAATCTGCGGTCATTTTGGGTAACTACAGGCAATCTCGAATAGTCTCAGATAATCGCAGATAACCATCAAATAATCAAAGATATAATATGATAATAATATGTAAATAATATGTAAATCACTGACACGGACGCAGCCGGATTGCACGTTGCCTTGGTAACAAACAGACTGACTGACAGACAAAATGGCCACCGCACCAAACTAAATAATGCACCGTGATGACATACTAATAAAACATCAATACACATATAGATCTAGGCTGTGATGCACGAGGTGAAATCTGACCTGAGCTACAGAGTGTCTGTCTCCAGCTTCTGGATCTCAGCCCTCGTGGAAGATGCCAAGCGCGTGACGTGGGCCAACGGGAGGACGTGCCAACAAAAGAACGAGCGGCGATAAGCCGCATATCTCCTGGACAGACAGAACCCTCTGAAGGCTGTATTCTGTCTCTCTCTGCATAATGTCAGAGACAATGGTGCTGTCAGTAAAACACCATCTGCCACTTACCTACACCCGTTCCTCCAAGGACACATGCTCGTGCATAGGAAGGCGTTTTGGTCTCATGGGGTAACGGATGATAATGCTTTATAATAAATGCATAATAAAGCATCATTACAAGTGCTACAAAGCAGAACCTACCTTTACCATCAAATAACTTGGCAACAGGCATATCTTCATAATTCCTTTTTCCCAATGACCTTCATTGAAACTGGAGACTCCCTCATTATAAATGTTAAACAAACACCTAATGTTTATTTTCCTTTTTGTAAGTTACCTTCTGATCAATCAGTGCCAAGAATTCAAGAGGGCTCAGACCCCGTGAGGAGAAAGTGAGATAAAACGAAACATTAAGGTTAAAACCCAAGCCAGAGGGGGGAAAAAGAAAGAAACCCCCAGATCTCACTCAGCAGAGCACTTAGCCAAGGTCAAAGTCAGAGTCTCTAACTCAATAATCTGTTGGGGGAGATATAATCAGAAGGAGACAAGTAGTTGTTAGAGGTCCCTGTGTGCTGGGAAGAATGAGTCAATCCATCCAGTGACAGTACAATTCCACCATCAGCTTCTCCTCCAGGCTCGACTGACAGTCACCTCCTCCTCCACCTCCTCCACCACCATCTCCTCCTCCTCCTCCTCCTCCTCCTCAGCTTCCCCTCTTTTAGATCCCACTGCTTAGCACAAAGTGCCATTTTTAAAACGACATTCCTGTTTAATGTTTTGTTGTATCTTTTGGAGACCTTCAACACCTAAATTTCCAGTGAAGCTCCTGATACTGGTCGACAATGTAAAAAAAATAGGAGCTCTACTTTCCTCCTTTTGTTGTTGTTCCATGATCAATTTTTTTAGAACTCCTTGTTCTTGTATTTTTTGTTGGGGCTCCTGTTCTTGCTCTTCTTCCGTTTGCTGTTGTTCTAATTGTCATTCTTTTTCTTGTACTTGTTCTTATTTTTGTCATTCTTTTTCCTTTTCTATTTCTTTATTCTCTTCCTCTTCTTCTTGCTCTTCTTCCTCTTCTATGGATAAGTCTACACGACACAAGTTTTTGAGGTGAAAAAAAAAAGCTGATGTATGTTACCAAAATCTCATCCTAATCAATGAATCCCAGCCTCTAATATTTCAGCAGCTCTCTGCTCCGAGACGGAGTATATTTAGCGCAGGTCATGTATACTTTTAATAGATGGAAGAAACAATGATGCATGGCTTAATTTCTCCTTGAACACAGCAGACATCCTATTGACCAAAGTCATGTTTTGCATTGTATTAAATCATCGTGTTAAACTTTACATAGCCGACATCTGTTATTATAGAGACTGTTATGTTGAAATTATTTGATGGTATAACTTTCATAACTTTGAGAATGACCAATGACTGATGTTCAAAACGCAACACCATAAAAAAACATTTTGTCATTAACTTGCCATGAAATATAACCATTACACTAATGGGTCACATCTCCAACAATGATGAGACTTCTATAGAAATAGACCTCAATACGATGTCAAATTTTTTCCTGAATGGCTTCTCCACTGATCAGCTTGTGTGCAATGTAGATTCTTTTAGGTTCCTCATGACCACCATCACCAAGTCAGTGAAATGGCCAAATAACAAAACCATCATCCTAATGATCAAAGACACCATTTCAGGAAGCTTAAATGATCTGAAATACTTCTGAAGATTGCTCCTACTCAGCTTTCATGAGAAGTGTGTTCACCACCTCTGCTACAGTCACTTCAGAAGATCGTCAGCTGTGAACAACACCAGGAAAAAATGCTGCCGATCCCAAACTTTCAAGCAAACGCTTCATTGTCAGGACGCCATCACAGAAGCTCATTTCAGATCTTATCCCAGTCACATTTTTTGTTATTCCAGTTTTTTCTCTCATGACCTGTTTTTGTGTAATCGTACAATATATTATCTCTGATACGATCTGATGTCTGATGACGTCTGAGAATCAGAATACTTCATCGATCCCACAGGGAAATTGCTGGGTTGCAGTTGCTCACAGTAAAATTAATGTAAAGATTAAAGTAAAATAAATGATCAGAAATGTTTAATTAAAAACACATTAAGATATATATTAAGTATAGATACTGTACTGTATTGAAATTAAATATACTGTATGAAATGTGTAGCTTGTGGTTATAATCAGTTCACGCAAGAAAACAAACTCATAAAGTGTTCAGTTTCTGATTCTTATTATCGTCATATTTTCATTACAATTTTGTATGAATTAAATATCAGAACTGTCACGTCAGGGTAAAATTTATTTTACTTGTTATTTTTAACTTAATTAATTTGAAAAATATACGCCTGCCATTTCCTGTCACTTGTTTCTTTTAAGGTTGAAAAATACAGTGTGTGTATAACTGTGTTATGGCTTCGTCATATGTTTTGATGTTCTGTAAATTGAGCTGTAATTGCAGTGTGAAAGCAGTTAAATGGAAATATATTACAGTGCCTACATATATTGGCACCTTTGTTGTTTAAAACATACATCAAAATCAATACAAATTTGTTTTTATTTCAGACATTTGGAGGTCATAGGCCAAATTTATATTGGAGGCCCCCCGGCCTCCGTCCCTCCCTCCATTCAGAATAAATAAAAAACACTTGAAACAACTATCAGTACTTTTATATATGTACTTGAATGTGCATATTAATTAAGCTTTCACTAAGGTTAACCTAAAAAAATATATATGAAAGGTCTTCTGTTCCAGCTATTCTTCTTATTACTATTAATATTCCTTGTCCATGTCCACCCAGCTGCAATTGCTCTTTTTATTTACAAACTTTAACTTGTACTTTTTCTCCTGTGAGGAGAAAATTTGTGAGGCAAACTGAAGAGAAGATTCCACCAGCAAAGACCTTAAAATTTCAAGGATCTAGAAAGATATTGTATGGAGGAATATTCTCAGATCTCTCGTATACTCTAACCTCATCAGGCATTACGGGAAGAGACTAAATGGGTGCCAATAAATGTGTGTACATATATTTGAAAGATAAAATCGTTGATAAAATTGTCTTCTGTTTGTAATTGCTGCCATGAGAGCCGAGCATTTTTTGCTTATTTATGAACAAATCCAAATATTAGGCGATGAAGGCAAAATCTCACAGCCTTCGTTGCTCATATTTACCAAAGTGTGCCAATATTAGTGAAGGGCAGTGTATTTAGAAATTTGAAACACCTTGAAATACCTGATATGAACTGATATAAAAATCCATATCCATGGTGTAACATCACTCTAAAAAACTAGACTGAGCCAAAGATTCATTCCTATCATGCTCTAATGTTGAGTATGTTGCCACTCGACTACATGGTGTTCTATCACCTTGACATTTAAAAGGACATTTACACTATATGGGCAAAAGTATTAAGACACACGACATTTCCAGCCATATGTGATTCTTCTCCGAACCGGCACACAGTTGCACAGGATGTCCTTGGATGCAGTAGCATTAAGTTTTCCCTTCACTTGAACTAGTAAACCTAAAGCTGTGATGAAGCCAGCTCTATGAAGATATTGCTATATGCTATTGAGTTCCAACCCTATTGAACACCTTTGGGATGAATGTGAACTCTGATTGCACCACAGGCCCCCTCACCTCATCTACATCAGTACTTCTGGCTGAATGAATCTCCACAAAATCTAGTGGAACATCCTCCCAGAAGAGTGGATGTTATTATAACAGCAAACGGGGACTAACTGTAGAATGGGATGTTCACAAAGAAATGCATAATCAATCTTTACAAATGTGAACAGTAATGTTATGTAGGCATATAAACATCGATGGAACGTCACACCAAAAAAAGGCACCATCTTGTTGCACATTTAGCCAAAAGGAGTCATTATTCATCTTGATTTCACTCTGTTACTATCAAATCAGAAGATAAGCTCTTTAATATAAAATAAACCCTTGGCTTCGTTAGATAAACTGATCCAGGCACATCACGTTTTACAGCTGAGAAACGATTAAAAAGTTGCTCCACTTTTTATTGAAGTGGTAAATCTAATTATTTTGACCAGAACGTTTTGTTCGGTGTTCCAACCTTCCAACTGCTTAGTATATTTTTTGTAATAATTCAGTGTAACATAATCGTTGTGGTATCTTAACTGTCCTCACAATAAAAAAAAGACCCCCTTGAAGACAACCAGTATGAGACAGGAGTTGTGACAAAGGCCCAGAATTGCCTTGCTGATTGATCCTTCTGTCCTTAAAAATGTGGCAAATGGCTTAAACGTGAGCCTTCGTCAGACACAATTAGCCGCAGAGGAGACTGAGAAGAACCACATGCCCTTGAGAGTGAAGAGGATGTATCAGGTGCGCCTGTAGGGCCCTGATAAGGCCAATAAAGTCAGCTCTATTCATCCTCGGTGGACTCTGAACGAGGCTTTATCGCTGCCTTTTTCGTCAATATTCTCCTGACTGACCACATAAACCAAATGATTGGCATCAAAGGCAAACGGCGGGCATGACCAGGGAGCGAGCAGTGGATCTTGTCGAGAAAGAGAAGAGAGAGAGAAGACAGAATGAGGAGAAAGAAACTAAGAAAGAAAGAGAGCGATTCTTACCAGTGCTATGCTGATGGGTTTGTGTGTGTGTGTGTGTGTGTGTGTGTGTGTGTGTGTGTGTGTGTGTGTGTGTGTGTGTGTGTGTGAGCTTAGATGAGATGTCACTGCAGACTTCAACAGAGAACTGAAAGTGACAGCAGAAGGAGGAAAAAAAAAGCATCCCAGCTCTCAGCTTACCCGTGTGAGGGAGCTTAGCTCTCGTAGCACATTAGCATATCCACAAGAAGAATTCGACGAGAAGTCAGGAGCTGCTTAAAAACACCTGAACTTGTGTGACTGTACCCCTATTCAGACGTGAATATTTTTATCCCAGAAAAGGGTTTTAGTCCCGTCCAAATTTTTCACGTCAGTCCGCTTTTTTTATGGACTATGTGCGAAGACATCAAGGGAAATTAGAGATCTGGATTCTTAGTCCTAGGTTTCACCAGAGAAGACTGTATTTGCTGTTAAAAATGATAAACCAACATGTAGACCAGAAAGCTGTCTGTAGGAGGAAGGCAAATTATTTTAAAGCTGAGATGTAAAAAAAAAAAAAAAGTTTAATGCTGATTAGACAATTAAAAATATGAAAAGGTATTAATTTAATGTACATTTAGAAAAGACAAATGTGTGCGATCAAGTTGAGACAATAAAACAATACTATAGAAATGAAACTTGGATATATTTTAGAGTAGTCACTGTGCAGCTTGTGTAGCAGTACAGATTCACTGTCCTCTGAAAAGAACTAGTTATCTTGCACTGCCTTAATCCTCCTGGGCATAGAATTCACCAGAGCTGCTGGATATTAGACACATGGAGCTTCTACACCTTCTGCTTGAGGAGCCCCACAGGTGTCTGGAGACATACTTGGCCACTCCATCACCTTCACGTTTTGCTTCTTCAGCAAGGCAGTTTTTATCTTGGCTCTGTGTTTGGGGTCGTTATTATGTTGGAAAACTGCCTTTCAGCCCAGTTTCTGAAGGGAGAGTCACAGTACATGTTGGAATCCATGTTTTCCTCAATGAACTGCAGCTCCCCAGTACCAGCAGCACTCATGCAGCCCCAGAACATGATGCTGCCACCACCATGCATGACTGTAGGCAAGACAATCTTCTTGTTGCTCCTCACCAGCACATGCAGCACATGCAGCGCAGGCTGGAAACCATCTGAGCCAAACAAGTTTATCTTAGACTCCTCAGACCACAGAGCAAGTTTCCAGTAATTCATGCTCTTGGACAGGTTGTTCTCCAGCTAACTGTTTGTTTGTTTTCTTGTGAGCAGCTTTAGAAGAGGCTCCTTTTGGGACGAGTACCTTGCTATATATTTTAAAAACAGCTAATTGTAGCTTTTATTATTAGAAATTCACATAGTGAGCATTTTTTACTAGCTTACTTTTGGCATATTAAATGAATTTGTAATTTTCTCCACCACTTACCTCTGGCATGTTTTCCTTTTTCTCTCAGCATTTGTTTTCTCTTTCTTGTTTGACTTCCTTTCCATTGCCTCTACATTTAGAGCCCCGGGCGATCTCCTGCCTGGTCCTGACAGGTCCTGTAGCTACGCCTCTGGACCCAGACATATCCTGTATCAAACCACCTTCATGAGGGTGTCAGATATCTGTCTATTATACTGGAATTCATGTGTTCGGTGTTAGTTTACCGAAACCACCCAAATGACAGAATTCATATAATCCGTTCGAGCTAAATCTTGACAGCCGCTATTTATTTTTGTGTACCTGATGGATGGGGAGAATTCCCGTAATTTCAAGATTAATGTCTTCGAGTTTTGCAACTGAGAAACTGCTTTTCATGGAAAAAAGCATGATGGTTGGGTTAAGTGTAAATAAGCTTTCGTTTAAGCCAATATCTTTCTTTCACAAATTTACCAACATACATCTAATTTCTTTTGTGTTAATAAACAAATCTGCAAAAAAAGAAGTTGGTTTCCTTGTTCATGCACCGAAAAAGGTTTGTAAGCATATCTATGTGTCTAAACATAACTATGTTCCTAGCAAGTAAACCTCAATGAGTCAAACATCCAGCAACAGCACTCACAATCCACCTTTTTTCTTAAAGGAAATTCGCAGGTATTCATATCAATAGCTGTTCATGCTCATCTATTTCTTCAGGAATTATATTTATAGACACTAATAACCTTTTAGAAAGTTTGCAACTTTTATTGCAAATGACGGTTCTTACAGGTGAAAAATTTGGGGTGATCAAGAAGTGTGTTGTACAACTTGGTCTATGATCATGTTGGGGCATCATTTCTAAAAGTCTTATTCAAAAGGCATCTAATATGCATGATGACCTCAGCAGCTCTGACCGAGTTCACTCTGTTTCCACTGGATGGCACTGTCTATTTGATAATTGGGCGACAGATGGCCTTCATGTCATCATGAAGTGCAACCTAATTTCCCTGTGTAGACCTGGCAGAGCTTCCTGCTAAAGCCGAGGACACTTACAGGATCATATACGCTCTTACTTTTGCAAATGAACTTCTGGCCGCTTGCCTGTGATTACAAGCAAACATCTGTCAAAACTATGCGTTTATTTATTTGTTCGTTGGTTCATTCGTTTGTTTGTTTCGTTCATTCGTTCGTTCAAGTACATGAATAAGTTTAGAGGCCTGTATGAAAGCACCGACGTAATATTTTTTCTTTTATGAGAGTAATGTCATAAATACACAATGTTTACAGACGTTTATCACGTTTAGGCACCATATATTATCTTCTAATTACTTATTAGCCATCAAGAGTGGAAGGTTTTTGGTTCAAAATCTTACAATTCATGTCAAATTAACTCTGTATTAGCAAGCTTTATAGAGTTAACAATTAATTCTGTCAGAAAATATTATAGAAAAGCTCAATTTGACGCAAGCTAATAAATTAAAGACAGTCTACTTATATTAGCACTAAATATCAACAGCATTTATCAATATAATTTAAAAATCCTGTCAGATGAGGCTGTTTTGAAATTGCTATCCTGTCAGGTTAGCTCATGGTTAAACCAGCTAGCTTGTGTTAGCACTGAATATTAACAACTCTTATTAATGTAATACAACATTTCTGTCAGATAAGGCTGTGATAACTGGCTATGTAGAGTTCGCATTGATGATGAGCAATATTTATCAACATGAATTCAAATACTCTCAGAAATCCTGTCAGATTAGCTCAGTTCCAAACCGGCTAGCTAGTGAATATTAGCAACATTTAGCAATATAATCTCAGAAGAGCTCATGAGTATAATATTTATCTAAACATAAAATTTCATTAGCTGTTTTAGCTTCTCTGCAGCTCTTGAGACTTACTAAACTTATTAAACTTTCTAGACTTACTGCAGATTCCGTCACGTCGGTGAAACCCATGAGTCTTGAAATGTCAGCGTCTAGTCGAGTTGTTTCAGGAGAATCGCAGAGAAGCACACACAGGGACGTGGGCGACTGCCATACAGAGTTACTGTTCCATCAGGTCACCAGCGTTCCTCTTGCCTCCAGCTTTACTGCTATTTTGAGGAAGCTTGACCTATATCCTGCTGACTGAAACACGGCTACGCAGGGGCCCAACGCCGACGTCGCCTCACGCTCTGAAATATCTGCTGATGAGCGTGAAACTAACTGTCGACTTAAACCTCAGAGTACAGTTCTTTCTCTGAGTTTACTTACAACATACAGGAAAAATTAAAGCTTAGATCCTTTCAACAGCATGAAGCATTTTATTCCTTTTTACCACAACAATTTCCTCCAAAATGACTGTTTTTTTGTAATTTACAGGGGGGGGGGTTTTCTCTAATTACATTTGGTGTTGAAAATGTTCACAAAAAACGATTTGTTCCGGTTACAGAAGCAGTTGTATAATCTTTTCCTTTCGAGATAAAAATGTTTTGAGAAACCTTAAATCATTAATCTTCTCAGCACAGGACCATGAACATTACCTGCAAGAACCGGGAGAAATATTGCGCCCATTGTTGTTTTGTTTTGTTTTTCGTTCTCTGACCCTGTTTCTCAGGCTAGCTAATAAAACATCATTGTTAGCATACTAATGTCTACATGGAGGTTGCTACAGAGCCGACAGAGCATCAGATGCAGTTTTTGTGTTTGGTACATTCATTAACAGATGTGGTCAAATGTGTTGGTACCCTTCCTTTAAAAATAAGGAGAACCCACAGTTTTTTCTGAAGTAAATTGAAACGATCAAAAGTAATTAGGGTCCATTATTGTTTATGCCATATTTGATGAATAATTTGATTTTTTCATTCATATTTGTTTTAAAAGAATAAAAAGGTGTTGCCAAAAATGATGGAACCCTCAGCACAATGTTGAGTTGCACAACCTTCTAAAGCAATTATGCAAACAAATGATTTCTGAAGCTCTCAGGTAGATTTCTGCACGTGTCCACAGTACGTCTGTCCACTCTTCATGAGCAAACTTCCAGCTGTCTCAGGTTAGAAGGGTGCAATCTCCAGACTGCATGTTTCATCTCTGTCCATAGATGTTGGATAAGATTGAGATAAGAACTTATAGACGGCCAATTTATTATAGTCCAGTGTTTTATTCTTAGCCATTTTTGGGAGCTGTATTTTAGCTGTTTGTGTTATATTATTGTTTTTTTTATTTATTATATTATTATTGTATTTATTGTTTCTAGTTATTGTCCCTTTGGAGGACCCATGAGCTACGACTGAGACAGAGATTTCTGACACTTGGCAATAGGTTTCAGTCCAGAATGGATTGTTAATGTTGAGATTCGATGGCGATTTCCCTGCACAAATTCAAGGCTCCATGTGCCACAGCAAAACAGCCCCAAAACACAATCCATGTTTCACAACGTATCAATCGTCTTCTTTTCTCTAAAATCTTCTTTTTTTGACCATACAACTGATATGTCCTGCCTTTCTCACCCTTCTCATCTTTCTTCTTGAAACTTTGGGACTTGAAACATCATTCTAAAAAAATTATATCTCGTACAGACACATATATCCATGTCTGTAAATAAATTAAATTGCAATAAAATCCAGAAAAATCTAAAATATTTTGTAATATTCGTTCCTCCAGGACCACGGTGTTAAATAAAACAACATAAATAAACACTCTATAATACAAAAGTAAAACAAACAGACCACAGGGCTTTACTTACAACAACACAACACGATCTCCAGCAAACCCAGCTAAAAAAATCGCTTGACTTCAAGCCCAGCTAGATGCCCCTCTTAACACACAGGTGCGACAGAAACAACACGGCGCACCGTGAGTCAAAGAGACAAGCAAGCAGTTTAGCAGAAACGCTAAGCGCTGCATCGCGCAGCAGAACATGGAGAGAGAGTGATTTTGAGAGAGCAGCATGAAAACACACTCAGATAGCAGCTAAACAATCTGCATTGTTATCCTCCCTCCGGGTTTAACACTGCATCACCGACACACTCTACGTTCACACACAAACACACAAAGAGGTTCTTCAAGGGTTAGTGGACACCTGACCATCGGTATGAGCTTATTTTTGAACATCCCATTCCACATTTATTCCCATTAGCTGTTATAACGACCTTCACTCTTCTGGGAAGATGTTCCACTAGATTTCCATATAAAGTCTATATAGTGTATACTTATGTTTGATGTGGTGTTTGGTTCGAGGGCTTAAAACCGATAATGAAACAGGAAGCAGTTAATCAACTTTAGATCTTTCTTAATGATGTACACGATTCAGAACAGTACAGAAAAAAACTTTTAATTTGAGTGTTTTATGACTGAGAGAGAAAATTTTTTTTTTTTAAATACAAAATATATTTTTATTCAAATGACATTTTGCTAATCAGTTATTATAATGAAAATATATATTTTTTTAATTCTTAAAAGCAAAGATTTTCAGATATAAATTTTTTTTGTTTAATAAAACAAACCCTATCTGAATTTCAGTCCCTAATTTTCTGGTTTAAAGATAATAACAAATTCTATTAGGTAAAAAATCATCACCGGTGATTTTGAATACGAGAAGCGTTTCCCTGCGTAGATATTGGCCTCGCCATTGCTGACTATTAGATTTCTTTGTCTTTTTTCAACCACGAAACTGATCTGAACAAGATATCTAGCTTGATTTCATCCATTGTGCATCATTGGATCTTCCTTGAGGGCTTTCAAAATATCAAATTGACATCCTTGCATGCACTTCATCCAGTCCCCTTTCATTCGAGGAACTTTCCTGCAGTTTCAAAGACATCATTTAAAAGCTCTAAACACAGCCGGAGTGGAAGTCTGAATGGGCGGTCATCAATCACCCAGTGGGTTAGCTGCGCTCAGCAGGCTGCATGGGAATGGTGTCTTTACCTTTGCTGCCCAGCTGGCACTCAGCAGTGCGGGTAGCGATTATGCTCCGAGACTCTGGCACTCATAAATAAGTCGAGGCATCCTGTGGAGCAACGGTGTGAAAGGCAGCAGGCTCTGGGAAACATTCAGCGAGCTAGCGAGGGCCGCTAACACGTGCAGATTAGACTTCTGACTCTTTATGCATCCGTTCAGTGGAGTATAAAACTCTGAGACTTCGGAGAGAAATTACAATTTTAAGCATTGCATTTAGTAAACGGCTACCTGCATGTTTCACTTAAATCAGCTTCTTATTTATTTCTTCACCTCAAAATATGTTTATATAATTACAATTCTTCAAAAGTGTTGTTTTCGTATTAATAACTGAATCTTATGCCTGAATCTTACTATTTTACTCAACACTTTAGAACAGGAAGTTGCATCTTATACATTTCCTGAAGATCATCTAAAGGAAAAAACGTCTGTCCTCTCGTTCACTGTTTTTGGCCACGTGATTGGGAAGTCAAACTTCTCCACCTCCAAGTTTTTTTCAGATTAAAGCCTGTCCTGAAGAGTGTTAGTCCTCTAATAGTACAGAAACTGTGATTTATTACAAAATAGCACAGTGTCCTTTAATGTATACAAATCACTGAGACTGGAATCTATCTATCTGAAATGAAATATTTACTATAAAAGGGTAATGTTTTCGGTTCTAAGATCTGATCTGAGGTAAATGCACTGTGATCCGTGATCATACAATAACGTGAATTTGGTTGCTTAGCAACCAGAGTTTCCTGTTAACATTGCAAGGTGGAAATATTTTGTTACTTGACTGGTAATAATGCAGACCACAGACCACGTCGTGTTGTTTTATTGCTTTACGGGTCACGGGTTATCCCAGATGATCTCCCACAAGCGTGACTGTTTCATCTCCACATCTATAACTCGATATAGTTTCATTCATTAATTGTTCATGGATGGAATAAGTAGAACATTCTGGATCAGCGTGATTGGAAAGTGTGTCGTTCCAGCTATGGGGGTGAGAGGTGGGGGTGTAGTTCTGCAGCAGTGAAAGAACCCAATTATGTGCCTGACTTGACCCGTCCTCGCCAATCTGACCCAATGTTCACAAACAAACCGACAGTATGTGATCGATTTAACTTTATCTCCAATTAACAGCCTCCGCAGGAACCTTTAACACCGTCACCAATTAACGCGCACACCAAGGGCAATTTCAGCAGCGTGCTATTTCACATGTTTGTTCTGTTTCACACATCTGTTAACATACACGCTTGTGTGTGTGTGTGTGTGTGTGTGTGTGTGTGTGTGTGTGTGTGTGTGTGTGTGTGTGTGTGTGTGTTTGTGCACAAACCACCGGAGACGGAGGGAGGTGACGGAGAAGTCGCTTTGTTAGAGCTCAGCGGTGGTGGTAGTCGATGGTAGGTTGAGTAAACACACAGACAGACGAGGTCTTCTGGCGAAATCTATACGTGTAGCTCTAACGTAAACAGACGGAGGTCAGAACCTGGAGCGACTGCATGCACCATTGGGAGAAAGGAGAAGAGCGAAAGGTAGAACGTTTTAGACGAAAATGTTCACAGGAAAAATAATAAAACAACATTGTTTCTTCGAAGGTCTGTGATTTGAGCTCTTTACTTCCTGTTGTCATGTGCATTATAGCAGCTATAAACAGTAGTTCCTATACACCTATATGTCTTTCTTTAAAGCTTTAAAACCCTCCTCACCTACACTATATACTATACGCTATACCTGACTTTTCCATCAAGATGGCGGCAAACGATTGTGTTGGACGTCTTCGGATGCTGTAACATGAAATTCTTCAATAGGGGACCCAAACCTGTTCCAGCATGACAATGCACCTGTGCACAAAGCCAGCTCCATGAAGATCTGCTTTACATGGATTCAAGTGGAAAAAGAACGCTGACTGCACCCCAGGCCTCCTCACCTTCTCACCAAAATCAGTAGTCTCACAGGAATCTCTACAGAATCTAGTGGAACAGGTTCTTATAACTGGAAATTAGGACCTAATGTGGAATGGGATTTGTGTCTACAAACCTTTATCACCAATTGTCCTTGGGGGTGGAAAGGTGGGTTTTCTGAGTCAGCAATAAATAGTAAGAAAGCCTGAAATATAGTAATGACAATCACAGTTTTTGTGAGGTATCTCGATTTTTTTAAAAGGTCATGATTAGCACATGTTTCTACAGAACAAAATAAAAAAACCTCATATAAACGTTGCTATGCTTTTTTTTGGGTTTTTTTTACGGCTCGCTCTGTAAACATGTTGTAAGCTGATACAATAATATTTCCCCGGTCTGTGAATATCTCCTGGTGCGTCGCCAGATCCAGGCAGGTGGCCCGAGATACATATTTATGAGCATTAATACACGAGTCACGGCTGATTCACTGCTCGCCAGATTAAAAATATGTCATCGTCTTTGTCAGTCTTGGCTCCTCTCGAGGTAGAGAGCATGGTGGCAGCTGGTTATTAACACTACAGTTTGTACACTCGCTGGAAAAACAAGGAGAAAAAAACACACACACACACACACGAAGGCCACATCGAGAAGCCGTGTGTACGCTTTCAGAGTTCGTGCACATAAGTAAGGCAAAATGGCCGAGGCGGTTGCCTGGCAACAGGAGCAACTAGATGCAAAATTTTGCTACTTAGACGAAGTGTTGAGTGGGTGGAGTAATAAATAAATAAATTATATAATTAATGAAATTGTTCAAAATGTCTCTTCTGAGCTGAATCTCTACTGCAATGCTTGTCAAAAGTTTGTGCACATCTGGACTTCCTTATGTGATATCACATCGTTACACTTTAATAAGATGTCCTTGCTTGTTTGAAGGTCATTCTTCAAGAGAGAGAAAGAAAGAGGTTGGTGAGCAACAAGGGACGGTCAATGCTACCAAAAATGTCCCTATAAACAGGTAATAACTCATTATTCTTCAACAAACAAAAAATGCATTGAAATTGCTGCAGTTTAATAGGTCTTAATTATTTTCTTTTTAAAAAACAACACTCGCCTCGCCTCCTCACATCCTCTGTCGTAGAGGCGCACAGAAGATATTTTCTTCAGAAGCACGATGTCCTTGCTCGTAAAGAAAGCTCATAACAAATGTCTCGTTCTTGCTGTTTACCTGGGGGGAAAAAATCAATAAAAATAATCAAGAGTTCCGCTGACTAGGCTTATTGACACATCTTTTCTCATCTAAAGACAAATTCCATGTCTGCAAGTCTGGGCTAGAGGAAACAAAGTCATTTATAATCCTGGACAGAGTATGGAAACGCAGTGTGAGAGAGAAAAAAAACATGGAAACCAGTAATCGTGGAGCTCAAAGCTTTTTTAGATTGCGCTTCGTTTTACCTGCAAAATAAATAAATATCTCACTCAAAAGTGAAGAGGATTTTATAGCCATTATTATTAACAAACTGAATTATATTTTAGTTATGATTTAAATGAAAATAATATCGTAACGATATTTGAATTAAATCCGACTTCCAATGTCATTCTGCACAATTGTGTAGCTCCAAATGTTTGTGTTCTTTTGTGGGGAAAAAAACACATGGCTGAAAGAGTAGGGTGTCCCAAAAATTTTGGCCAGTTTTAAATTAAAATTTGTATTAGTTTATAGTATTCACGTTTATAATATTATCCTATAATAATTAACTTATTAATAATATTTAAAAAAATTGGGTTTTTTTTTTGGGGGGGGGGGGGGTAATTTTTTATTTTTATTTTTTTTTTGTCTCGTGGATCAGGTTTTTTTTTTTTTTTGCGTTTTGAAGCTGTGGAATTGTCCACTAGGGGGAGTCAAACATTTCAACATTTCTGCTTAATACCACAGACAAACCAGAAATGTCAACTCAACGACAACTAAATACAGAATAATATTAAACACATGCTCCATCACGCACGTGAACACGTGAGTGTTGAAAGAGTAGAAGATCTCAGATGCTTTATGATGGTACTCCCTTTGATTATGTTAAATATACAATATTGATTGAAGTTAAAAATCGTAGTCGTTAAATTAAGCAAAATTGACATAGGAAAGTTAAGTGTATTCGGAGTATGGGTAGGCGCTTGTTTAATTTCTGAGAATCATATTTAGGTTATTAAAAAGTGTATATTTTGCAGGTTTGCAGGTACGGTACACGCTGGCACCCTGAAAACATCTGCTATTAACATGCACACTTCTGTAAAGAAGCATAAAAGATATGCTGGTGCTCATCTGCTATATTTAGAGACCCCTAATATAATTTACAATCTTATTCATAAAATATGTGTCGCGTCATAAAACACGTCTCCAATTAAAATATATACAACCGACATTTCAGCATGACATTTTGGTATATATTTTTGCTATACAATACAAGTGTATATACACAATAAAAACACACCCGTTTCCAGAAAAACTCTATAATGTGTGTAAAACTCTCATGTCTAAAATGTGTGACCCTGAACAGCTAAATTTAGCGAACTCATCTTCGCATGTAGCTAGAATGAATTTGCTCCTAATTAAACAAAAATATATTAAATGAATAATCAATATTGACGTTAATTCTGTAATGTTCACATCTATGGAACGCCGTGTTCCTACTTGGATTATATCATTAGATATCTCTACGTTTTATCAGTGAGGAGTGAAACAAGGCGATAACGTGTGCTACGTGTCACGTTGGCGTTTAATTAAACCGGGCGAACAGATACGTCGTGTTTCGTGTCTGCCGCTCAGTCTTCGGCTTCATTGCTTTTAATTGCGGAACGTCGTTTTTATGACGCGCCTCGTCAGAACATGTGCAGTGTTTCGCTCATAAGTTCATCTTCTTTGAGCTTCCAGATGTTCCTCATCAAATGTGTTGCTAACAGCCCACACAGACAGTGTTTACTGCTATATACACTAAGACTGGTGAGTGCTTTGTGAACATCTCATTCCACATTTAGTCTCCTTTTAATGTTATAAGAACCTCCACTCTTCTGGGCAGATGTTCCACTAGCTCTTGGAGTGTGCTTGTGGAGCCACAAGGGTGTCAGTAAAGTCAGGTACTGATGTAGGCGAGGTGAGGAGGCCTGGGGGTGGAGGTAGCATGAAACATTTGTCCTGAAGGTGTTGGAGGTCTAGAGCAGGAGATCTTAAACTTCACGCTAGGTAAAGCCTATCTTCATGGAGCTGGCTTTGTGCACAGGGAACAGGTTTGGATTTTATAGTACAATTGAGTGGAACATTTAAAGCCACCGCATCCAAAGGCGTCCCAATAAATTGTGTGCCTCAAATTTTGTGCTAACAGTTTGGGAAAGAACCAAATATGGCTGGAAAAGTCAGGTGTCCCAATACTTTTGACCACAGAGAGCAGTGTATATTACGGCTGGGTTTTTATTGATTTGTGGTATAATATTAATGTCTGAGAGCGTTCGATATGATTGACAGATTTAACAATAGATTCGGTTTTTCGGGCCGTTTCGTGGTGTTTAATTAAACGCAGGAGAACAGATTGATGTCACGCTTCGTCTCCGCCTCCATGTTGTTGTTTACGTCGGGATGTTATCAACACACTCTTTGTCATAACACGTGCAAACAGACATCGACTATTCCAATATGACTATTGCCACCCACACACACGTCCACCTTGTTAGAGCCAGCAGCTGTTCCAGCTGTTCCTGCTACAATGTGTTGATAATGGCACTTAAACACACACACACACACACACACACACACTCACACACACACACACACACACACACACACACACACACACACACACAAAAGGAAGGTAGTTTTGCTTATGTTTTTTTTTTTTTTCATATAGTATATTTGTTTCAAGTTCAAAATCTCAAAGTGTATTGAGGTTTAAAGAATTTAAGATCAAACACATCAAAGAATCATTAACTGGCAATAATTTTTAATTAATTAATGAGAAATCTATTAGTAGAACCACAAAAAATGAAATGGTGCAGAGAGAAGGGTCTGAAATAAAATAAATAAAAATAATTATAAATAAAATTCTAATGAAATCATAATTTAAAGTGCAACTCAAATTGCTTTGAAGTGGAAAAAAAATTTAATAAAAATTTAATAAATATAATTTATTTTTGCTGAGCATAGAAACACAACATAAAAAAAACGAAATAAATTTTTAATGAAGTACAAAGTTATTAAACAAACATTTTAATTAATAATTTTATTGTTTTAATCGGATTTTTCTTTCCTTTTCTGTGCCTTTAAATCTGTCATCAGAGATGCTTATGTACCATTTAAACACCTCATCCTTTGAAGTATTTCCTGTTTTATATCGCATGTTGGCTAAAACACCTTTTTGATTGGTGTATGTATTTATAACGTCCTCTTATTAGAGCTTATAACATGTTAGGAATAACATAAGGCACCTTTAATACCAGTACAAACCTTTCTACTGAAAATATATGCATTGTCTTTAACACCAGGAGTTGACCTTAGTTGGAGGACACAGCTTCACTTGCTCTCACCTACACAACTCTCTCTCTCTCTCTCTCTCTCTCTCTCTCTCTCTCTCTCTCTCTCTCTCTCTATCTCCCTCTCTTTCTCTCCTTCATGATTTCTACTCAATCCTAGTGAGCTGCTCATCCATCATCCTTTCCCCCAGTGCAGCACATGCAGTACGAGTAAAATACCTTTACCCTTTCCTTCTCCTTCTGTCTCTCTATCAAACACACACACACACACACACACACACACACACACACACACACACACACACACACATATGACTACATGCAGGCAATAGAATAAGCAGATACAATACCAGTAGAGGACAGCAGGGAGCTGTACAGTGAGACGTCAACCGGGGGCTAATAACATTTATGTACCCTTGAAGTGCTTGAAAAAGATTATAAACATACTTAATTTATCCTGAATTAAATACATGAAATTTTGACATGCAAACGACATGCTCATTGAGCGTTTTTTGTTTTTTTGTGCAAGGGGACCTTTATTTCTTTGTGGAAGGAGTCTCCAGTTCTAGCATGCTGTAACAGTAGAAAAGGTAAAGCCGGCTGTTTTCCAATACAATAATAAAATCTGCTACTAAAAATAGCTCCTATAACATAAGTGATAACAGAAATACATGTAGCTAAAATTACACTATATGAACATCAGTATTAGGACTCCTGACGTTTCCAGACTTGGGTAGTTCGTCCCCACCCTTGGGACGAATTTTTAATGTTGACTGCCCCTCAGGTCTCCTCACCTCACCTACATCAGTTCCTGACTTTACTCACATGCTTGTGGTGGAAATATCCACACAAATCCACACAAATATCCACAAAAATCAACTTCAGGCTGGTAGTAAACCCAAAGATTTTCACAGTTTTGGGGAAGTTTCTACAAGTTTACGGTAGATTTTTTATATCATTTGTTTTGTTTTTTTAATTTCTCCCTAATATTAGAATAATTATAATTATAATGATAATAAATGCAAAGACCAGTCATCATACCAGTCACTCATCACTACCTCTAGTCAACAAGATCACACTTTATATTCATAATAAAACAAAAATGTATCTTCATAAAACAAGTTTTTCTTTTAAAACCCAGTTCATTGAGGTTAATACAATTATGCACAGATTCACGGAGATGTTCCTCCTGCAGCGTTCTTTCTGTCTGAGAGACCGGGTTCGAGTAAAACCTTTTCGACACGTCATGTCCTCGAGGTGGGGATCGTGCTGGCGAGAGCTGACAGATTGTTCTGAAAGCTGACAAGTGTTTTGTACAACACCGCCATGACGTCTCACATCTGTTATGCTTTGGCTGCGAGTTGAGGTGCAAGAGGGTTTTTTGTTCAGTTGATTTCCTGCTCTACTGAAAGTCTCGAGGTGTTTTATTCCTCTTACACCACAACAATTCCATTCATTATTTATTTTTTATCTGTTTATAGCTACAGTAGGTTTAATGATATGGAACAGGGTATTGCTTCTGTTATAGCAGCTGTTTTTCCCCGTGGATGATCTGTTCATTTCTTGCTGCTTTCCCATGTCCTTGTACTGTAACACAGCATGTGTTAATGATCATTAAGAGATCAGGACTGCAGGACTTCACACGGCCACAAAGGATGCATTTTGCTACAAAGGAAGAAAACATGCCAGAGGCGTGCAGCTGTCTTTACAGCGAGCCATTTCTTTTAGAAAGTGTTGGGTGACTCCTGCTCCACTCTCTGCAGATTTCCCCTTTTTTCCCCGAGAACCAGTATAATATATTTTGATCAGCATGAACATAAACAACTGATAAAGTAGGAAACAGCAGACACTTGTACACAATCGAATAAATGAATGTACAAAAGCGTTTTTGATCAAAGCGACAAGAAAATGCTTTTATGATGAGCATGAGTGACTAAATGATGTAAAGGCATCAAGTAGTGAACAAGTAGTTATGAGAATTTCATTTCTGAACTGAGAAAAACTCCAAAGTGACTGAGAAAACTGGAATAAGCTGGGAGGAGTTCCTTCTAAGCAGAGGATGCTACTAAAATATTGGGAAAATCCTCCTTTTTTGTTGCTGGCCTGAGGCGTCAGGAGCCTGGAGAATGATCCGGAATGTGTGTGTGTGTGTGTGTGTGTGTGTGTGTGTGTGTGTGTGTGTGTTCATAAGTAAGTAGGAATAGTCTTTCACACTCACACACAGACACACACACTACACTCCTGTGCTCTTTGATCAGATTGCATTTGCCAGTCTGGTCATTGTGACGCTTAGCAGTGCTGCGTGACAAATATTAATGTGGCATTCCAGGTCGACTCCGACTACCATCTCACCGCTGAATAATTCAACAGAGCCGATGCGACAGAACGGCAACAGAATCATGGGGCAAGAAAGGTTGCCTGAGGGAAGAAAGAAAAAGTATTTTCACTGCAGATCGCTTCCATGCCTGATATCAAGCCAAGAGAGCGACGTACTCGCTGTTGCCGTACCAGTCCTTACGCTTTACTTTAATCTACATCTGCGGTTCACTACTCAGCCTGTACCTTCCTTTTCCACATAGCAGTATTTCTTTTTCACTAAGAAATACACTTTTAATATGTGCTGTGGTCAAATCTACTGATGACTTGAGATCATTGGTCTCATATCAAGATCGCTAGCTAGACTGCAGGCTAGTTAGGTAGTGTTTTATAGCAAAATCTGATTTCATACAAGCTAAATAGCTTGTTGATAGTCAATGCTAGATGAAAGGTTTCTTCATAACTAGCATGATCCATCTGTTTTATCACTAGCACAATGCTTGCTTGACATACTGCTCTTTATTGCATTTTCTAAGAGAAAAAAAACTAGCACTCAGAAAACTAGCTAGTCTCATAAACATTCTTTTGATAAAAAAAAAAAAAGCCTGTCAGCTAGCATTGATAGAAGCTTTTTGATAACTAGCATATCTAATTAAACATGTTAATGTTAATAAATGTGGACAAAGAAATGCACAAAAAAAAAGCTAGCTTTATAAATGGCTAGCTAGCTCACTGACTAAACACTTAAGAGCTTATTAATGTCTAATGTTAACTTAAGTAATGTTTTTGTGTTAACATATATTTATTCGCTAACGGCTCAGAAAGCACATCTAGCTCCAGATAAACTGTAAAAACTTGTAACTGTTTGTAATAATGTTAGTGTTTTTATATGTAGTAGTGTTGTTAAATAAATGCTTTGGATGCTAGTTATCTCTATAACACACATGGTTTTTGGTCACTACGATTGACGTGTTAGCTATCTGCCAGGGTAGCATCTTATCTTGATACAGTAACTAGCCATATGAAAGCGTTCCAATCTTGCTTCCTGTTCTTATCTGTCACTCTGCTTTCTGGTCTGTTCGGGTCTGTACTACAGCCAGCCAATTCATCACACATACCTGGGTGGAAACACCTTATCTACCACCCCGGGGCAGGTAAGGCCACAGGTCAGAGGCCACCTATTGTGTCGTTAACATGCCTGACTTTAACCCTCAGAGGCTCGAGTTTAATTGCCCACTTCAGTGATCGCTTCAGAGGATGGAGAGATAAGAGCAAATTCAGCTGAGCTTTCTCCTTCTGCTCTCTCTCCTTTCCTGTTTTATTATACCTGATAACACACACACACACACACACACACACACACACACACACCACCACCACACCTAATTATTTATTCCTCATTCTTGACTCTGCATGGCCTAAAGGGCTAAAAAAAAAACCTCCATGTGTGTAGGCAGATGTTTGTGCCCCTTCTATGATTTATTATTTACTGTAAAAATTATTATTTACTTGTTATTATTTTATTAATTAATTAAATTTTTTATTATTTATTACATTATATTTATTATTTCATTTATATCATATATTTAATTTTTTATTGTATATTTATACCAAATATACCAAATATTGATTTATATTAAACTAATAAACATATTATACTAATAATTACATCAATAAAAAATAAATGCCTTTTTGTCAATGCATTTAAACCCCCATATACCCCATACCCTGAGCACCGGATGATGCTTTGTTAGCTGGATTTAGGGAAATGTGAGCCGAGTCGACAGGCTCGGTCGAATGCAGTGCACAGGAAATTGAGTGTTTATAGGTTGTGTGTTCGCACTGCACCAGCTGTGTTTGTCTCTTGAACATGAACTGATCATAAAGGGTGTGTGCTGTCTAAAAAAATGTCTAATGGCCTTTGTGTTTTAGTGTCTGAGTCACACAGAGTTCAGCAGTGTACCCGGGTGTGAAGATTACTTGGACGTGTACAATGGGCCCTCAACATAAGCGCATGTGTGCTGGGCACACTCTGTAAAATCTGACTCCATTAAAAGTATCCCTTTAAACTTTTACTTGATTAAAATTACAAAAGTATTTGCATTCAAAAGTACTGTAGAACTGATGCTGAACTGTGATCAGTAGATGCACCAAGCGCCAATCAAAACAAGTTCAAAACAGAGCGTGCGCTCGACACTGATTGGTTTCTTGATACGTGTTTGACCACGTTTTATCCACAAATAAATCGATATTTGACATTGAAATGTATTGAGATTAAGGTTAAAGTCTCTCCAAATAGAAATACTTCAGTAAAGTACACATATGTGGAAAATCTACTTAAGTACAGTAACGAATTACATTGACTTTGTTATTGTCGACCACTGGAGCTGATCTGCAACTATGTATTGAACGAATAATTTATTTGGTGTGTGTTTTCGTGTGTTACACAGTGAGAAATAGGGACAGAGAAAGAGAGAGAGACGATTAGAAATAGAGACACAGAAAGAGAGAAAGACAGAAAGACAGACAGAAAAACAGAGACAGACAAAAAGAGAGACAGACAGAGAGATCCAGGCAGAAAAACAGAGACAGACAGAGAGAGAGACAGACAGAGAGAGACAGACAGGTAAATAGAGACAGACAGAGAAAAGAGACAGACACAAAAAGAGATACAGACAGACAGACAGAGAAACAGAGAGACAGACCGAAAGAGACAGATAGACAGACAAAGAGACAGACAGGGAGAGAGACAGACAGAGAGAGACAGACAGAGAGAGACAGACAGGTAAATAGAGGCAGACAAGGGAAAAAAGACAGACAGAAAAAGAGATACAGACAAACAGACAGAGAAAGAGAGACAGACCGAAAGAGACAGACAGACAAAGAGACAGACAGAGTGAGACAGACAAAGAAAGAGAGACAGATAGAAATAGACAGACAGACAGAGAAAGAAAGACAGGCCGAAAGAGAGAGACAGAGAGAAAGAGAGACAGACAGGTAAATAGAGACAGACAGAGGAACAGACAGAGAGACAGACAGAGAACAAGAGACAGACAGAGAAAGAGAGACAGGCTGAAAGAGAAAGACAGAGAGAGAAAGAAATACAGACAGAAAGAGAGACAGACAGAAAGAGAGACAGACAGACAGACAGACAGACAGAGAGACAGACAGAGATGTAACGAATGATTAATGTGCCATTCCCTTTGTTCTTGTTTCATGTTTTGCAGCTGGCTTAACCAGATATAACAGAGAGCAAAAGTTTTTCACCCCCCAATGACTTCTGCATGGAAAAATGCTTCAAATGATCTGAAATGTCTGTTTACTCTGCAACAACACAACAATCCCAAACTCAGAGCAGCTAAAAAAAATAATGATCGGTCTGCTGACTAATGCTCTAATACTATAAACTACATGAGAGTTGTGAAGTAATGAAGTACAAATACTTTGTTACTGTAATTAAGTAGATTTTTCTGTACTTTAGTTTGAATCTATTTGTTTTTCTCTGCTTGTGTTCTATGTGGTGGATGTTCAGTCTGGATTTATTCATTAGGTAACAAAATGTACAATTATATTGTATTAAAATATTAATTTATATCTAATAATAATAATGATATAATAGCATCAAATATATTGATAATATTATTAATATATGTGATTAGAGGTCCAGTTACCAGTGTGAGCCCAAACTTCATTACTGTAATTTGAGTAAAGTCAGAACTTGAACTTTTACCAGAGTCTTTTGAAGCATGAGTATCTGTACTTCTACTTGAGTGAAGGATGTGTGCACTTTTGCCATCTTTGAACTACATCGATATCATCATCATTTGTCGTTGGTGTTTGGTATTACTGAGGATTTGAATCTCTTCTCTGTGCTGCTGTTTGGACGCTCTCAGTGTGGAGGTGAAAAGTGAGAGCTGGGGGCCTTTTTTTTTTAAACCCCCCCCCAGGTGTAGCCTCAGGGTAGAGGTGGGATGGAGGGGGTAATTTGGGGCCTCAGCAGGGTTGCCAAATGTACAGTTCTTGTAAAACTCATCAGGCTGAAAAATCTGTTTTGTAGATATAATACATGTTTGCAACTAATACGTTTATTACAACAATTACTACGATTAATAATAACAATAAAAAAAATAATAATGATAATAATAATAATAGATATCAATAAATGTTTTTTTAAACTACATTGGGATGTTTCCAATGTGAAGAAAGCAAACTATCCAATCTGGCAACCCTGTTGAGCGTGTCCCACTCACTCATATGATCCACGTTACGGAATCGATTCTTCAGAACAAATCTGTATATGAATCGAGCTTCCGTATTGATTCATACATTTCATTTCTTTGGAAATGTAAACCGTGTAGTGCTATCTATCTATCTATCTATCTATCTATCTATCTATCTATCTATCTATCTATCTATCTATCTATCTATCATATAATACATTACATATAAAAATGTGTATGTAGTGTTAAATAATTGCAACAGAAAAAGGGAGAGAGAGAGAGAGAGACTAAGATAGAGAGAAAGAGAAATAGAGAGAAACACATAAAAGAAACAGAAAAACATCAATAAAGAGAGAGAGAGAGAGAAAAATGTCGAGTCGATTCGTATGGCATCGATCTTCTTGAAACGACTCCTTAAAAAAGGAACCGATTCGCTCGTGACCGGATCAGTTCGCTCACATCAGAGAGGTAGCAGCGCGCGCGCGGATGCGAGGCGAAGGAGAAGCGCAACTTTGTTTTATTCCGTTTTATTGCATCGTCCGCAGAGTGTGTGAGTGGGTGTGTGTGTGAGTGTGTGTGTGTGTGTGTGTGTGTGTGTGTGTGTTTGTTTGTTTGTTTGTGTTTGTGTGTAAACCTCAGGCAGAAAAGTTTTTGAGATTCCGACTTCAGAACTGATAAAGAGCGAAACTTTGTGTTTTTATTCTTATTTCTTTCTTTCTTCCTGATAAAAGTCAGGATGTCTGTAAACGATCATCTCGAGGGGATATTGTCGGATTTTGAGGGTGAGTGTTGCACAGTTCATTCATTCACGTCTGATATAATAATAATAATAATAATAATAATAATAATAATAATAATAATAATAACAACAAAGCAAAGGCATGGACATTTCCGAGAAATGTGTTTTTTATTAGGCAGGAAATCAATTTGTTTCCTTCCCCAGGAGTAATTATCTGAACTCCATTCTGCGGAATACATTAGGCCTGCAAAAAAATTCCTTAATTCCTGGCAATTAAGGAGTCTAATTTTCTCTCATTAAACTAATAACTGTTTATAGATGGTATGCATCTGCCTTGTGTGGTCTGTGCTCGAGTCATGATGATAGGAAATCATCTCTGCACAGGCTGTGCTCTTATTCTCATAAGGGGGAGAACTTTCATGCTGTTCACACACTATTTCCACACACACACACACACACACACACACACACACACACACACACACACACACACACACAAACAAACAACAAAACTCATGGAGCAGAAATGCATTCAGCAGAATGGGACTGTAATTATTTCCCAGAGCCCATAAACCAGTTCATATGTGTGTCTTCAGAACCTTCAGAACCTTCAGGACACACACATTGATGGAAAAAAGACAGAGGAACCTTCTCCAGTGGATTTGTCATGGCGCGGCACTCAGCAGGGTTCTCAGAACAATGGCTTGTCTCTCAACGTTGTTGTGTTTGGACAGGTGTTGATCCCAGAAATGACGTGCAGGACACACTCAAAATATTATCTTTATCGTTTCCATGTCCTGATTCAGGGTCTGGACTAAACAGCGTTGGGATGCAGAGTGAAGCTTCTCTGGGTAACACCGTTTGTGAGAATTGTTCAGCATCATATCCGTCAGAATGGTGGCTTCGTGATTATGATCTATGACCGGCTGAAATTGTACCCCGTGATAAACGTCGCAACAGTCGACTTCTCGCCATTGTTTGTCTACGTATGTTGGTAAAAAAAACAAACGTGTGCAAATTGTTACAGTAAGAACACACATGCAGAGCAAACAAGCATATCTGATGAGCTTTTTAAACCCCCCTGGAGATGTAATAACAGCAAGGAATGGAACTGTGGCCACCGGAGACGTGGAGTCTCTGGGGCCCGGGGTGATAGTTATGGCCCTTGTTTTCTCTAGTGACTCTTAATTGCTTTTTATTGACGTGCAGAATGTGTGTGAATAGGGTTATGGAAAGATTTTTGGAGACTCTCGAATAGCAATTCAAAGACCATCCTGTGGGACATCAATGGGCAGCGCTTGAAGAAAAGACGCACTGTGGTTAGCGATTTTCTCACGCCCGAACCACGTGATTTGCGGTTAAACATGCCACAAGGGAGACGTTGCATTCTGTCAGCTTCACCTCAAGCTGAGACGAGTAGGGTGACTTTTGAACAAGGGCCCAGTGTCCTGGTGCTCGAGCGTGGAGGGTATACAGTGCGTCCGTTCACTCTCGGTGGGCCGCCCGTGTCTCGTGGACACGACTGGAATGTTTGGGATCGTTTGCCGAGCTCTGTAGTGGCATTATATTCAGGTTTTTAGCCACGCCTCCTACATAAAACAAACGTTTTAATGAACCAACCAGAGACAAGCGGAAAAAAAGCAGCTCAAAGTTTTAGAGTAAATGTACTTTTCTTTTTGACTTATTTATTCGGCAGCAGATGTTTACTCTCATTTGACTTTGTGACATGATCCTGTCATTTTAGTTGTGAATTGTTTAACATCGCTTTACTACTTTGTCTTGTTTTTGACAGACTTGTTTGGTTTTATTCTGCCATGTTGAAGAGTTTGTCGTGTTGATCTTTAATGTCGACTGGGCTTTTTACAAACGAGTCGTAATGTTGAAGACTCGTGTATTTGACTTTAGAGTCAAATACTGAAAAAGTATGGAAAAGTGGTGACTTTTAATGTAATGGAGTGGGTTTTTCTTCACTTTTACTCGGGTATGATTTCCAAGTCCTCAATACACATCTGCTGAATAGCATTTAAGAAAACCGTAGTCTACAGAGATCCCATGTTTTCAGTGGCTGTGCTACTGACCTTCTAATCCAAAAGGTCAAAGATCACATGCTCACTAAATCCGAGTTCTGAAACCATGCAATAACAAAGATGTTACATGACTGGCTTCCTTTATTTCCCCCATTTCTTTTTCATGCATTCCTTACCACAGAGTTCCTCTAGACATCAGGGCCCCAGTAGAGCTCAAACAAGATCTAAAGGGGTTAAATAGTAAGGAGGTGTGTGAAAGCGTATGTGTTTATGGCAAGGTAATTACGGTAAACTGCCTCACTGTAGACCAGACAAGCTGCCTTTCGGTCTCCTGCTTTAAACGGAGCTGCTCCCCACAAAAAAGGGTCATTGAAGGAAAATAAGATAAGATAAACCTATTTTGGGATGGAGCCGATGATCGTGATTTATGAACGCTTCCTGAATTTCAAAGGCCATTGTTTGGATAACGTACCTTATATAAACACCCAAAATTGGAGTTCTCAGCAAGGGGCCATGGTGCTAATCTGATCCTTAGTCTTTCAACCTCTGAAACCCGCTTACCGCACGTCGACGTGTTGCTCCGCACGTAACGTGTAAACGCAGCTTTCCTGTGTTATAGCCTATCAGAAAACTTGCAGCAATTTGTCAGCCAAAAAAAAAAGGAGGAAAAGAAAGCGCCAGCAGTCCTTTAGAGGATTTAGTGTTTGCAGGTCTTCAGGAGTGTGAAAGTTTTATGTAGCCCCCAGGGGCACAAGTGCCTGGCCTTTCTTTTGCATTACCCCAGATCTGCTCTGAATTCGACTTCCAGATGTGCTGGGGCAGAGGTGGTCTCGTGAGCGGTGTAGCGAAGGGGTCGTGAGCGTGTACCTGTAAGGAATGCAGTAGGATGAGATGAGAGGTGCCTCCGTCACGAGTCCTGACATGCCCCTCCGTGCCTGGCCACCTCGCTGCTCCACGTTTTCTTGGAAGCATCCAGAATGTTCGGATGATTATACGCTCTTCATAGTAGGAGTTTTACATGTTTAATAGTAGTGAATTAAGTGAACTAGACTTAATAGAAGACAGAAAGATGTTTTGACACACAATAAAGGGAATTAATCTGTTTAATGTAGCCCCTGTGTAAATGTACTACATGCTCTGGTATCAGTGATGATGAATGGAAGTGATTACAAATGTCAGTTTCCTGGGGATTGTACAAGTTTATAGCCAGATGTCTACACACTTTGCTTTTGCTCGATTTCCCAAGGATTCTATCTCCCAGCTTTTCCCCTGGGCAGCCATTAGCTACACACACTACCCTGAAGCCTGCAGCACTTATACGCAATCCAAAGACCCAACTTGATGAACGGTATGTGTCATAATATAATACCTGTATAATTCTCCAGCCAGGCGGCCGCATGACAAACGTGAGGGAATCTCAGAAGTGCTGTGCATGACGGCCCAATCCACTATGCACTGTACTTTGCAGTGTCAGTTCGGCAGCATTTCACAGGCGTTTGCAGAGAACCCTCGTATGTCAGGAACCACCGTGGGGATTGGCTCGGTCTTTCTGCAGAGTGATGGGAATCTGCTTTTCTTCTTACATGCGATTTGAACCCACTATAAGAGAGGTCAAGAGTGTAGACCAGGTCTTTGGAAACTTCAGAGATTCGATTTGAACCCGGATTCTACCTCATTTAACACACCTGATTTGATTCATTTGTTAATTAAGTGTTCACGGGTTAAAAAAAGCATACAAATCTGTACAGGCGTTTAAAAAAAAATAAGAACCCTGCGGCATCTCGAAAGTGTTCCTTTAGCAACTCGGGTCTCATAGTGTTGCCAGGTTTCGGTTGTTTAGCCTTCTACCTCATTAAACACAACCGCTTCCTCTTATTCGCTAATTACCGAGGCTTTCAGGGGCTAATTGGGTGTTCATTTGGTGTGTTAGGAGACGGCACAAATCCAAATGCACACTGTTAAAAAAAGGGGGGTTCCTTTGCTTCGAGGAACTTTTGTGACTCTTGTGGAGTGCAATTCATGTGATAATGAATCCTTCGCTAATGATGGTGGATTTTGCGAGTTAAATACGGTGTACAGTCTTGAAGACAGCGAACATGATTTGATTTAAAGTAATAAACTTATAAATATTTTTTTTTTGGATGATTCATGATTTCACTTGGAATCCTTTCTCATAGCAAAACCCTCTGATACATGGATCCCCAAGAGGGAAGAACCAAAGAACCTTTAAAAGACTCGGTTATGTGAGAGTGTAGGGATTTGTGTCATTTCCTAACATGCAAAATCTTTAGTCTTTCATAATTAGGGTTGAAAAATGTCAGGAATTTTCAACAGTGGAAAATTTCCATGGGAATTAACAGGAATTAATACGAATAAACTGGGAATTTCTTAAATCTTTGCTCAGCCTATAGCAGGGAACTTATTTGTAGTTGAAAGGGGTTTTTTGCTGAATGATGTTGGTTAACACAACCAGATTGAATGCTATTTCATGACATTCATCAATCACATGCACACTTACTGCAGGGTTACTGAAGCCACACCCCCTACAATCTCCATCTTGGCAAGTACAATTTTGTGCAACAAAATGATAGTCATCATTAAATCAAAGTCCAAAATCTGTATTTGTTTATATGTATTCGTTTTTTATAAAGAATAGAAATAAACAATTATTTATAAAAAGGCGAAATTGAAACCTTAGACGCAACACACATTTATTCACAACGTCCTTTCCTTTTTTCAAAGTCTCAAATCAGCTCCAAAATCCGCCAAGATGCACACATCCGCCAATTAAAACCGTCCGTGTGGAAACAACAAAAGTTCCATTTGGTGTCCTGATGATTTATGTCATTTAAACCACAATAATTACTTTAAAACATTCACAAGAATATGTTGTCTTCATGCTCTATGTTTGAGTATGTTGATTTATGTATTAAAACCTGAAAAATATCAATTTAAGGTACATTTAGAACAGAAAACAGTGTGTGATTTGGTTGTGATTAATCATGAGTTAACTCATGAAATTAATCGTGGTCTAATATTTATGTTTGTACATAATAGAGTTTATATACATTTCCCCAAATTTCTAATTAATTCTCACACATTCCTATAAATTCCTTGTAAGTTTCCAACTTGGTATATTTCCAAAATTCCCAGCTAAAACTGGAAATTTTCCACCCCTTTGCAACCCAAGTCATAATGTACTGCAGGATGGACGATTTGAAAAACGCATTTGAGAACCGTTTTTAAGGTTTGCAGCTCTTACTAGAGTACTTACTCCTTGTGAGATTCGTGGCTGTTGGAAGCCTGCCATCGAAACCAGTTTATCACAATCAGCTCTGAGAGGAGTCTCAGTACTACCATGAAGTGGAAAAGGAGGGGAGTGCGAACTGTTGATAAAATCCAGAGATTTTTTTTTTCTCCGCATGTAAGCCGTGAAGATCGGGCCTCTTCGAGAGAGCGTGCAGCTCAGAGCACTAACGATGGTGCGCTCGTCTGCCAGCGTAATTATTTCCTGAGTGTTTGACAGGGTGCCAGTAATTACCTGATACCCGCTCCTCTTTATTTTTGGGTCGAAAGGGAGTGCAAGTTTACACTTGAATGTGCTACTCTGAGAGAGTTCTGTCAGAGGGATGTTGGGCTGTGAGCCATTCAAGTCTCTTGTTTTTTGAAAGAAAAAAAAGCATACGTGTTTCCATCTTTTAAGAACATATACAGTGTTTTTTCCCGGCACTCTCTTTGACTCATTAATGGTGCCCTTTGCAGCCCTGAAGGGAATAACAGTGTGTGTAGCCACCACAAACAGACAGATGTGTGTCTGCCGAACAAAAGCATTCTCGCTGCTGGAATCCGATTAGCCGTCCCAGCTGCGTGACTGCTTATGGGCGAGTTGAAACAAAGGGGCTGTGGTTTACTTGCTTTACACAGGGAGGCTGTGAAACGGGATTTGATTTAGCGATTTGACGCTGCTTCTAATTGCCAGCGCACCCTACCGGGAGAAATGCCACGCCAAAAATAAGGACTGATACTCAAGATAGTGGAAGATAGTCCTATACTGATAATGGGATGTTTACACAGTGCTGGATAGCTGCACCTAAAAGACCAACACACCTACCATTTAGTCATCGGGGTATTTGGGTTTGCTGTGAGACAGCCAGCAAAAGTGAAAGTGCCATTCACAAACGCAGTTGTAAACTCGTAATGCATCAGCTGCTGGACCCGCTTCAGCTGTTGCCTTGTCTCGATCGGGTGTCCACGCAAAACATTTTTAGCCACATGCCGTTTGATGCAGAGGTCCCCAGACTGGCTTACTGTCCTCTGGAGGAATTCTGGGTCGTGCGGAAAGCCAGGCGTAATCCAAACCCTCAGCATGCGACACCACTACGTTCCTGAATCGCCGCATTGTGTCTTTGAGTCTGCTCTTTGCAAAAGGAAAGGCTGGAAAGCCGTGTTTGCTTTGAGCTTTGGTTCACAAGCTGTCGTAATGAAAGGATGATTCAGCATCATTACAATGTACTTGCTCCAGGTGTGGACTTTGCAGCATTTGCTTTTACACTGCTGTTGCATTTGTTCAAATGTTTAAAAACTATTTGATCTGCAAACACTATGGCCTCTGTTTTGATCCACTGCACACCAGGAAACATCTGAGTTATACAATAATAAGTCTTATCACAGATGGTTATTTTTATCCTTCAGCATTTGTGTTGTTGCACCAGTAAAATAAATACCGCTTTAAGTGAGCGTGTTTGTTATTTGTCATTGTGAATTTTACTTCTTTCTGGACTGGTTTTAGTCGATGATGTCAGGGCAGCTTCACAGCACAATCAAACAGACCACACTGTATTTTCGGCTCGACCTTTAACAATGGGCGTGACCGAGGAATTTTAAGTCAGGCTGACTGTATAAACAAATCTAACCTTGTAGGCAACGAGTTTTGAAGTGCATGCATGTAAAATGCATTCGTACATTTGGTATGAAAACAGGAAAAGATTTTTATTGACATTCTTTTGCTTTATTCCTCCCAAAATTAGGAGGTTGACCTAGGTCATTTTATTGAAGGTCATTTCATAGACTATTTCTAGACTCAACTCTATGCGTCTATGCTGCAGCTTTCATTTACGATATAAAACTGTGATTGACGTATGCAGAAATGGGAAAGAAGCCAAGACAAAAATTATTTTTTAAAAATAAACGAATGCAATATGCATGAACAAGAATCGACTGAATGTCCGGTTATTAATGGAATACTTAATTTGGAAGTAAATTTACAGTGGGGGAAATAATTATTTGAGGTTGATTGTGTGACTGGTGTCTTTTACACATAACGAGTTGATATTAGGAGTATTTTCCTAAAGGGACAGGAATAATTTGGTTATGTGGGTGTCAGAATTATAAAATATTTATTTCACGTGATCAGATACAAATTAATTTATAACCTTTCTTTAATGTTTTTTGTGGATTTTTCAAATATTTTATTCTCTTTCTGTTTAAATAAACCTACCATAAAAATTCTAGACTGTTCATTTCTTTGTAAGGGGGTAAATGTACAAAACCAGCAGGGGATCAAATAATTATTTCCCGCACTGAATGATTCATGGTTTTTGCAGTGCCAGAAAGCAGTTTATTTGCTGTCAACATAAAACTGATTTATAACATTGTAAAACCATTTTGAACTATTGCACAATAATTTATCGACGAGACATGCTTGTGTTCATTTGCGCATGATTTTATGTTTGTCCATAGCCTTGAAGAGATCTTTTGACATTGATGATGTGGATGAGATCCCGACATTCTCTCCAGCCTCTACAGTCACATCTCCTATCAGCCCAAGCTCCATCCTGAACAAAGCAAATGAGGTGCGGAGTCCAGGTGGTCTCGTGTCGCCCACTTACCGCACAAGGATCAGTCTCAGCTCCAGTCCTGTTCAAAGTCCGCCCATAAAGAACAGAATGGTGTCTAGTCTGTCCTTTAACCGAGGCACCATGGGAAAGCCTGCTATCTCCTCTAACACTGGAATCAATCGTGCCTCCTCTTTTCAGAACAAATTCAACCCAAATGGCTTCAATTCATCGTCTGGGCCTGGTAGTGATAATGACAGTCTTCACAGTTCCTCTTCCAGTCTGGAGTACCAAGCCTCTTCCAAAATGAGCTCTTACACAAGCCCTCCACAGAGCCCCATGGGAGTCGGAGGTTACAAAGCCCAGCGTTTGGGCAGCCCTGCCTTGAAGAAGTTCTCCTCCCATGGGAACATGTTTCACTCAGAGCTGGAGGGTCCTTTGGTGATTCCCACAGAGCCGTTGGGTATCAGCCATGGCTCCATGCCGTCCTTGGACCTCCAGATGGCGGAGAGTGGAGGAGTGAGACGTGTGGTGTCCCCGGGTACAAGATACCCCGGTTCTGCTGTTACCTGGAATGCATATCGTCTTCAAAACAGTGGCAACATTGGGAAAGATTCACTCATTAACCAGCAGGCCCCTAAAACCAAAGAACCAGCTCGGCTCAACAAGTTCCCTCTTGATCTGGACAACCTCGTGGTCAAATCCCAGACAGAGGGACACGTGCCACCTAAACCTCCAGCAAGGTTTCATCCAGTTTCCACCAGCCCGACTATATCTGAAAGCACCTCTGCTTCTGTCAGTAGCTTAGACAGCGCAGACCTACCAATAGTTCTCCCCTCCGCCATACAGAAACAGGAGCTGGACACCCCACCAGGAGCCATCCCAGTGCCAAACATAAGTGAGTCCCCTGTTCTGCTGTCCCCTGCTCAGACCCCACGCTTTAACCTGGCCTCTCAGCCTCAGATGGTCCAAATTGTTCCTGCGACATCCTCTCAAGCCACACGGCCAAACATCAGCAGTCCTGCACAAATTGAGCCTCAGGCCAAAGACAGTGTGGGTTCCATTCTCCAGAGGATTGCTTCATTCTCCAGAGTGGAGGTTAAAGCACCAAAACCACACCCAAGCTCTGGAACCCATCTCAGCAACGGTATCATGAGAGAGTCCCCACCAGGACAATGCCAAGAACTCAAGAGATCAGAAGGTATGTTCTTTTTTTTTATATATTTGCATTGGTGTCAAGTAAAGAAGATTTATGCGTATTTGTAGTTACTTACTTTCATTTAATACTGACCACATTTGGTGGATGTTTTTCTTATGTATCTGAAATACTTTTTAAATGACATTTATTTAACCTTTGCACAAAAAACAATTGCTATTCTTGGAATCAGCACTTAGCATTTACTTAAAGGGCGAAATATTTCCTTCATAGGGAACACCATTAGTTAAATAAACAAACCTGTATAGCTCTGGAAGCAGGGGTTCAAGTGCTGCTTTCACCACAGCTGTCTTTTCCCATCGATCTCTTTACCATCCAGTGGGGAAATAGGGGGAAAATGTAGTGCAAGGCAAAAAAAAGGAGAGGAATTCCTGGCATATCAACAAATAGTCAAGTACAAACAGTGATAACAGTGTAGGGAGGCCTGTCATCACTGCCTATCCTGTACAGGGAACCCTGTCAGCCACAGCAAAGCACAATCCTGCCGTAGGCTGTTGAATCAGGCCTGTTTATGGAACAGCTTTTCAGGTGTGCAGCCTGAGCTTCGCCATCGGCCCACATCCCCATTCAGCAAGTGGATCAGCATGATTCAAAAACGTCTGTCATGAGCAAAACACTAATTTACCGGCTTTGTGGTCTGACTGACATAAATGCGTTGTCCGTTTGAGACTCAGGGCCGTGGTCTGAGGAACATCAAAGGAAATGTAGCGGCCGAGTGCACAAAATTACAGTCTTGGCAGCATCCCTTCTGTCAGAACATCTGGGTCTTTGAAAAGCTGCTGATGAAAACAAGATGTGCTAACAAAGAGCTGTATCATGAAAGTTGGAAAAAGGCAAAGTTGGTGTGCATAGAGGTAGTGGTGATAGCTGGGGGGTTATCTAGAACTGGAGCGGCATGTGTGGGAGGTTGGGGTTTGTTGAAAATAGGATTAGACAATGAGAATCAGGAGGAAAGATCATTTGGCTCCGACCAAAGAGGAAACGTGCTTCTTTCCCACATGGTATGCGTTTTCCTTTTGCGTTTTGTTTGCTCCCTCCCTCTCCCTTCCTGGAACTGAAGGCATGGGGTGTTTTCCTGAATCTGTTCAAGTGCCTGGCCCAATGGTTTGTGGCCCCATGTGCAGTTTATTTTGTTTCGTGTGTAGCATCAAATGTCGAATAACATTGAGACTACGATTAATTTGACAAAGTTAGTAGGACGTATTTGGGCTTCATTTGCACAGGATGAAGAAATGTTTAGACAGTATTTAAAGTTCTACCTGAATCACAGAAAGGTTATAGATGGACATGTTCTTGTTTCTTTGAGCCTGAAACAATCTCAGATGTCAGTGATGTGTACCACATGCCGAGCTTTTGCGCTGTGGTGTATTTGGTTTTCCTCTTCAGGCATCGTTGTCTGAGCATGCAATGTAAACAGATGTTCTGGTGGACCCATGGGAAAAAGCCACACATTTTTTTTTTTTATTCACGACTTGATATATATGGGTTTTTATTTAATTTTATAAATATAACTCTTCACCCATTGTTTAGCAGCATGTGCAGAAGTTCCTGAAATTCCTGTGATAACATGGAAAAACAGATCATTTATTTCCACTACCTTACATGTCCATACAGTGTGAATGTACAATGTCATGCAGAGTACTGTGGAAATCCTGAACCGGGTGTTCAACCTGCATCACAGCGATCCCACCGTGCTTCGTTGTCCTCCTCTTCATAGTACATACTCTGCTAGTTTTGCTAATGACCCACCAACAATAAGATACATTTTGATGCTTTTTTTTATTTTTCTGATTCAGCCAATTAAGATTTATAAGGCAGCTATTGTTCATTGTGGACGTACAAAACATGTTGCATAAAATCAGTTACTGGCAGCGCAACAGGGGCTTTCCAAAACTTCACTCGTCTAACTTCTAAACAAATTAGTGTTGGTTTTTTTCTTCTGGCATTTGATTTAGCAGACCAGTCTGGCCGTAAATATCTCCCGTATTACAAATTGCATTTTAAAATCACTTCAAACAGAAAGCACTTTTAACATTTCAAAGGCGTCCTGAAGAGGATCTGCGAATGTTTACGGAGAGGTAGCGCTGTTACAGACACGCCTTTCAAATCCAGCACGGCTTTGCTCCGATTGACCATAAAGATGAAAAACGTCTCGCTAATTCATGTTCCCTAACGAAATTGTTGTTTTGCTCCGACTTCCTTTGACTCAAAGATGTTTGCTTCCTAATAAAAAAAAGAAAAAGATGAAAACTAGAACTAGCCAAAGGGCTTTCCTCCCTTTCCTTTCTTTAAACAGAGAGATATACCATTAAACCTGTCATTAAACCGCACTAAAAAGTATAATAAAGACTTAATTCGGCATAAGAATATTTTGCATTTCTATAAGTTCTACTATAACGTGTTGAGTATAAATAATATTATCGTATGTTTGTACGGGTAATGCATTGGATGAGCAGGAATGCACAAATAAGACCTTCTAGAAAGTAACTGTCAAACAATTAATGCACAGGGGTTATGCACTAGTGTGTTAAGGGAAATCTGGGCTGCTTAATGGGGGCTACTGAGGTGCTCAGCGAGGTGGTTCCTGGGGTTATTAGTGTGGTTCTTGCAAGTTACTGGGGTGGGTTCTCTGTGTTAACTTGAGGGCTTCCTGGGAGGGACTCCTGGGGTGGTTACAGCAGGTTACTGGGGGGTTGCAGGAATAGATCCTAGGGTTACTTGAGGAGTTCTTGTCGGGGGGGGGGGGGGGGGGATGGGGGGATGGTACTACACTAGCATAACTTGACCCGAAATGTAACACAGCCTTGTGGGCACAACTCAGAGAGTTGAGTCACATCCACGTGCATCCGACGCACCAAAACCTAAACCCTTTAAAGTTATCTTAGAAAACAACCATAAATATCCTCCTCTTTCTTTTTTTACCCTTTCTTCACGACATCATGTCCGCACTTGTCTGCAGGTTCTTCACGCGCTTATGCGGCGCAATTTATTTTGTGTTTAATGACAGTGATTTAAGAAATAAATTCTTCCCAAGCAGATGTTTTAGGCCACCCCCCTATTATCCGCCTCCAGCTTAGCTTACAGAAAGCCTGCTACCGTCTGCACGGCAAACACTTGAAAGTTTGTGGATTAAAACATGGATTAAAAATTCCAGTTTCGCAGTGTGGTTATTCCTGCTTTCCATCCTTTCAGTTATGGCCTGGTGCCATTTTCAGTTATATCTCAACTCTCTCTGGAGCAATGTGTTTCCTCAGCAGATAAGACAACATTAGCAATCTTATCAGCTACCTATGGCAAGTTTGTTTACTCGCTTCTTTTCAGCGTGGGAGATCTCCGAGCTCTTTCTGTTCAACGAGAAGTCAGATTCTTCTCTTCGGGAGCAGATGATACTCTATAACCTGAGGCTAGAAGGCTTAGGAAAAAGAAGAGAATGTAGAGGAGAGCATGGGAGGAGTTTTGTTGGTGAAAAAAACTTTTTAGGAGGGAAATTGCACTGACTGGAGGGGTTTGTTTGGTATTTTATCGGAAAATGGGAGCAAAACCAAGCCAAAATATTTATAGTGCAATAAAAGCATACAGCCATTGTGACAATAACACTAAGAATGGGTGGATTTTCAATATTTAAGTCCATACTAATATGTTTTTAATTGTATCCACTTTTGGAGAGTGATTTCATAAAGATAAGTTTGACTGAAAACCCCGTTTCATTGTGGCCAAAATGAAGAGAAAAATATAGTCAACGAAAATGGAGCTTATTCAAAACGTTCTCCAATGTGGATAAATTTAAAACGTTGTTTTTTCGTCACAGTGTGTGAAAAGAGAGGCTTTAGAAAAAAACTATGATGCATTTGTAGTCATTGCCCCCACGTTTCAAAGAGCCAAAAAGTAAATAAACGGAAGGCAGAAACTAATGCGCAGTACAGGGACGTGAGCTTTTGGGAAACGATTGAAAACGAAGTGTGGACGCAAAAGTGTGCGAGTGTGTTCTTGTTTAGTTGCTTGGATCAGCTAAATACACGCATGAAAATTATGTATAATTATGTTGCACCATTGCCAATAGAAAACTTTCACCCGAACTGACGTGAGCGAATTATTGAATTTGTGAACGCAGTTTTTTTTTATATAATGTTTTAATGCTTATAACGTTTGATTATAATTTCTTTACATACATTTTTTTTATTTTTAAATGAGTTATAAAGTCTGTGAGAGATTGGAGTCTACGAGTGTTTCTAACTTTAGCTAGTTAATATTAGCTAGTTTAATCACAGCAACCAAACGCACTGAAACTTAATGTGAGTAATAATATCTATGATAGTATGAAGAATTTAATATGCAAAACGCAGTTAGTCACTCACTTCCTGTGGGCATTTTTGCCTTAAAAATGATATATAATTTGTCAGATAAGTAAAAACAAATTTATCACAAAGCATCCGGGATTTCAATAATAAAAGTACCACTAAAGTTTATTTTGTAGCTTAATTGCGAAATACACAAATTTACTGTAGATATTTTGATCTTAATGATTTGCTGGTATATTTTTTATCCCCTCAAGTTTTTACCCCTTTGAAGGTGCGATCTCGCGAAACGTTTTCTTTGGTACTTTTTTCTTTTTATCACCAGAAGACACTTTGTCGTAGATGTGACCTTCGTGTCAGGTGAAGGTTTAACATAAATCCAATTTAAAGTTTGCCGGCTGCATTAAATCACAATGTGTGTGTGAGGATTAGGGAAGAAAAAAGGGAAGAGCGAAGGAGAGAAAAAGAAAAGAACGAAAGGAGGAAAGTATGTCCCCGTGGGTCACATTTGACCTCATGTAATCCTCTTGGTTCGCACAAATATGGTAAATAGCTCAGAGACGAGTCCGGCGCTTGTGCTCCACAGAGCGTCTTCTGCATAGTCAAACCCCTGTGCCGGTCCTTAATCATCCTCAGGTGAGAGAGAAAAATGGAAAGGTTTTGTGGCTCCATGGTGGAAATAATGACCGCTTGTATTTTATTGAGTATCAATGCAGTTTGTCATTATTCCATCATCACTTGACTTCACACACACTCATGCTCAGGCTGAGAATCTCGTGACAGTCCCACAAGAGCAGTATTGTGTTAAAGCAAAAATAGTGTGGGTTGGGAGCCGTTTCCGTCAAAGACGAACGACGTTGCGCTTATGCGACCTCGTGTCAAGGGTTCGTAGGAGGCGGAGAGTCGCTGGGTCGGTGGCTTGTAGGATAACTGCTTCCATTTGGTTTAAATAACACAGAATTGGGACTGTGCATGTCCAGTAAAGTCCAATATAAACGTACACGCTATTACAAAATAATGTTAGAAAACTTGTAGAAAACAAAAAAACATTATATATCTAATGATTTCACAAGTAAGAACATCAAGCGATTACATTCTTCAACATTAAATGGAAGAGGTCGACTGATTGTGGATTTACAGATACAGATCGCTAGGCTGGGTCGTACTGAATCTTATTACAAAAAAAAAAAAACAGTACTGAATTATAAAAATGTGCTAAAGGAAATTCATATATTAAGGAATCAAAATAATTAAATAGATCATAAATGTTAAATTTTAATTAATAAATATAATATAGCGCTCTCCGTGCAGCATGTAGTCTCGCATGTAAAAACAAAGAGTTGGTGATCTACTTCTTTCATAAAGGCAGGGGATGCAACCCGGAAAAACTATAGGTATGGATTTTTGCTGATAGCTGATAGTTTCAGCAATCAACTATCGATGCAGATTTATTTGCAAAATGGGATTAAATGCTACTATAAAACTTCAAGCCACATTTGGTTCTTCCCCAAACTGTTGCACAATTGTATATAAAGTATATGTGGATGGAGGGGTAACATGACATAACCTGTTTCACCAATCTTCTGCTACAGAGCTCCATCCCTATTGAACACCTTTAAGACACCAGTACCTGACTAATTAGTTTTTTTTGTTAGTAGATAAAAAATTTTAATCACCGATCATAATCTGCTGTGTTAAGAAAATAACCAGACAGTTGTTGATTACTGTAAATCTTAGGGCACTTTCAAAAGGCTTTAAGGAAAAGTAATAAATATTCCAGACACAGGCTGCAAATTTTTTTTGCACTCTTGAACCCTAGTAGATTGAATATTTTTGGTGTCAAATTGTCAGTATAACAACATTTCCTTAGGTATATTTTCTGAGTCGTGTCAGCTCTTGTTTGTTTCCTGGCCTCATCAACACGATGTTCTTTTGTTGTGGAAACTAAGCTGCTGTGCACCGTGTCAGACGTGGCATTCTTTGATCAGGATATCACGTATAATAAAGCTGAGCACGAGCGAGTGTTTAACTGAAACCCGTCCCCTTGGGGCCAAGCATCTTGAAAGCCTGAGCGATTTTGGAAACATTGATAGGTAATGAAAAATGTGACAATTTGACTGAGTTAATTCATTTAGGATGGAAAAGTGTTTCCTGCCTGAGGGGGCGCGGATGTGAGAGGAGCTGAGGAAACGTCACGGCGTGGGGAACGCTAAAGCTTTTATACGCGAATGCAGAGACCGCAGCCGACTCGCACACTTTCGAGAGGTTTTGTTGAGATTGAAGCGGTTCCTATGTAAACGCATGCCAAGTGCCTTTAAGAGTGCTATTATTTTTGCAGACGTCGTCCCCAACCCATGAGAGAAGGCCTCTGTGTTGGGAATTGTGCGAACGGACCGGAAGAAAATGGTTGTTTAGAGTGTGTTGTGATGATCGGACCACTCTTGAGGAAGTAAAGAGAAACCTTTGTACTAGAGGTTGACCGACGGTGGATTTTACCGATACCAATAGCTAGGTTGGATCATACTTTTTTCTGATAACCAATTAATCAACCGATCGTTTTTTAAATGGATACTGGATAAAAAAACCATACACAAAACTCCATGTAAAATAAATAAGAAAAACATCATGAAAATGTGCTAAAGGAAATAAATCAAAAAAATATTCATTATATATATATATAATAAATAAATAATAAATATAATATAACGCTCTCTGTCTAGCGCACCATCTTACGTGTAAAAACAATCAGCACGTGGCATCAGTGATTTGCCTTTTGAGGCTGCACTCGTAATGACAGCGGACCGAAAGCTGGAAAAACTACCGGTATGGATTTTTGATGATCGCTGATAGTTTCCGCAATCAGTTATCAGTGCCGATTATTCTGCAAAACTGATTAATCGGTCGACTTTTACTCTCTCTGTACTGTAGCAGTAGCGGTTGAATTCTGGATTCTGACTGGTCCACAAGACAAATCAATGCACTTGTAGCCTTGTTTCCCTTTTATTTGGTATCGCAACATTAGCATGAAATGTGCAAATAAGCACTGGTGTCAGTTCATGTGTCCGGTCTAAAGGAAATCGTCTTATTATTGAGCTGTTGCTATAGAAACGTTTTGTAGCTGTAACACTGTAAAAGAATTAATCCACACGTCTTCAACCAATCAGAATCCAGAATTTGGTGGACACTTTTATTTACCACATTAAACTGGTCTCGGGCAAACGGCAGCTTTAATTGGATTGTAAAGTGCAAAATGAATCTGTGTGTGGTTGAAGAAAAAGGAAGGAGCCAATGAAATTTGTAAATGCTAAAAAAATAAAAAAGGAAACATTAAGCTGATCATTATGATGCGCTCGGCGTGATAATTGTGCTGCACGATTTTCCACACGTGTGACAGTGATGAGCTCATCGTGCAGGTGCTCAGGCCCCGCTGCTGATTTACAGCATGTCAGTTGTTAATGTGCACGTTTCTGCTGCGGCGTTTTGTCCCGTGGCGTTTTCTGATCTGTCCACGTTTTTCCTCTGATATAATGCCACAAGACTGAGGGTATGACTGTGTGTGTGTGTGTGTGTGTGTGTGTATGTGTGTGTGTGTGGAGGTTTATGATCTAGTGCAGGCCGAAGCCCGTTTCCACTGTGAATTCATCACCTTCCAGTACTTCATTCACAATTGAATACTCACTGAAGGATTATCAACACCGTGACGGGTGGAGTTCAAAGAATTTACTGCGGAACACCGTAAATATTCAGGCTGTAACTTCTAGTCATTTACAAGCCATTTGAAATGTCGTATTCTTTCATAAAAATCTAATTAGGTTTTCACTTCACACTTCACGTGTAAGTGAAGAATTATGAAATAAAACGTTTACTTCACTAAAAAATGAACCTGTTCGAAATCATCCTTAATCTGTGCACGCCTGTTTTATTATAAACACCTGGATTGCTTACCTGTGTTGTTATGCTGATTGGATTGTTACTTGGTCACATTTTTGTAATTAAGTTTTAAATACACTTTAGTAATGATTGTGTCTTGTTCTTGGGTGGTTTGTAAGATATCTTGTGAAAAATGTGGATGTAATTAGTTTTTTGGGGATAATTTTTTTTTTCGAATACATTTGTACAGATGGTCCCCGAGTTACGATGGTTCGACATTTTCGATCTTACGATGACAAAAGCGATTTCTCCATAGTAAGTAGGGGACTACCTGTATATATAGAATATTTCATCAACTGTTCACAATATATTTTATTTATAATTTTTTTTCCTTGTACTTGAACATTCTCTAGCAAATGGATTTCCTTCGAGATTCTTAAAGTTCTATTTAATCTTCAAATTTAACGTAGACGAAAGTGGTGGAGATCACAGTCACTGTTAGTGAGTGTATAATATGTAGCTATTAGAGACTAAGCTAGAGTGAAACAATACCAAACCGAGCAACCAATTATAACATTTTCATTTTAAAAAAGCTAGACAGGCCACACCCACAAATGACAAAATGCTACAATAAACAAAATTAGTCAACAAATTGGAAAAAAAAAAATCATATCGAATATGCAAATGATTACCAGATCACGACAGGATTGAAAAAAAACTTTCTTGCTAATGAAGTAACTTTGCTAACATTGTTAGCGAAACAGGAAAGTTATTTGACTGTTAAATAAATCTGATGGATGTTTGTGCCAACCTGCAACAAATGCTTGTTAGTAGCATAAATAACTAGCCGCTAGCTAACTGTGTATTTATAACCAAGCTCTTGTGTAAACATTCCCTCAGTTGTTTTTTTCTTGATCATATTTTTCTTTTTGTTTTTTTGCTAATAAGGTTAATGCATTGTTTCAGAAATAATCCAAATCCTCCAATTTGCCATTTTTTTATTAGAAGCGTCAGCTTCTCGGAAAAAAAAAATCTATTTTATCTCGGAAAAATTGTGATTGTGCTAAAAATCTTTATGGCGTCATGGATGTAATCACACAAGAGACGCTATAATCAAAACAGCCGAGTCGTCCATCATTGCACTAAACGGCTAAGTGCTTCCACCACGTCACGACACGCAGAGCCATTCCTCAGGCATAACTCACTGATTGTAGCTGTTCTCTAGCCGCTAATGTGCAGCGTTCGACATTTCAACGCTGAAATCCACTCTTCCTGGAAGGAAGTGACCCAAAACAACTTGGAGGTGTCTTAGCACTCATTGTTCTAGCGTAGTATTCTTAGCAACATGGTGAACTTTATTCACAATTATTTAGCTTCCTTTCTCAGCTGAAGTCAGACCTTTTTTCTTCTCTACGCTTCGTCATGAATACTCAGCCAGGTCTCGTTTTTTTTTTTCTTTTTTTTTGGGTGAAAGAAGGTTATCCTAATGATCTTGACGTTGACAAATGAACTCTGCTGCAGTTTAGATTTCTGCTAGCGTAAAAGTCTAAACAAAAATGGTGGCTGCGGGGTGATAGTTCAACTCCGAGGATGGACTGTTTACTCTCGAAACGCTGAATCTTTTACATTTTTCAGCCCGAGTTGATTAAACCACTCGACATTCTCCCCGAGTCGGAGCCTCAAAGGCACCATGTCTCAATAAACAGCCTCAAAGGCACCGTATCTCAATAAACAGGAAACAATAAATGTTGAAGTGCCTTTTCATAGTAACGGTTCAGAGCGATCCGTGGTTAATAAGAGAGGTGCGGTGCATTGTTTGACAGGAGTGATGCTACGCTGCCCAGCTGTAAAGCAGGAAATGTGTGCTCTTGGTATATAGGCAGGTTTTTCTCTTAAATAAGCTCATTGTCTTCTGGGAAACATTATGAAATTGTGTCAGTGACCAAGGCTGAGTTTCATGAAAAGGTTACAAAGACAGAAGACCATGTTTTGCCACAGGGCCAATGATATGCATTTAGCGTCTAAACAGTAGTGCAGCTAGCACAATATAATACATGTGCATATTATTGTGAATAGTGTGTAGTATAAAAAGTGCAGCTATGAGGTAGTGAGGAGACACCAGCTTGGTGTAAATAACATGGTGTGAAGATATTGAGGTGCAGAGAAATGAGGTCAGAATGTCCAGTGACCATCAGGTGACTATATAAAGGGTTTTCACAGGGTCCTAAAAAAGTCTTAAATTCACTGTTGTAGGTCTTAAATCGTTTTAAACCCGTCTTAAATTTTCTGATCTCCATGTAACGCTCTCTGGGATGTTTATCGAAATTCTCCCACTGCACATCAGAATGTTTTTGTTTGTTGGTTTCCATGGTGTTGTAGGAAACCCTTCAGAAGTGCAAAGCTGGAGAATGTGGTTTAAGGCAAATCTTTGATTAGTCTTTGAATAAATGGAATACTGGGAATCCTGTAGAGACATTTTGAACACAAACATTGTTCCTTTGTCATGTATTAAATTTGAGGTGATAGCTTAGTTCTTAGCATAAAAGGTTCACCAAGCTGCCATTCGTGGGCCCCCGAGCAAGGCCCCTAACCCCAATTCCAAAAAAGAAAATCATAAATTGTATATAATAATAATTCAGTTTAATGAAACATCCAACATCGATCGACATCGACATTCATATTTCTATGTAATAAATGAATAAAATTAATTAAATTAATTAAATTAAATATCCAGAATTGTATTTAAAATATCAGGCATTGGACTTTAGATCCTAACGTACACCAAGCTGCCACTTATGGGCAGCAAGACCCTTAACCCCAAAAGCTGCTTAGTTGTGTGAATGAGATAAATGCCGCTCTGGATAAAGGCATCTGCGAAATGCCATATATTTTTTTTAAATGTACATTTTATCAACAATAACAGCACAAAAAGAACATTAATAAAAAATGTATATTAAATTTTTTATATATATATATATATATATATATATATATATATATATATATATATATATATATATATATATATTTTTTTTTAAGAAATTAATATAATTTTTATTTATATATTTATATATTATATTTAATATAATGTTATATTATTAATATAATTATTGTGAATTAAATTCAATGAAATATACAGTTTCATATTGTAATCATTATTACAGAAAATAAATAGATACAAAAATAACAGTATATTTGCAAGAAAGCTGCCATACGATGGTTAGAAAGTTTGTATTTATTTATAATGAATGAATGTTAAAAATATTTATTAAATGTAATAAAAATTCAGATTTTCATACAGATTTACATTTACATTACATAAAAATTGTTTTAAGCTACATCCAAAAATGTGAAAATAAGAAAAAAATATATATATTTCCATTGCAAGAATGTTGTCATAAAAGTAGTCATTGATATATATATATATATATATATATATATATATATATATATATATATATATATATATATATACAAATCAAAATTATATTTTGAAATTGCAATCAAAACCTGTGTTGCAGAAAATACTGTAAGCTCCGCCCACAAATACACATCATCTATGTTCATCCTGATCTTGATGTTGAATATGAACCATCGAGCTGGAGCCTTCAGTAGCAGACTGGTGGCTTATCAAAGTAGTTTTAAAGCCCAAAAGTATTTCCTTTTTTCTTGCTGTTTCCGATTTCTTTATATGTTTGACAACCCGCACCCGGAACACACATGGCGAATTTGACAAAATTTACTATAGATGATGTACTTCAACTTTTTTATGAGCTTATTTCTGCCGGTGGCAACGGAATGTAATGAGTTTGGAGATTCCATCAGATATATCGAGTTACAGTGAGGAAACACACATCTCGTCAGTTCTCACATTGCTGCAGCTGTCTCTAACACACAAACTTATTGTATTGTGGTGCATGTTGGGGGGGCAAAAGAAAAGGTTTTCCAGGGCAGCAGCTGAAATCTGAAATCCATTTGCAGTTTTTTTATGCTTTATTTGCAAACAAGTGTGTCTTTGTGCACATTTGGCCTCTGAGCGAAATAATCACCTGATGTTCTCGACGCTCTCGACGACATTACGGCTCGTTCACGATCTGCCTCTTCTGTTCACAAACTTTTTATTTTGTATCCAACAGCCTGATCTCGTCAAACCTGACAGCTGTTCCTGAGGTTGTGTACGAAGCTTGTCTTTGTGTTTATATATATCTTTTTTTTCCGCTTTTCTGTGGAACAGGGATCTCCCTGAAAGGAAGGAAGCGCATGCACATTAATGAGGATGTGTATTCCCCCGGCTTCAGAAAGCTATTATAAACCTTGCCAAGGGTATAAACATTAAAAGATAAGCGGGCTCTTTAATGCTAACGCACGTGTGGAAGGAGTGCGCTGACTCCACGGATGAAGGACTTCCTGAGGAAATGTGCTGTTTCTCATGAAAACGCAGCAGAATACGACCATCTTTTCCAAATACTGTATACAAATCACTTTCTTATGAGAGACCTAAACAAAACGATACAGATAGGAGCAAGAATCTAACAGTTTAACAAACACCAACCTAGCAAGTGGAATAGAATTAGTTGTGTGCAGTATGTAATCTAGTGAGGTAAAGGAAACCTATTAAGTAATACATGATCTAGTGTAAGGTAATCTAGTGATTGATATGTGATCTAGAATGAAAGGTGAGTAAAGGAAGTCAAATGTGTTAAAATGTAATCCAATGAGTAAAATGTAATCTAGTGAAAGGGAATCTAGTGAAATGTAATCTAGTGAATAATTTGTAACCTAGTGATCAATATGTAATTGAATAAAATATAATCTAGTAAGAGAATGGTAACCGACTGAGTGATATTTGATCTAGTGAGAAAATCTGGTGAGTGAAAGATAGTTTAGTGTGTGAAAGGTAATCCAGTCTGTCATTTGTAATCAAGTGAGTGAAAGGGCATCGAGTGTGTAAATTAATCCGGTAAATAATATGTAATTAAGTGTATGAAAAGTAATCTAGTGAGTAATGTGATCTAGTGAGTACGAGGTAATCTGGAGAGTGACCTAGTTTGTGAAAGTAATCCAGTAAGTAATATGTGATCTAATGTGTGAAAGGTAATGTAGTGAGTTAATAGGTGATCTATTCAGTGAAAGGTAATCCATTGATTAATATGTAATCAAGTGAGTGAAAGGTTATCTAGTGAGTGATGTGATCCAGTGTCTGAAAGTAATCTGTTAAGTAATCTGTGATCTATTGTGTGAAAAGTAATCGAGTGAGTGAAAGGTAATCCACTGATTAATATGGAATCAAGTGTGTGAAAGGTAATCTAGTGAGTGATGTTATCTAGTGTGTGAAAGGTAATCCATTGATTAATATGGAATCAAGTGAGTGAAAGGTAATCTAGTGAGCGATGTGATCTAATGTATGAAAGGTTATATGTGATCTAGTGTGTGAAAAGTAATACAGTAAGTAATGTGTAATCAAGTGAGTAAAAGGTAATCTAGTGTGTTAAAAGGTAATCCAATGTGAATAATAATCCAATGTGATAGTAATCCAATTGAATAGTAATCCAATGTGAATCTAGTGAATAATTCGTAATCGAGTGAGCAGAATGTAAATGAATGAAAGGTAATCCAAGAAATGAATGGTTACCTAGTGAGTGGCATGTGATCTAGTGAGTGAATCTGGTGAGTGAGGTAGTCTAGTGTGTGAAAGGTAATCCAGTGAGTAAAAGGTACGAGTGAAAAGTAATCTAGTGAGAGATTTGTAATTATAGTGAGTGAAAAGTAATCTAGTGTGCAATATGTATTATGTGAAAGTAATTTAGTAAGTGTAATCTAAAAGCTCAGAAACCCAACATGCTAAATCAGCAAGGAGCGTTTCCAAGCTAACCTGATTCAAATTCACCAGTGTTCTGATACAAGATGCTCCGTGGGTGAACACCATCAGGTGTTTTTATCAGCGAATAAAAAGAAAAAAGCATTCAGAAAACACCACCTCATTAAACAGAATATTTTTGCTCTCCAGTTTATATTGACATTGGTAGGGGCAACACATAACTCAAACAAAACAAAGCAAAACATTTACAGGTTTAATCACATGTAGTAGAATTATCACTGATGTAATGGGAGATCTGGGGAAGATCATGCTCTTTCATGACTGAATCTTTTGCATACACGCCGACAGTGTTTTGTACTGAGGCTGGGGAAAAAAGATGTTATTAAATGTTGACGAAGTAAATACTTGCCCTTCAATACAGCCATTTAGTCACAGGATTAAGCTTCAGCACCGATTCTTATATCATCTTAAACAAGCTGTTTTGTCTTTTCCTAGAGCGCCCTGAGGCCTGGTCTTGGAAGATTGCCCATTTCATTAGCATACTTTATTAATGGCAAGTGAGCAAGCCACGCTGACTCTGTTTTTTTGTGCATGTAAATGATTTCTAATCAGATGAAGGCTCTATTATGAAGAACGTCTCTCTGGGGTGGGGAAAAAAAAAGAGCGTCGGAGCGAATTCTCATCTCACAGGAAGATTAATCGAGTCTCCTCAGCACCTTTGATACTCCCTTTCCAATTCAGGTGCCCTCCTGCCTAAAGATAAGAACCACATGGAAGATGAGAGAAGGAGCAGCATGCGATAAGATCAGGGATCAGCCCCGGGCTCATGATGGCGATTCATTTTTCTCCTGTTTTGTGTTTGGAAAGAGGGATGGGTGTGAGGGAGAGGCGGTGGTAACTGGATCTTTTGACCAAAAAGTTTGGAGGAAGGAGGGGTCTGGTCTGGAGGTTGTGGGGGGGTTGGTGTACTCTGTGCATCTGGTGGTGGGATCCTGTTATTGTTTTTAGGGAAGGAAGGCTCCAGCTCTGTGGGTCCTTGACCAATTAGTCACTCCAGCATGGAAACAGAATTTAGGATTAAGCTGTTTTGTCCATTTTTTTGCAAGGAGACACTTGTACTAAATAGGAAACAGCTATGCCCTCTAATGTAAGGTGTATTAATGTCATGCACTATTAGCTTAATCGCCATCAGATTACTACAACCGAGTTCATAATGTGTTTTATGTCAGCATTAAAATTTAACAGCTCCTTCAGTTTAGTTTAAGATTCGCCAAGTGTTTTAATTGGCCTTTCAATAAGCACATTATATGGGATTTGAGAAGACTGGCCATTATTGTGGAGTACACTATCATTTTTCTTATTTACTTTAATTCACGTCGGGCTTCACGGTTCACGTAAGCGTGTAATGAATTATGTCGCTGTAGCAGGTTGTGAAACCGAGAACACAAGTAAAGATTAGATTTAGAAGGAAAAGCCATTAAAAAGCATTTGACCCACTGACCATGGAGGTCCACCTTGTGCAAACATGACCGGTATGTGAGGCTGTGGGACTGCCGTTTATTCAAACTCTTCCAAAACGTTCAATTCCTCACTTAAAAACCAAATGTTGTATTCAAGTTAAATTCCGATTAAACTGTTCAGTTCAGAGCACTATAACGCTACTGTGCCGATAAAGGTGTGTGTTTCTTTTTATTGACGGTTGCCAGGAAGGAATGGTGCCTTGTTCTCAGGTAGTATCAAGTTCCTTACAACTTCCTGAGGAATGGGAACTGTCAGCAAATTGGTCCAAGACGTGAATAGCAGCTTGGCTGTCTCGCCTAGTTGAGCAGCTGCTCCAGGCTGGGAATCAACAAACCCAATCTGGCTAGAATCTCACACTTTTAGCTAATGTCACACTCATAGGCAAGAAATTGGTAGCTTGTGGCATCTATTCTCAGTAGTTCTGGCATTTTCTTTTAATTTGTGCTGGCAGAGAATTTTCCTAAGAAAATGTTGGAAGAGAGAGTAGAGTTTGTCTCAAATGACCTTAAAGCAAATTGGAAAGGATTATTTGGAGGACTCTTCCAAACCAAGAGAGAATGTTTGGGATGAACTGGATAACATAGAAATAATACGGTGACTTGGAGATAGTTGATGCCATTGACTCAGTAGTAAAGGCTTGGGATGTTTGACAGTAATACTTAAGGATGACTTGGAATTGATGGGGATAGTTTGAGGTGACTTGCACTTGATGGGGATAGTTTGGGGTGATTTAAATATGTTTGGGATAGTTTGAGGTGACTTGCACTTGATAGGGATAATTTGACTTAATGGGGATTAGTTTGGGGTGATTGACTTTATAGGGATAGTTTCAGTTGACTTGGACTTGACAGGGAGAGTTTGGGGTGATGCTGACTTGATTGGGATTAGTTTGGGGTGAATATGACTTGAGGATAGTTTGGGGTGAATATGACTTGATGAGGATAGTTTGGGGTGGATATGACTTGATAAGGATAGTTTGGGGTGGATATGACTTGATAAGGATAGTTTGGGGTGGATATGACTTGATGAGGATAGTTTGGGGTGGATATGACTTGATAAGGATAGTTTGGGGTGGATATGACTTGATGAGGATAGTTTGGGGTGGATATGACTTGATAAGGATAGTTTGGGGTGAATATGACTTGATGAGGATAGTTTGGGGTGAATATGACTTGATGAGGATAGTTTGGGTTGAATATGACTTGATGAGGATAGTTTGGGGTGGATATGACTTGATAAGGATAGTTTGGGGTGGATATGACTTGATAAGGATAGTTTGGGGTGGATATGACTTGATAAGGATAGTTTGGGGTGAATATGACTTGATAAGGATAGTTTGGGGTGGATATGACTTGATAAGGATAGTTTGGGGTGAATATGACTTGATGAGGATAGTTTGGGTTGAATATGACTTGATGAGGATAGTTTGGGTTGAATATGACTTGATAAGGATAGTTTGGAGTGGATATGACTTGAGGATAGTTTGGGTTGAATATGACTTGATAAGGATAGTTTGGGGTGGATATGACTTGATAAGGATAGTTTGGGGTGAATATGACTTGATAAGGAGAGTTTGGGGTGGATATGACTTGATAAGGATAGTTTGGGGTGAATATGACTTGATGAGGATAGTTTGGGTTGAATATGACTTGATAAGGATAGTTTGGGGTGGATATGACTTGATAAGGATAGTTTGGGGTGAATATGACTTGATGAGGATAGTTTGGGTTGAATATGACTTGATGAGGATAGTTTGGGGTGGATATGACTTGATGAGGATAGTTTGGGGTGGATATGACTTGATAAGGATAGTTTGGGGTGGATATGACTTGATAAGGATAGTTTGGGGTGGATATGACTTGATAAGGATAGTTTGGGGTGAATATGACTTGATAAGGATAGTTTGGGGTGGATATGACTTGATGAGGATAGTTTGGGGTGGATATGACTTGATAAGGATAGTTTGGGGTGGATATGACTTGATAAGGATAGTTTGGGGTGGATATGACTTGATGAGGATAGTTTGGGGTGGATATGACTTGATAAGGATAGTTTGGGGTGGATATGACTTGATGAGGATAGTTTGGGGTGAATATGACTTGATGAGGATAGTTTGGGTTGAATATGACTTGATGAGGATAGTTTGGGGTGAATATGACTTGAGGATAGTTTGGGGTGAATATGACTTGATGAGGATAGTTTGGGTTGAATATGACTTGATGAGGATAGTTTGGGGTGGATATGACTTGATGAGGATAGTTTGGGGTGGATATGACTTGATAAGGATAGTTTGGGGTGAATATGACTTGATAAGGATAGTTTGGGGTGGATATGACTTGATGAGGATAGTTTGGGGTGGATATGACTTGATAAGGATAGTTTGGGGTGGATATGACTTGATAAGGATAGTTTGGGGTGGATATGACTTGATGAGGATAGTTTGGGGTGGATATGACTTGATAAGGATAGTTTGGGGTGGATATGACTTGATAAGGATAGTTTGGGGTGAATATGACTTGATGAGGATAGTTTGGGGTGAATATGACTTGAGGATAGTTTGGGTTGAATATGACTTGAGGATAGTTTGGGGTGGATATGACTTGATGAGGATAGTTTGGGTTGAATATGACTTGATGAGGATAGTTTGGGTTGAATATGACTTGATGAGGATAGTTTGGGTTGAATATGACTTGATGAGGATAGTTTGGGTTGAATATGACTTGATGAGGATAGTTTGGGGTGGATATGACTTGAGGATAGTTTGGGTTGAATATGACTTGATGAGGATCATTTTCACAGAGTGCTGTATTTTTTTCCATTGACCTTAAATTAGAGCATTGTTTAATTAAAGCATGTTTTTGCTGATTTCCCTGATAACCTACGATTGACCCTTTGACCTCAACATACCAGGGCCAAATGGAATGTCATGACATTAGAACGCACATTCACCCGGAAAAATGTCATAAAACGATTTTCTGTCAGCAACTTAAATGAGCTGTCATGACCGTCCGACTTCAAAATGTAGTCACGATAGCAAATTGTTATTGAATGCTGATGGCACATAATGTAAGTCGGCTGTCTTACAGCCTTTATAAACATTAACGACTAATTTTAGACAAATTTTAACTTTGAATGTTTTATTTTAACCACATTTTATTGATAATTAGCACTCAATTAAAGTGTTAAGACAAAATTGAAAATGAAAGCATCCTGGTCCATTCCGATCTCACAGTAAGTCTTTGTTAAACTAAAATTTGTGTGTCTTGAAAAAACACATTCTTTTAACCCCCAGTACTGTTTGCTTAGGCATAACGTGTTGTCAGCCGTATTTTCTCCAGCGATGTGTGTAAAGTTCAGGAAACGCAGGTCACACAGCAGATGTGCCTCCAACAAGACGACAAAACACACTTGCAGGATCAAACAAAAAAGCACTCAGGAGTCCCGAGATCAGCTTTTAAAACCTATAATGCAGGAAAGGAGGAGAACGAGTGACTCATAAAATCCTAAAATGTGTTGGAACTAATCCCGAAAACATTTTATGCAACTGCATTCACCACTAGGGGGCAGCGAGAGAGTTTATTGACGCTTAATAATGACGTTTACTTTTTTGAGAAATAGAAATGACTCAGTGCTCTGAAATGTAACAATACACTACCGTTATACTACCGGGAGTTCGTATCTATTTGTGTATCATTTAATTACGTTATTCAATAGGGGTGTACACGAGACGCAGACTGAGAATTTAATACAGGCCTGAATATAACGCGGGGAATAATTAAGTGTCAGTTTAGTGTCTGGTGAAGCAAGAAACGGCATTCAAGCAATTAATATATCGTTGAAGGTTTAGGAGCTAGATATCAAAACAACAGAGGCGGATAAACAATGTGTAAGGAAGAAAACACTCACGATTGGGTTTTGTTTGGTGTCACTAATTATTTAATCACAGTTAAATGGTGTTAATTATTTGTAGCACAGAACATTTATAGTTACATGGTACCTGCTAGCTCCTGTAGTGTTTCGATTTATGCTTTGATCATCCTTTTTTTCTGCCATAATGTTGCCAAAGATTCAGAAAATGTAAATGTACATTTTCAGAATGTTATAGCTTTACGTTCGACTGTTACAAAGCACTACCATATTACTTATTTACCATATAATGGTAATATAATGATTTTTTTATTTTTTTTTTAGTAAAAGGTTTTTTTCTTAATTTTTTGTAAATAAAACTAGACTTTAATTATACTTCCTCTGAGCCAAACAAGCCCCCTGTCAGTCCCCGTTTTGATCCCGCCAGGAGGCTGATCCCGAGTGACCCTTACACAAGCGCCCACTCAACAGGGAACAAGGCAGGGTTGAAAGGGAATACGCTGATCTGGCAACCCAGCAGATCCAAGCCGTCTTTTACTCAACATTAGTATGGATCAGAGCTACAAATGAGACTTTGTATTGTTAATGGGGGTCAAAAGAGTGGGACATCGGAGACAGGGAACACCCCGGGGTCTGAGCTCTCACAGAATACAGAGGTTCTCTGTAGCACCAGATCAGGACTTCGATTCGAAATGCACAGCAGATGGCTCATGCTTTGGGCCACCTGACTCACTCGGGGTTGTGTTCACGTTTTCCGTAGCTTGTTTTTACTGGCTGAAAAGTTAGAACTAGGAAAAAAAGTACCCTGATGAGATGTTTTAGGATAACGTTTATATTTCATGTTTGCAGAAAGGTTACTGTTCAGGACATCGTGTTTGCTAGACGGAGCACAGAATGGATACATTGGGAAATGTGTTGTTGAGCTTGTTCACTAAATGCTCTGGGCACAGAATCGATGTTTTTTTTCTTAAATTATTATTATTATTATTACATGGAACATACAATCGCACACGTCTCAACCTGCTCAGCCATGCTTTTGTGTCCACACCTGTTAAGAACGCACATTCCCACCTTTTTAATTTTGAGGGTGTCTGTGAAAAAAAAACTCTGATATTACAGACTAGAAATATAATAATTTAGGTGCTGTCATGTGACCTGTTTCCGTAGAGTTTTGTAGGTATGTAAACATGAACAATAGATCAAACTGGCAATGGGATTTTTGAAGCATGGTTGCGGTAGTGTCGTGTTTCGCATTATGCATGGCCCCTTACAAAATAACTCTATCAAGTATTTTTGTCGCATTCCTTTTTCATTAGAAATTAATTTAATGCTGCTCGATATGCGTTCAGTATTTGGAATATGTTTGGTAGAACCGAACAATGATGGATCTTTTGCCTGAACTTTGTCCCAGACTTGTTTCTTGTTTTGATTGCTTCTCAGGCTTCAGGATGCTTTAGGTATGTAGATGAAGAAGTGTAGTAATATTGAGATTTCTTATATTGCTATGACTTCTCAGGGGAGCAAAGAATTTGCATGCATGAAATGGAGCATGAATACTTTTCGCAATCACATTTCCTATTTAATTTATCTGTAAGTAAAAATTTCTATATTTTGGGCTCTTCTGCACAAATTCTGGATCTGTGAACCCAATGAAGTCTAAGTTCAAAGGAGGTGTAAACTTGTCCAAAACACCCTGTGTAAAGCAGTAATAACCCAAACCGCTCGAGATTTTACTGCTGTAATGTCTCAGAGAACAGAGCACGAGAGCTTAAAGGATCGTAGCCCAGCTGCCAATTTGGCGCTTTTTCAGATTAATAATAATTCTAGCATGAATAAATCCACATCTTTTTATTATTATTTAATGCAGGCTGTAGCCGACACTGAAACACAATCTGATCTTAATGGGTTATAAATGCGACTGTAAAAAAGATCTGTTCTCGTTTTTCCCTTTATAACCAGCTGCCAAGAGTTAGCATGTAGCATGTTATGTCTTGTTGATTCTGAGGTAATATTCGGTCACTGGAGAAATAAAAGATTTTGCGAGCAAAAAATCAGAAGTGCTTTAAAATCGAACCATGAACATTCAAATAAACTTGTGCAGTAAACACAATTGCTAGCTAGCACGCACGGAATAATTGTTTAGCCAAGGGGAAATTAGCATAGGAACAGGAAAACAATTAGTTTTCACTAGCAAACTTAATGCTACCCTAAGATGACTTAACTTCAACCAGCTAGCTCATTCAGCTAACTTTAGATACATGATACAGATATATTTTTGTTATAAATATGTTCTGTAAAAAAGTAAATTAATAAAATATTTATTACAAACACTAATAATTTCTGAAATAATGTAATTTTCTGTTTTAGGTCATATCCAAATCAGGATTTCTAACAGGATTATTACCATCCTGCTGATTAGCTTGTATTAGCTACCAGCTAGCTAATACAAGCTAATCAGCAGGATTTCTAACAGGATTATTACCTCCGCCTACTGTGTTTTAATTGCTGGTAATAGGTAGTTAGTTATCTTGATGCCTTGAAACAATTTTTAAGTTACAAATTAAAGCTAAAAGGATTTTAAAACAGCGTGTCCTAACAGTAAAGAAAACAGGATCAACAGGAACCTTCATGCCTACATTTTATGTGGTAAGGGATGTGGTAGCTCAGAGGTTAAAGCATTGGACTTTGGCTCAGAAAGTCACCAGTTCAAATCCTGCTGCCACTGTTGGGCTCTTGAGCGAGGCCCTTAACTCTTCCCTGCTCAGTTGTAAGTCGCTCTGGATAACGGCCATAAGAGCTTTTAGCGCTTTGCCAAAATGCCATAAATGTACATTTTATGCAGGAGCATTACAAATAGAAATGTAGAACACAAAAAAGAAGGTCATGATGAGACAAAGCTATACGGAAATGTAAGGATTTGTGGAAATCTGCATTCGGAGAGAATCCGAATTGTTGGTTGAGGTTTGCTATGTGTTACTGAGACACCAGATGAGGGGGTTGTGGAGGTTGTGTGCTGCTTGAAAAAGGGCCATTTCCTAGCGGTTTCGCTTTCCGGAAAGTACCGCATCCTGCTAAGCTGATAATACGTCATAATACTTTTAATGCCAGTAATGAAGCCATTTTGCTCCATTCATTCTCTATTATCTCTATATAATTATAGCTGTTTGTAATTGTAAATTCATAGATTGTAATAGTTTATTTTTATAGAGCTGTTATACCATTTGTATGTACGCTGTGTATTATCTTGAAAACTGTTGTACTACCCATAATTTATTCGCAATCGAACAGAGAAGATATCAAAAGATATCAAACGTTAAAACTGAGGACAGGAATGACTATTTTAAGGAAAAATTCAAGTACATTTTGAATTTGGTGGTTGCAACACATCTCAAAAAAGTTGGGACAGGGGCAACAAAAGGTTGTAAAAGTAAGTGTTACTACAAAGAAACAGCTGGAGGATCATTTCGCAACTAATTAGGTTAATTGGCAACAGATCAGTAACACGGCTGGGTATAAAAAGCGTATCTCAGAGAGGCAGAGTGAAGATGGGCAGAAATCCAACAATCTGTATCTACAAATTGTGGAACAATTTCGGAATAATGTTCCTCATACATGAAATTAAAAAGACTTTGGATATCCTATTATTTACAGTACATAATATCAAAAGATCTGGAGAGAGCTCTGTGGGACACAAGGGACATGGGGGAAAAAACATATTTGATGTCTTAGGGCCCTCAGGTGGCAGTGCCTTAAAAACAGGTAGGATTCTGTAATGGAAATCACTGCATGGGCTCAGAAACTCCTGCAGAATTCAATGTCTGTGACCAAAGTTCACCGTGTCATCCACATATTTATGTTAAAACTTTATCATACAAAGAAGAAGCCATATATTACCAAAGCTCATTTAAAATCCAGTGAAAAATAGTCGAAATGTAAAATGAATCAAAATGTAAGATTTGTTTTGTGAACCATTTTTGGACACACATCCTCCGGACTAAAGAGGAAAGGGATCATCTGACTTCTTATCAGCAATAACTTCAAAAGCCCACATCTTTGATGGTATTGGAGGGCAGTAATGCATATGGAGTGGGCAGCTTGCACACCTGGTAATGCATCATTATTGCTAAAAGTTAGCAAAATATGCTTCTATCCAGACGACATGTTTTTTAGGGAAGGCCTTGCATATTTCACTGAGATAATGCTAAACTGCATTCTCCATCTAGTACAACAGCATCGCTCCATAGTATAAGAGTCTGGATGCTGAACTGGCCTGCCTTCTGTCCAGACCTTTCACTAATTGAAAAGAGTTGGCACATCATGAAAAGAAAAATACAACAAAGAAGACCAAGGACTGTTGAGCAGCTAGAATATTGTATCAGACACAAATGGGACAACATAGCTCACCCAAAAATCTAGCAACTGGTCTTCTCAGTTCTCACATATATAGACTTTTGGTAAAAAAAGAAGGGATGCTACAGATTGGTGAGGAAGGTCTGGTTTTCTCACACGCTGGGAGATGAGTCACTTATGTTAAAAAATAAATATAATTAATTATTAATTAATTAACAAAAAAAATATAAATAATATAATTACAGCTACAAGCTACAGAATCTGTTAGCTAGCAAGTTTTATTAATTTAATGTATTTTTATAATTGTGATTATAATAATGAGCTGCGATATTGAAAGATTTAGCGCAAACTGCATTATTTAGGAGCTATTTTGGTCAGGATTATGGACACAACCTACCACAAGCCACTACACCTTCACATTTTGTGTTCGTTTTCATTTGGTTGTGTATCGATTTATAGGGAGTCTTGGGGGCGGGGCTTAGAGTAAATTAGCTGTGATGTGAGCATTAGTGTTTATTGTGATATTGATGCAATTACAAGCAAATCAGTGTTACCAAAGATGCGATAGCTAGCAACTGCCGATGAACATTTGCGATATTTGTCTTTTTGAGAATTTCGCACTTTTTCTAGGACTTTTTAATGTTTTATCAGACAGGTTCTAACAGGGAAATCATCAGTAAGGGTCTAAACAAAATCCCTATTTCTGTATATAAATTAGGTTAAATGGTATTCAAATGTTGAATTCTCAATTAATGTTGCATTGATTGCTCATAGTAACATGCTTCTTAGAAATAATGGTATTACTAGAACCCCTAGGTAGGGGGTAACATATCACAGGTCGTGTACCTCAGGGTTCGGTACACCACGGATGAATTGCTAATTTTTTTAACTTGCAGATTCAACGATCGCAGAATGAAAGACCGTTGTTTGTTCCCGTCGATATTGCTGTTTAAGTAATTTCATAATCACATAAAGCAGTCGTGTTCACGTGAACGGGAACGTGTTAATCAGTCAACAACAACGGCTAGCGTAGGTGCAGAAGACCTTAAAAAGTTTCCTGCATCATTCAAATCGCATGTTCACACTGTAGCAAATTAGATTTGTTTCCTCCCACTTTTTTGCTGATCCAAAAGATTATCCGATCCCTGATTCAAAAACTGTAATGGAATCGGAACTGTGACTTTTGAGATAATAGAACCCTGTGTAGTCTATACATTAGCAATCGTTCGTATTTCCTTAAAGGGATAAACTGAAGCAAATGTAATAAAAAAAATAGTAATTTGTGGCCAAATCTAGAACGTGTCAAGTCAAGTTTATTTCTAAAAAATACTCTATAGTACTATAGAGTATTGTCCATTCTACAGTCTTATACAGTCATTTGAGATGATGCAATCAGGAGCTACTAAGCAACTGAGCAACGTGTAGAGTTTGTTTATTTCTTTTCCTTTCTTTAATGGAAAGACATTGAAGGGTTCATTATAGCTAAATTGTAAAAATGAGCCAGACCTCGAGAAAGTAATAATCAGAGAATGTTTGTCCCGTTCATAAAATGTTGAAATATGAGGACAAAATGAAGAAAAATAAAAGAAATGAGACATATATCCAGATATATCAAAGAACCGTGATATTTTTTTTTGCTTATTGTATATCGAACGATTTTTCCAATATCGCTTCACCACTACGCTTGGATGGATTCCAGTGAGGGAGGAAACACAACGCCTGGTGCTGTTCAGCTGTGTGTGTGTGTGTATGTGTGTGTGTGTGTGTGTGTGTGTGTGTGTGTGTGTGTGTGTTCTTGCCCCACTTCCTCTCCTGACATACGGCATTACTCAGCTCACACTTACTCACTTACTGTAAAATAAAACAAACAGAAAGAGAAATACAGGGGAAGGGAAGGGAAAGTGCAGTGTATAGGGAAAGAGCGTGTGTGTGTGTGTGTGTGTGTGTGTGTGTGTGTCAGCGTGTGTCTGCGTGTATCGGGTGTGTACTGTGGGTGTGTGTGTTGTGTTATGCGTGTACGATAGCTTTTTTTTTCCGGTTGGACATTGTACCTATCAGAGGAAAAAGGCAGGAGAGGAAAGCTGATCTTCTGGACGCTGGACACGGTGAGTCTGTGTGTCTTCTCTACACACACACACACACGCACACACACGCACACACACACACAAACATTGGCATTCTGGCATTAGGAGGACGTTACAGAATTACAGAGCCACATGGAGAGTCAGAGTTGTGTGAATTATTGTGAATTGTGCAGATATTTTTCGACATGGAAAAACAAAAAATGTTGTGAAACAGGAAAAAGTCAATTGTAAATGTTTTGGTGTTTGATATAAACGTGTTTTCAAGTCTTTACAAAAAAAATCATAAACGTGGGTGCTCCTTCACTGATTATTGTGTTGCTACTGCACAGTGTTTTTGCTTATTAGTAGTTGAGAAGCAAGTCATTTTTTTTTAACTCACTTTTACTTTAAAGAAAAAATGAAGTGAAAGTAATAATTTCTTTGGACGAGAGATTCTCCTGAGATTCACGTGAACATCTGCTTGGGACCGTGTGCGGAGTCAGTTCCACGCTTCTTTTTGTTTTAACTCCTTCTTCACACTCCAGCTTCCACAGCTGCTCGGCTTGGCACTTCTTTTTTGACTCCTCCCACTTTTAATAACCTCATTCTTTTTTTTTTTCAAAACTCACATATTTCATAATGTAATATAGAGAATCGTTCATAATATAATACAATGACAATAATATATTTGCATAATAATTTTGATGTTTTTTTATTTCTTTGTTTTCTTTTTTTCAGTTTCAACTTCCCCCTGTTTATTAAAAAAAACTTCTCTGCCATAAAAATAGCACTTTTTAAGATTTTGAGTCATAAATATTATGAGATTTTAATCACACAAATAATTTGTATTTTAAATTTTATATGTACGTGTATTTTATAGTTTTTTTCTTTCTCAAGTTTGACTTTTTTTTTTTTTTGCTTTATTTAAATTACAATTAAATACTAAATCATAGGAATTATAAAGCACAGACCGCAACACAAATATAGGCAACAGGAAATACAATATGCGAAAGATATTACACGTGATTTTGTTAAATATCGCTAATATTGTTTTAAATATATATCTTTTTAAAAAGTATGATTGTGAAATACTAATTATTCCAAAAAATGATTGAATAATGAGGTTGAATTTGTTGTTCATGTGCAAGGCAACCTTGCTATTGAAGGAAAATGCTAAAAAAATAAATGCCATGCTTGCGTAACAATTATTTTGTTTATTTTTATACATTATTTGCTATAATTTTGATAGTAATTATTATTAATAGTAATGATAAGCTTCACTGCATGTAGCACTAATCTGATATTGTAGGTCGATTTACAATTCGGAAAAGTTGACTCATGGCCTAAATGACACCGTGCAATGTGACTAATATCACAATTTTCTCGTTCTCACACACACACACACACACATACACACACACACACACACACACACACACACACACACACACACACACACACCAGCGGTGTAAAGAGGACCTTATTATATGACGACCATATAAATGCCCATATAAAAGTATTTGACTTATTTGAAATATATTTGAAATATTCAGAGCTGATTGTGATTTGATGCAGCTCTCAGTCTCAGGGGCAACTTTTTTAATTCAACTTCAACAAAAGTCGAAGTGTTTGGAATTGATTTGCTCTCTTTTTTTGGAAAATTGAGGCTAAAGAGTCGCTCACAGGCAGAAGATGTGGGTTGGGTTAAGTGTTAAATGACGTCTTTTACAGCGATGCAAATTGTAATAGGTAAAACTCTTCATCTATTAAAATATCGCAAAGTAAAAAGTACATCTATTGAAACATAAATGTTGTTGAGTGGAGAGTAAAAGTTGCTGATATTTTTAATACTCAACATTTACTCAAATACTTTACACCCCTGACACACTCACACAAGGTCAAGCTCTTTACTGTGGTGTGAGAATTAAGTCATGTTTTAATTAAATGAGCACTCCGTATGAAGAAGTTGTTCCGGGGTGCTGGATGATGGTTGATGAGGAGAAGAGTGATCCTCCTCTCCTCTCCTCTCCTCCCTCCTCTCCTCCCTCCTCTCCCCTCTACTCTCCTCTCTCCTCTCCTCTCCCCTCTCCTCTCCTCTCCTCTCCCCTCCTCTTTCCTCCCCTCCTCTCCTCTTCTCTCCTCTTTCCTCCCCTCCTCTCCTCTTCTCTTCTCTCCTCTCCTCTCCTCTCTCCTCTCCTCTCCTCTCCTCTCCTCTCCCCTCTCTTCTCCTTTCATCTCCTCTCTCCTCTCCTCTCCTCTCCTCTCCTCTCCCCTCTCTTCTCCTTTCATCTCCTCTCTCCTCTCCTCTCCTCTCCTCTCCTCTCCTCTCCCCTCTCTTCTCCCCTCCTCTCCTCTCTCCTCTCCCTTCTTCTCTTCTTCTCTCCTCTCCTCTCCTCTCCTCTCTCCTCTTCCTTCTCCTCTCCTCTCTTCTCTCCTCTCCTCTCCTCTCCTCTCCCTCTCCTCTCTCCTTTTCTCTTCTCTCCTCTCCTCTCCTCTCCTCTTCACTCTTCCCTCTGAGATTTATACAGCATGCGTGTGTTCTCTGGCATCGTCAGAGTTTAGGTCGACATGCGGCTTTCATTAAAGCAGAGCAGCAACAGAGACATTTCAGGATCGTTTTGGGTCAAAAGCAAGTGTATTTTATCCTCTTGTTTCTTTTCCGTCTCTCTCTCTCTCTCTCTCTCTCTCTCTCTCACTCTTTCTCTCTCGCGCTCTCTGTATTATAATTATTCTTCATCACAGATGGCGATCACTATATTGGGATTAACACTTTTGTAAAACGCTCGGCTTGTTTTTTATACGAAACAAACAAACAATATGGAGTCACGATAACGTCACGTGACAATTACGTCCTCATGATGTCATTGTTATTATCCCTATAATTATTTTTGCGCACGGATTAGGACTTGTGTATGCTTCTTTTTAAGAATGCCGCGGTCATACAGAGCAGAGAGCGATCATTTACAGTAAATTGTTTAGAGTGAGTCGTGTAAAGAGAGTCGTCTAGACAGTCATTTAGAGGGAGTAGTTTATTGTGGGTTGTTTAAAGGGAGTCATTTAAATTGTTTAGAGGGAGTTGTTCAGAGGGAGTCATTTACAAGGAGTTGTTTAGAGGGAGTCGTTTACAGTGAGTCGTTTAGAGTGAAGGAGGGATATTTTTGGAAGGAGTCTCCAGTGTCAGTATTGAAAACAATGCTGTAACCGTGTTTGTTTATTTGATCTTGTTTGCGCGTCGTGGTTTCTCAGTAACAGAAGTGACGACTTCGTTAAACGTGACTCTAAACATTGATTTTTAAAAAACAGAACATTGTAGTCGTCGAAACATCGCTGCGTCACTGATTATTTTCCCCCAGAACAGCGCCATTGTGTTATTTTTAGTTCCCGTGTGAAGAAATGGAAATCAGAATTCCCAGTCTGGCCTTTGAGTTGGTTCTCAAAGTTAACATTTGCATCATGAGGCGTTTAAACGCAAACGGACATCAGAGGAAGCGAGTGTAGAACTTCATCGTTTGGGCTCAGAGTGTTTCTGGAAAGAGCATAAATCATGCTCTCACCATAAGTAGAACACCGGCTCCATGTTGTTCGAGGCGGTTTTTTGGACTTCCCAAATTTCAACCATGAACTTCCTCTTCGTGAGGACGCTTGTTTCCTGTTGGTGCGTTCATTTCTGTACATTTGTGGCATGATTTTGTCTAGAAAGTGAAAAGGCGAGTAGTCAAGGCAAAGCCGTGCTGGTTATTAACCGAAGCTCTGGATGCCAGGAACGTTTAGCAAAACCACAGATGTAGCAAAAATATCATTCGAAAGCCCACACATGACCCAGTTCATGAGACTAAAGATAAATTATTAACACTGACCCCAATAAGAATTGGTATACCTCACTATGTGTGTATAACAAAAAAAGCATATTTTGGAACCTTTCAGTTCTTCCTCATCGAGGACCTGAAAGTCAGTCAGCGGTTTCGTATCTGGACCCTTAACTGGAAGTGAGATGTTTTCTTCTGAGCAGTTAGCAGCTTTCCTGTTAGATAAAATTCTTGGCCTTACCTCTGTTTCTCACATGTCTCTCTTATCTCTCATCTCTCAGACATGTGGTGGTGGTGACCAAAAGGTTGAGAGCTTGTTTCTATAAATATGTCTTGGTTCTATGGTGCAGATCTGGCAACCTTGACTCTTGCACCTTGGACAATCTCATAGTTGAGTCTTTTAATAATCATAATATGATGTTGCGTGATGGATGGTGGATGCAGTCGAATTATTGTGGAACTGAAAGGGTTAAAATGCAACCAGGAGAAGAGACAGATAAAGAGAGAGAGAGACAGAGAGCGAGAAAGAGAGAGAGAGAGAGAGAGAGAGAGAGAGAGAGAGAGAGAGAGAGACCCACATTACACTTGTAGCACCGTCTGTGGTCATAATCACACACACGTATACACACACACACACACACACACACACACACACACACACACACAAACACACACTGCCTGTATAACTGAAAAGCACATATTAAGGAAGGTAAAGATCTCTCATTTCTCTTTTCTCTTTTTTTTTTCTCGTTTCTTTTAAACGATCAGGAACTTATTTTTTTGGATGAACTTTCTACACTCTCACTTCTTTCTCAAAGTTGCAAAGTTCTTGTTTCTTTGTCTGCGTGTGTGTGTGTGTGTGTCTGTGTGTGTGTGTGTGTGTGTGTGTGTGTGTGTGTGTGTGTGTGTGTGCGCCACTGTTGTCGTTATTATTCATAGTACGTCGCACAAAACCTGCGGTTCGATGCTTGTCCTTGCTGCATCTCAGCGTGAGCTCTGTAGTTTTGTCTCAGGGGCCCATCTAGGAGAAGAAGAGAAAGAGAAATAGGAGGAGGAAGAGGAGGAGGGATTCCTTCTTCTTTTTTTTCCTACTACTTCTTCTTCCTGTGGGGTTATAAACCGCATCCATACATGGCCGCACTCTAGGCCCTGGCGCTCCTGCAGATCATAATAGACCAGGGGAAGTTAACAGGCGGATGAAAGGTGTGTGTGAAGCTGAACTCATGCTTCCTGAAGCTGCACAGATCAACCTGCTTTCACTTCATATTTAAACAGTTAAAAAGGGAAGAAGATATTTATTCTTCCCCTCTAACCCTTGCTTTAACCCCCAACAGCGTGCAGGATTTTTTCTCACAGGTCCTCCGTTGCCTGGTCAGGACTTGATAGTGAATCACTGAAGTAACATGGAGAAGGTCATGGTCTGAATGTGTGCTTTCTCAGAGGGAAGTCTGTTACTCCTCACAGAAGGTTTAGCTTTGTGAAAACTACTAAATAGTGAATTTTGAATGAAATTGGAGTGAAATGATCATCACAGCACCACTATTTTCTTTATATCGGGGCTGGATGTTAATACAGTGCTAACACAAGGGTAATACAGTGCTAAAACAATGCTAATACTCAACAGTGCAGGGCTACAACAATGCTAATACTGGGCCAATGCAGTGCTAAAACAATGCTAATAATGGGTCAATGCAGTGCTAAAACAATGCTAATACTCAACAATGCAGTCCTACAACAATGCTAATACTGGGCCAATGCAGTGCTAAAACAACGCTAATACTGGGAAAATGCAGTGCCAAAACAATGCTATACTGGGCCAATGCAGTGCTAAAACAATGCTAATACTGGGCCAATGCAGTGCTAATCTGACTCTGAGATTTAGTTTTAAATGTTAGCAGTTTGAGTGTGTTCAGTTAACAAGGATGTTCTGGTAGTATTACGTGTTATTAGAGTCTATTTAGTTGGTTACAGGGAAAATTGTTTCTTTCTCTTATTACTTTCGATATTTATATAAATATTGGTTGTTAGTTTTTAAGCCACTTATTGTTCTAGTTTGTTCCACTAAACCCTGCTTTCAGATTCATAGTCATTTCAACCCATTGTTGTGGTGGTGATGATAATAGTGTAGAGAAAAGCTCGGAAAATGTATTATCTTATTTATTTATCTAAAGGAAATGCAGAAATAACAAGTTTCTCACTAGATTTTGCACCGGTGACTCCACCCCCAGGCCCGTGGTGTCTCAGCTTCCTGGTTGTAGATCGTCAGGGTTTTGGTGGTGAGGTGGATGAAATTATCAAAGTCATGTCAGTGTTCAGGAAGAAAAATTTTTTTTTTTTAAATATATGGTACAAAGTTAAAATATTTAAATAAGTGTAAGAAAATGAAATATTTCATGCATACATTAAACTGAAATCTTTGTTTAATGCTACTTTTAATTTATTTTATTCAAAATTTTAATGCAATATTATTATTATTATTATTATTTTTTTTTTATTGATATTATTCTAAACACTTAAAAAAAAGGTTTAAAGCTGTTTAATAATATATATTTTAAATTACCATAAAATAAACATTTTAACAAAAATAGAGCAAAAAAAATCATTCATTTGTATAATCATTTTTAAGATTAAAATTGTTAAAATTCCAAAAGAAAGGAAAAAGAGGGAAATAAATAAATGTGTAATAATTGTTCCACTGAGGGTGACAATTTATTTAACTGTAAAAAAAAAAAACCTGTAATAACAGTAAATGTATTAAATTAAACCAAAATACAACAATAAAAGTTACTAATTTATTTTAAAAAATATCAATAAAAAAATTAAAAAATTCTGTTATTAAATAATAATATTATTATTGAACGTCTAATAATATACATTTTGAAGAAATTGTAGATAGTCTTAAAGAATTTTCAAACATGGTACAGGTTTAAAGATTCAAACCAAAGCAAGATTTAATAGTGAAATTCTCCCAATTCCAGAACGTTCCACACACTGGCACCTCGAATTTTGATCTAAGTCTTCTCCACATATCCTGGACATCAGATTTTCAGACTGAATGTCTGCATTCAATGCTCTCTAATCCAGATGTTTCTCCAGGTTCCTCGTGGACTTTTGAAGGTCTTGTGAAGAAATTGCTATTTTATAGATGAATTTCTCATTGTTCTGGCTCTGAGCTCATCAGGGGAGCGACGGAGGTTTTGGGGCAGCGCAAAACAAGTGTGATAGAGGAGAGGAGAGGAGAGGAGAGGAGAGGAAAAGAAGGATGGCGTGGGGGAGAAGTGGAGCAGTGTGGAGTGGAGGAGAAGAGAAGAGAAGTCCTCTTTTGGATTACTGTGAGCTCCTTGGCAATCTGCATGTGAATAAGCGTGAAAAGCTTGAGCCGTTAACCCCCTCCTTCTCTCTGTCACACACACACACACACACACACACACACACACACACACACACACACACACACACACACACACACACACACACACTCATCCTCAGACACACACAGAGAGAGAGAGAGAGAGAGAGAGAGAGAGAGAGAGCTTCATTTGCACTCTGACTTTACACACAGTGCATCTTCTCGGAGCAGGACACCAAAGTTTCAGTGCAGAGAAAGTTTTGTGTGTGTGTGTGTGTGTGTGTGTGTGTGTGTAGTTTTCCTGGTGTGTGGTTTTGTTTTTCTCTTCTGATTCACGAGGAGTGGATTTGTGAATGAGAGAAGGTAAGAATCTGCAAAGAAGCATGTGTTCTCTGGGGTCTTGCTTATGGCCGAGCATGTTGATAACAATGCAAGCAACATACACACACACACACACACACATGCGCTCAGGGGGAGGGGCAGTCTCGGTTGGTCTTGGTTTTATGCATGTTTTTTTCTCACGTGTAGAATTTGAAAGAGTTTTTTAACATTGTGAACTGCTGAGAATTATGGGAAATTTGCTCAGTGTATCGTACAATCAGATGCAGCTCATTCATGGGAAATGGACTAAAACACAGTTTTCCAGGTCATTAGACACTCTGTTTATTGGTTTTCAGAGCCTAGGAAGCTTATTCGGCTGCAGTTTTTTTTTTTTTACATTTTGGAATGAATGAAACTGGGAAAAATCCAGTCAATGAAAAACCTGAAGCTAGTTCAAATGTGTCCTTTGTCAAAGTCTTTTTCCTTTTGAGAAAGACGCTCGGACTGTTTGTCCTCCGTAAAAACATTTTTTTTGCTCTCAGCTCTTGCTAACAGTAATTCAGGGCTGAATTTGCATTAGCATGAAAACATTGCATAGCATAGCGTGAGAAGAAAGTATGGGAATTTCTCCTGAATTGTCCTTCATTGTTTGTAGTTGATGAAGCACGACTCTCTTGTTCAGTTTAGTACAGTTTTGATGACTTGATGAGTGTCCACACAATGTCCTCAACCAAGATGACCTGAATAGGAAATAAATGACAGGAACCAGCTTCGGAAAAGGGAATCCATACTAACGCCATTATTAATATTGATTATTAATCATCACAGTGTTCGATCGATATTAGTGTTGAGTCTGTGGGCAGCCATATTGACTGTAGAACACTTGCTGAACTCATGGGTCCAGGAGACCGTTCTGAGTTTTCTAATGAGGAATTCCAAACATAGGGGACATTTTGGACCCTGGATCGGGAAGGTATCTAGTTCACCACCACCACCAAGCTACCACTGCTGGGCCCTTGAGCAAGGCCCTTAACCCTTAAATGCTCGGAGTTGTAAGTCACTCTAGACAAGGGATTCTGCCAAATGCAGTAAATGTTAAATGTAAATGTTTAGTTGATTAATGAAATTGTTGTTTAAATGAAAGTTGTTTAAATTAAAATGTTTAGTTGAACGTTAAGACTTGACCTGTTTTTGGAAGTGAAACTATATCTGGATTATTCATCTCGGATCGTCCACACCTGCTAAAAACCGCAGACAGATTATCATAAGAAGACAAAAATACATGAATAAAATAAAATGTGTTACTTCCTGACCCTAATCTAAGATAAGCCAAATATATTAATAAAAAAGTTGTATTCTTTACTTGAACTCTTGTAGCATTAAATGCCACAAGGTCAAGATTTCACATAGTTCCAAGTTTTGGACGTTCGGGCTAAAGTTGATGATCAGAAGATTGTGGTCTAAGCAAACAAATACACAGTTTGGCATTTATGCTAAAAACATTCCACTTCCTGCTGCATTGATTATATTCTCTTTAAATTCTAAGCTAACTTTTAAATAAAACTCTAAATGTAAACATTGTATGCAGAGTTTACAGGACCAGGAGTCAAAGTAAATGGCAGTGAGTTCATCTTTCATGTTTAATGTTGTGTTTATGTGCTGAAGCATAAAGCAGATACACATTGAAACGACAGACATGCGTAATTTCTATGGCCCTGTACCATTAAATTGGTTTCTTGTAGTTATCCAGGATAAGCAGATCTGATAAAGAAAGGCTTCGGAATATACACCTCCGACTGTCACTATCAGACAATGTAGAAACTCCAGAGAGTGAGTGGACTTTAAGAAAAAAAACAGATTTGTTATGAACATGTGTCATGTGTCCTCACAACTCCCGGGTCCTCACAAAACCTTATAAACATAGCACATGTGAATGTGTAAAACAGTATGTGTACAGTAAACGTATTGTGTCCTTTATTGACCCTTAATTAATTTAGCTTTTTTATGTTGCATTGTAAAGTTAAATGCTAAACACAAAATTCTGGTTTGTGAGATAAAAGGCATCTGAATGTAGCTAAAGGTATTAGTTGCATATTAGTGCAGCACACTGTTTGTGTGAAATTGAAATAAACAATGAAAAAGAAGTCATGACTTTTTACTTATGACATCTGAGTAGGAAGGACCATTGGAGTTCCTAGTTAAGAAATTAGGATCGCCTGCTCTGCCCCTAAGTTCAGCATGTAATGTCAAGTCAGCATTTTCTTCTTTGTATGTTGATTTCTTAGAGTTTGAATGCAGCAAAAGTTGCACTTTACATGTTTGAGTTTGATTATGATTTGAAAATGATGTGATTCAAAAGTGTCAGTCTTCCAACTTTAGATGTAAGTCAAATATAACTTTAGTTTGGAGTTAATGCTGTAAGCAGCCATGTTGATTTTAGGTTGCTTAGCTGATTAGTATGATAATTGCAATCTTTTTATTTATTCAGGGCTTGAAGCTTTTTGTTTCCCAATTTGCCTAACCCAAAGACACAAAAATAGTGAACTTTCTTAGCTAACGTTAATTACATGAAGCCTTCTCAGATGTTTAGATGTAAACATGTGGTACGTGGTTCTTGGCCCAGTCTCGCTGTGGTTGTCATCACACCATGTTTGTCATCCCTGTGGCATGTGTATGATTCGCGTTGGTCCTCAGAAAGCAGAGTGACCGGCGGCTGATTAAACACAGACCCAGGCCTGCACTTCTTCGGTTCCAGTGTTCACTTTTCTCTTTAATTGCTTTTTTTCTTGAGCACTCGTTCACATCGTGTCAGTCTGTTTGTCTTTCTCATGCATCTGGAAGACAAGGCCATCCCTCTGTTCCACACACCCGTCTGTTTGAGACGATCCATGGTCTTCCACGTTTATTCTTTCCTTTATTTTCAGTGTTACTGGCATGCTACATTGTGCGTCCCTTTTTCCTTTGTTTCTGTTTACAGTACGACGCTGGTAAAAATACTTTTTGTCTTTAAAGAAAAATTCTTTTCTTTGGTTTTACAATGAGTATTTTTTTTAGGCTGCTGTTCCTTTTAATAAAACATGCTAAGGAAAATTTTATATAAATAGTTCTTTGGTAAATTTTTTTGTCAAAAGCTCTGTAGAATGCTTCACAGGTTCACACCGATAGGAAATGCGATACGAAATAATGCGGAAATCACATGAAATTAGGACCTGCATTTGCAAGGATATAAACTGTAAACTAGCTGGACTAGCAGGATGGATATTACCTCAGAATGTGAAACACCTTTATTTTGGAGCACTAAGTATGAAAAGTTGTAAGACAAATTATTTCCTTGCAACGGCAACAATGGTCAATGAAGTCAACCACGAGTTAAAGTTGAATCAAAATGCCAAACTATGCAAAGATTATGACTGTTAATTAGATTCATGAATTAAAATACAATTTGAGCAGCTAGGGCGTTAGTTTTGTTTACTAGAACTGATTGTGGACAAATATTACTCAAGATTTGACATCTATTGAGAGTCCCAGACTTACGATAGAGATGCGTTCCGAAGGCTCCGTCGTAACTTGAAAATATAGTAAGTTGAGACGTGGCCTAGCCTACCCATGAGTCTTAAAGAATGGTGATCAGTATGGGGTTTTATACTGTAATTTGTTAATGAGTCAGCACATTACAGTTCATAATTTAACTAAACAGCAATTTACATTATCGTACTTTATAAACTATACAGAATATATGTTTGTGGTAGCCGGAACGTGAGTGGGGAGTAGAGTGTATGCTGCTACGTTTACGGGATCATCTATAGCTGGCGTAATCACATGATATTTGCTCTATTTACCGAAAAAGATGCTTTTTTTAAATTTAGGTTAGGTGTGTATCGTCGGCACATGAGAGTAACCTGGTAAGGTGGGACCATTTACTGCTTTTAAAGGTTAACTAAAACCAAGTACCTTTAGAAACATGACTTTTGACACATTGTAGGCAGCAAAGTTGTTGGTACCCCAGAAAGACTCCTTCATTCCCTGATTTTTATTAAGCAGCTTTGCTCAGGGTTATGGTGGCTGCATAATTAATAATAATAATTAGCTAATAACAATGTAGTATTCTGATTTTGATTCTGATCCTTTTCAGAGATCAGACACTGGTAGAACTTGTTCATAAAACTCCACTTACGCTCAGGGTTGAACCTCAGGACAATGTAACTGTAGCATAATTTAAAAAAGGTACTTATTAAGACTTCAGGAACGTTGGCCATGAAATTATTGCTTCTAACCGTATTTCTTTTACTCTCTGTATCCCTGAAGCCGAGCAGACCTTCTGTATTTTCTCTCCAGCACACTGTAGCTTGCAGGTTGTTTCCTGTTTATCAGTTTCATACCACGCTCAAGCGAACACAACCCTAATCTCAATTTCCGGGAGATGTGATTATGAAACATCTTCTGCCCCATTGTACATTAACGGATGATTTAGCTGATACAAGTTGATACGACTGGCCGGATATGGCTAGAACTCTCCTATTGAAATCCTAAACACAGAGTACAGAGTGGAAGTGTGTACAGCAAGACAAGCAAAGTCTTATCGAGAAAGTGAGCAACGTCCTTACTTCCTCGCTGCCTCGGGTACAAGCACATCTACAATCTTCTAGCAGAAGACGTTTCTCAGCCAGGGATGCTTGTGCATTTAACAGGCAACGGGTTTGCGCCTGGAGGTAGGCTATTACTATACAGCAGATAATCATCATGTCCGCTTTATTTTTAGCATTGAGAGGACGTAAAAATTGTTGGGGGGCCAAGCACTTTCTTGATGAATGTCTTTATCAGAGCAAATGTATGTTGGTATTTGGATTGGTATTTGTTGCATGTGCATTGTTTGTATTGTGTATGTCGAACCAAACTAAAAACCCACCAGACGTCCAAAGGATTTCTGATGTTTCTTCCTCCTGTCTTGCTTAGTGCCAACTGCATCCAAGGCACAGTTGATTGGCATTTAGCTGCCAAAACTCTATAAAAGTTCTCAAAGTGCTTAGATGGAGTCTCCAGGCTTTTACTTGTAGCTTGTCAGATTATCCTACACGTCCTGCCGTGCGTCATCGCATGTACGAGCTACCACCAGCTCCACAGCGTGCATGCAGGTTAAAGAGCAACGGTGATCTGAGGTCGCTCTGGTTTCGTGGCTGGGATTAACGCTCGGAGGGTTCAGACCATCTGACCACATGGTATCGCTCTTTGTTGTCTGGTGTGGAAAAAAAGAACGCTATATTATGTATCATATAAGCATTTTGCCAAAATGCCATGAGGATAACTAAGGATTTGTTTTTGACAGCTTTAGCATGCTGACTTTAGAGGTTCTTAGCAGGATGATGGTTGCCTGCTAATCCGCTTAGCACAACAGGCGCTCTTGAGACTGACTTTATTGCTAAAGATAAATGCTAGCACTGCACTGCTAAGTCATTTTCCCCATGAAGGCTAATTTAGGGGTAAAATAAGTCATAGCTAGCCTCAAATCTTACAAGGAATGTGTATGCTTGTTAGCTGTTAGTTATGTATTCCTAAAGGCTTTAAGGTAATCTGGTTTCTGGTGGTCGTATCGTGTTAACCTCAAACGACCTCTTATTTAATCCTCATACCATACAGAATGTTTTTTCTTGCACACCAACACACACTTACACTTTCAAATCTGCGTGATGGCTTAGTCAGTATATCCTCTCAGTTAGCGTTTGTGTCTTGTAGCTCTCGAGAATTAACTCTGGTCCATATGTCGGTGATCTCTCAGGTGCATTTACAAACTAAAGCTGGAACGACAGAAAACTTTTATTTTAATGTATCGATTTCCTGCTGGCATGCTGTGCAAAGTTCAACATGCGTTGCAGGCGAATTTCATGCTCGCCCCCTGAGATTTGTGCTAAGTGTAGCAGGACCTAGCTGAGCGTTTAGAATCAGCTTCCTGTGTTTAAAACAAAGCTTTACCTCAGTTTCTATCACTTGCATAGATTTGCAAAGGCAGTTGGTGCATTAGCTACTGAAGTCACCTAAAAACATACATATATATATATATATATATATATATATATATATATATATTATATATATATATATATATATATATATGTATGTATGTATATAAAATCTTTACATATATATGTTAAATAAAAAAAAATGGGTCGTTATACGTAAATATTGACAGCAGCGTAAACCACTGTGTGGACAAAGCTAGCTAATGAACGAACAAACTAGCTAGCTAATGTTATGGTACTGTTATATTTAGTTTGTTTGCTTACAAAGAGCTAAAAAAATTTAAAGTGTATTCAATTTGTGCGTCACGCATACTGGTAACTGTAAAAATAATGTAACGGTCTTCCTAACAAGTCATAATATAATATATATTTCATGTTTATATCGTGCAGATGATTTTTAGCTAAACATTATGCTCATATTTGATGCTTTCTCCAATCACAGAGAAGGTGCACGAGCTGGACCTGGAGCTGGAACAGCCCGTCCGGATGGAGGAGGAGAGGGAGGTGGAGCAGCAGGTGGAGGAGGAACATGATGTTAAGAAGGAGAGCTCGTGTCTTGTTGAACCCAACACGCAGGGCATCATCAGGGGTGGTGACCTCTTCGGCTATGTGGGCATCGAAGCCGTGCTGGATCAGATGAGACGCAAGACCATGAAATCGGCTTTTGAGTTTAACGTCATGGTGGTTGGTGAGTAGTTTATAAATGACCAGCCATCTAATGGGACTAGTGACTTTGAGTTATGCAAATTCTGTATTATGGCATCATGAACTCCATTTGCATATGGTCTCAAAGGTAATGTAGAACACTGCGATACTGCAAAAAAAATGTCAAAACCTCTGCACATGCCACGACTTGTTTTGTTGAGTCATCAATTCCCGCTAGTATGAATACACGCTTTCCAGAAGGGTTTTACAAAAGTTTTGGCACCCACATCTGTAACAATTTAGATTGTTTTGTTTTTTTTATACCAGTAAACACAATCAGAGGCAAAATTAGCTACACTTTACCACAAAGGCATTCTGCGGTGTGGTGTTTTAGTGTATGTGCGTGTGGCTCGGAGTAGTAGGACTGAGGTAAACATAAGTCTCAGATGTTGGCAGGAAGTCTGTTGCATGAAGGAGGGGATCTTCAGTAGCAGGTGAACAGGAAGCGCTGGCTCGGCGTTTGCACGAAGCAAAACACCTCAAGCTCAGCTCTTTGTCGAACCCTAACATTAACAGCGATTAGGCATGAAGCAGTTTATTTGGGCCACAAAGCTCGTGTTGCTTGTTGTTGGAATTACTTTTTTCGCCAGCAAGCCGTTCATTAGGTGCTTGTGTAATTGCAGATCCCGTTGCAAAAGATAAACGATTCAACATTGCTTCACATGAATCACGCCGTGTTTTGTCTTTTAGTCAATTCTCCCGATTCCAAGATAAATTGTGTAATGTTGGGGTTTCTTCAGCTTTACAGGCAGATTGTGTCAGTGATGGTGGGGAAAATAATGCTTCTATTTAAAACAATTACCTCAGTTGGACATTGCAGGTCGGTGAAAATTCTAAGGAATTTGTTTTGCATTTGTGGCATTTGGCAGACGCTCTTACATTTATCGGCTTATTGGTATGAAAGATAAATCTGAGGGCCTTGCTCAGAAACCCCAAGATTTACAGCTTGGTTTGGCTGGGATTTAAACTTGTGATCTTCAGAGCCAAAGTTCAATACCTTAACCAATAAGGTACCACCTCCTCATTGTAAAGAACTTCTTAGTCATTAGTCTTTATTATTTTTTATTTTTATTTTCTCGAGTGTTTTCAGTGGGTCATATTGAACAAAAATAGAGGTAGCCGATTCAAAAATCGGTTTAGGCCACACCCATCTCAGGTTGGAGCAGTACACAGTTACACTAATATGCAGTATGTATTGCAACAGTCATATTCTAGAATTAACGGTGTGCAAAGTAAAAATAAGTTTTCTGATTTTCTGAGATGCGATTTGGTGTAATAAATGAAGGTTAGTGCAAAAATGGAAACAGCTGGTCCCAGGTTTGGTTCTCTGAAACGTTCTCCTCTCAGCCCGTGTTCTCAGCTGGGCTTTCTCTTTCAGTCTTAAGTTCCTAGCTGTCATCTAGACTGTTTTACTGGACCACTGCCCTGTTCAGGATCACCACGCTATCCGCTCCCAGCCAACCAGAGCTCAGGAAACTTCCAGAATGAAGTGTGTGTGTGTCTAACCTAATTAAATGCTGTGGAGTATTGTTGTGCTGCCCGGGTCGTCCAACAGCCACGATTTATGATTGGATCAGTGCAGCATATCGAAGCCCAGTCACTCTCCCTCTCCCTCTTCCTCTCTTTGTTTTTTCTTGGTCAAGGTTTGATCAGTAAAAAACAAAGAGACCAAATTCCCTAAAGAGCATCAAATTAAAGATTAAACTGTTTTTAAATTGTCCATGGCACTTGAATTTGGTTCTCAGTTTTGTTAGTGTAACTTTTGTTTAATCAGGGGACTGGCTTTACTCAGGGTGCCAATACTTCTGAAGCTGTTTATGTTGTACTGTATGATTAACAGTAAAGTTTATGGTTTAACATATTATCTTAGTGTACAGTAGTAAATAATGTACAGTAGTGAATGGTGTACAGTAGTGGTTATATTGGGGATTGATAATGTACAGTAGTGATTGTATTGGTGATTGATGTACAGTAGTAATGGGGATTGGTGTACAGTAGTGATTATATTAGGGATCGATGGTGTACAATAATGATGGGGGTTGGTGTACAGTAGTGAATGGTGTACAGTAGTGGTTATATTGGGGATCGATGGTGTACAGTAATGATGGGGGTTTGTGTACAGTGGTGAATGATGTACAGTAGTGATTATATTAGGGATCGATGGTGAACAGTATTGATGGGGGTTGGTGTACAGTAGTGAATAATGTACAGTAGTGATAATATTGGGGATCGACGGTGTACAGTAATGATGGGGGTTGGTGTATAGTGGTAAATAATGTACAGTAGTGATTATATAAGGGATCGATGGTGTACAGTAATGATGGGGGTTGGTGTATAGTGGTAAATAATGTACAGTAGTGATTATATTGGGGATCAATGGTGTACAGTAGTGATGGGGATTGATGTACAATAGTGACCGATATACAGTAGTGAATGATGTACAGTAGTGATTATATTGGGGATCTAGTAATGAGGCTTTATGTACAGTAGTGACTGATATACAGTAGTGAATGATGTACAGTCGTGATAATTTGGGTTGATGTACAACAGTTATGTGGATTTGTAAAGATGATTGATTTACCGTGGTCATTGTAATGGGAATTGATGATGTATAGTAGTAATGTGATGGACAAAATTGATTGTGAAGAGGATTTTAATGGGTCTTGATCATGTATAGTATTGATGATGTACAGTAGTGATGGAAATGATGATTGATGCTTTGCAGTACTAATTAATGGTCCACACAGCTGAATTTTTTTGTTTCACTAGATATCTTAATTAATTTTACAGGCAAAATCACAGACGGTCGCTTGAATGTCTTCACTGTACTGCATTTAGTTTTTTTTTTTTTTTTTTACATTCTATTATTCGGTTTTAAAAACAAGAGAGCCCATAAAAGCTTTTATTGTAAAATATTTCCCACAAAAATGTTCGTCTCATCTATTGCTTTGCTGTGCTCTACTGGAGTGTGAGAGCTACAGCTTCAGTTGCGTGTTAGCATGCTGCTACGCTTCATAGCTACTGCTCTGGACGCTTATCAAAGCCGACCGTCTCCACCATCTCTCTCTCTTTTTCTCTTTCCCTCATTTCAATCACTCTGCTTTTCATTGCTTCAGTCAAACAGTGACCCGCATTTGTACTTCCTGAAGACGGTTTTCTCTCTTTTCTAGAAAGCTTTGAATTGTTCTCTAACGCTGTATCCCGATGTGAGAGAACTTTCTTTTGTCACTAGCTAGTTAGCATAATGCAAATGAAGATCCCAGTGAGATCCCACACCTTCTTTTTTCTTTTTCTCTCCAGACCCCAGCATTCCTTTGTCAACGTTCTAAGCAGCCTTTTAGCATAATTAAATTATTCAGCAGCTCGTCTCTGTTTACTGCCTCACACTCATTGTTAGCTTTGTTAGCATGTTGTTTCATGTTGTGACAATCTTTCCTTAAGCATAAAACAGTTAGCCTAATGCGAATGGGCTCATTCGGTGGCTTTGACGCCTTGTTTTAGCAGTGTTAGGGGGTGTAGTGTGAAAGATCCTTTCTTTCTCATTTTTTTGGTGACCTGTTAGTCAAATAAAAAAAGAGTAATTACGTATTTGGCTAATAAATGACTACTAGTAGTAGTTTGTAGTAGGTAGTAGTAAATGACTAGTAGTAGCAGCAGTTTATTAGGGCCTGTTCTTTGGTCAGCCAGAGTCCAAATCACATAAAAAAATACTTCCATCATTGATTATCTTAGGCTAAGGCTGATTGTTAGCCATGTTAGCATGACGGAGAGTAAATGAGTCATAAATTTGCTTGTATTATTTTCTGAAGTATGTTAGTATAGTATGTTCAGCTGTGCTAATTCTTTTCTTTATAGCATAAAACAGTTTACAAATATGATTAGCACTGTTATTTGTTTTGCTATTCTTTACCGTTACAGTTTTTCTCTTCCTGGTATTGTTAGCAATGTGAGCACTTTTTCTTTTGCTCTGTGTAGGATAGTGGAACATTAGGCCTTTTTCGTGGCCTGCTAGAAAACTAGGAAGTGTTTTATTTGTTGTTGATGGTAGCTTGTGCAGATTGTTAGCCATTTGTTTGATTTCAGAGCATATTGCTGCTACCATATTAGCCTTTACATGTATTTTTAGTGTTTGGTCTGTCTGAAAGCATTTTATTTTTAATATTCGCCAAATTTTGCTGTTAGTGACCTCCTGGCGTCCAACTTTATAATGATTACTAGCAATGACACTTGCTAGCATTTAAAAGTAGTATTTGTTAGCTTGCAGGAAGCATCTTTGAACAGGTCGTATGTTTTTCTGACAGAAAAGCTTCCACACTAAATAGATCTTGTTTCCATGGTTCAGGACGAGGTCCACTGACTTCAACACATTTTTCGGGAATCGTGTCGATCCCACAGAGCAACGCTGAACTGTTTTCTCTGGGGATGTTCAATGTTCCTCGACCCCTGTAGAGCAACACACATACTGAGGTGTATTGAGGGAGGGGGATTGGTGGAGCTTTGGGTGTTAAATGGTTTGAGATGATACACTGTGAGGAGAAATCACCCCACCACACACACACACACACACACACACACACACACACACACACACACACACACACACACACATACACAAAGGATGAACCCTGTTTGTGGCAGAGTGGATAGAGAGAAGAGAAAATCTTTTGGTTTTTTGACATTCTTATTTTCCTACCTACTTTTTCTCTTTCTCATACACACACACACACACACACACACACACACACACACACACACACACACACACACACACACACACACACACACACACACACAAACAGGATGAGCTCAGCGTGTGGCAGAGTGGATAAAGAAAAAAGGAAATCTCATGTTTTTCTTGAACTTTCTCATTTTATTACCTCTTTTTCTCTCTCTCCTGGCGAACACACACACACACACACACACACACACACACACACACACACACACACACACACACACACACACACCACCGAGTACCACCAAAGCAAAGGGTCTCAGTAAATTACACTTCAAAATGGAGGGCAGGACCTTTAACGTAGCCTCGGGTCTCACACCGCCGAGTTTCCTCCGGTTTTCCCACAATCCCGCAGACCGTGTAGCGCTGTGTAGCGCCGTGCTCCATGTGGAACACATTACTGCTGCCGCAGTGACCTCCTGTGCACCACGGACATGTGGAAACACAGGAAACAGCAATGGCGCTAGAGATGCTTGTAGGGTCATACCATACATAATTTCTTTAAATTATCACATCACAGCACTGTCAGATTCTTAATTCTGATTGGCTGGATGATGGGGTTCATTATGTTGGTTTTTTTTTGTAAAAACACACAAATCGCACCAGTATTTTAGTGGATTAGCATTTTGATAGTATGAGCTCTTTTGTAAGGTGTATAAGAAAGGAGTCTCCACTGTGAGCTCTTTTAATCTTTAAGGCAGAGTTGAAAAAGTGTCGAAAACAAGGGATTTTACCTGCTGTAACGTAAGTGAGAACAGGAGCAAACTTCCGATTTAACCATAAACGTACAAAGGTGGACAAAGTAATACAATTTTTACTTAAGGAGAAGTAACGTTCCTGGGTAAAAAATCTCCTCAAGTAATAGTAAATAATAGCTCATTAAAAATTTACTCACAGTGAAATTTACCGAGATACTGTGGTGGGATGGTTGGTTCTACTGTAGTTCAAAAAGAACAAGGAGATATAAATCTCAAACTAGTAAATAATAAATACATACAATTAAACAAATAAATGAATAACGACTACTTCCTATGATGCACAAATTGAACAACTACGGCATTTTCCGTGGTGAAGAATCAAAATGCTTTGATTGGACACCTCATCCTCAACAAAAGTTATACTGGTTATACAGTAATGCTCCAATCTAAAGCATCATCAACAGTTCTACTCTAAAATATATATAACGCTTTTCATTCATTTCATATGCTACTAAAAATGTAATTGAGCAAACTTTATTGTACAGTGTTAATGTCCATCTCTGGTGCTTACCAACATTGGCACTGTACAACAATTATGTAAACTTAAGATATAAGTATTATCAATTATTATTATTAATTATTAATGTTTCCAGCCAATCAATCAATCAATCAATCAATCAATCAATCAATCCATCCATCCATAAATCAATCAATCAATCAGTGCAGAAGTTTACTGTTATATTATTACAATATATTCCAAGTACAATATTTCCAACAGTACATAAGTTAAATAAAAGTAAAATTATAGCTTTAAAATCTACTTTAAAATGTACACAAAAGCTACTCAATTTCAGTAACACGAGTGAACAGATAAAAATGATTTTTTTTGTTCTTCAGTAATTAAAGAAATCGTTTTCGATTGCACCCTTATGAAAAAAAAACCCGGTCGCATACAAAACCTCGACTTGTTGCTATTAGACTTCACGGTTGATGAATTCCTGTAATCGTGTTGTTGCAGGAAACACTTGTAATCCGTTCTTTATGAGGAAGATGATGATGATGATGATGATTATGATGAAAGTGCTTTTAGGTGTCAGTCAGCCTCCAGCGCTCACACACATGCTCTGAATTTACGCCTGACCTTTTGTGACCTTTGGAAAAACAGCACAAGTAAATCGCAGACTGTCGCCGGAGACAGGATGGGTCAGGACACGACTCATGACGCCGTCACTGCAGCGCTCTTTCTAGACTTCTAGATCTGACAGTATCGTGACGAACGGGATGTTTCGTAATTATTCAGCACTGAGACGTGCAGTCTGACGTATTCAGGCGTGGAGTGTTTTAAACCTCTGATTACGTGGCTTATTGCAGCATGACGTCAGCGTTCCTTCTCTATATAGGTTTTTAAATGAATTTCTTTGTAAAAAACAATTTCCAAAGGATTATATTTTTTTCTTTATACCTAGTAGAAGTATTTTTTTTTACATATCTGGTAAAATGTTTCAGTATTCACAACGTGAAAGAGTGACGAGGTTAAAAGTGATGTGCACAGCGTTTTCCAAAAATTTTACCGAAAAACAATGAAGTGTACACTTACGGTTCTATTGACGAATCCGCACTGCTGCTATCGGCAAAAATCCATACCGATAGTTTTCCCGCCTTCTGATTTGCTTTCATTACTAGAGCTCCCCCTAGAGGTGAGTAACTGACGCCACGTGCTGTTTGTTTTTACATGCGAGACAGCACGCTGCACAGAGAGCGCTATGTATTATTTATATTTTATTAATGGAATAATTATTACCACGTTTTCATGATTCAGTACTGTTTATTTTTGTAATTAAGTTCAGTACTATTTAAACATTTTTTTCAATACAGGTTGATTAATCGTTTATCGGCAAGTACATTCCAACCTAGATATCGATAAAATCCACTATCGCTCGACCCATAATGCAGTGATCAGGTCCTCTTCTCTGATTCTGATTTTATAGCAGATATTATACTTAAAAAACTATCCCCCTCAAACCCATAAAAAAGTTGATTTAGAAATCCGCAGTGTTAAATAAAAAAAACCCTTGACTTGGAGTTTTTTCGAGGAGCCGCGGAGATCCGCTGATCCGCTTTGAAGTGCACAAAAGGGCCTTGATAAGAATCTCTCCGTGGTAATAGCTTTCCTCGGTCCGTGAGCGCTGGCGTAAGTGAGTCATTAAGTGCCGGAGCTCCCTGTGGCTTTGTGCCATCGGTGCGTTTGGCTGGTTGCCAGATAAACCTCTTGCATGCTTCCGGCTTGGACCTGACCTGTTACATCACTGACAATCTGCAGTATAAGTGGGGGTTATAGTACAGAGGGGTGGGGCGGGGGGACTTTCTGTGAGCTGCTGATTGCCTTGACACTCTACATGGTCATGTCTTCATTACATTGCGATGACCTTAGTTTTATCAGTGAGAGAGGGAAAAAAATGGTTTATGGAGTCATTACCGGTCGTCTTTATAAACACCTTTTCTGCTGTATTAGAACAGCGAGTCAAAGGGCATCCTGTAAATGAACACCAGCGCTGTTTACACACTGCATTTATTCGTGTAAAGGTGGAGACTGTGACGGTGTACTGCCCTGACAGTGTGTGTGGGAGTGTTTACAGTTACATCACTGATGTTACTCTGAAAATGATTTTTCATGTGTAGGTCAAAGAAAAGGACGATTAAACATTAATGTTATTAATGTTAATGTAAATAAGTTCATGCACCCAAACAGAGACAGAACGTTTGAATGATTGTTTCGGCACTGTGACACTTTTCTCTACAGAATATTTCAATAAGATTGGAAATGTACTGATTTTACAGTATCTATACTTAATATATATATTAATATTTATGTTTTATTGAACATTTCTTATATTTTATTCAGCAGTGGACAGTAAGGAAGTATTTTGTTATTGTACTTAAGAAGCGTGTTCACATATCTGTAAATTTGCTAAAGTATTTTTATTTGACTTTTACTTCACTACATTTTAAAGTCAAATATCGTACTTTTTACTCAACTACATTTTGTTAAATCAGTCGTTACTTTTTATTTATTCGCAGATAAAAACGTAATTTGTCAAACATGCAGCTATCCACCAATCAGGGTCGAGCGCTCGCTGTGTTTTGAACTTGTTTTGATGTTTTAAGTAGTTGAAAGAAGATTTTGGGCTCATGATCATTTTAATGATGCCTTTGACTCATTAATATCATTCTATTAATAGATCGTTGTGTTAAGAGTAACATTAGAGACTTTTCAGAGCAACTACAACCCTACAATTTCCCTGTGGGATTAATAAAGTATTCTGATTCTGTAGTCTTTAAAAGACACATCAGATATGACTTTAAACTGGATTTGCATTTCTAGTCGTTTAACTTTATTTGTTCGACATGAATCCGGGTCATAAATCAGAACCTGGACCTTGTTTGTGCTCATTTTTTTTGTCTTTGTTCGGGATCTTTGCTGGACACATATCTAGTTGGAGTTTTACGTGTTTTTTTTTTGTTTTTTTTTTAGTTTTTGTTTTTTTCCAAATCAAATTTTTCCTCAGAATTTTTTGAATTTCAAGGTGGAAATGCATCATTCTCTAGTTGTAATTTTCAGTCAAGATTTGAGACAGTCAAGATTTCTCCTCTCTCACAACCACATATAGGTGTAGAAGGAGGAAACACACAACTGTGTCATTCCAGGATGAAAGTAATTCCTTATGGTACTGTATATTTTCCTCACCCTGAATTCTTCTGTCACAGAAGTTGCCTTTAGACACCGTGAACAACTAAACCTGTCACAAGTTTCCTCCAGAGACACAAATTCTGTTCCATATGTGTAGATTTATTTTTAATTGCAAACCTTTTGTATTTAAATATTTTATGGCATTGGTTTCTATTCTATTTTATTCTGTATTGTCAGATCGTGTTTTTGACAAATAAAATTTCATTTGGAATCGTTACTCGCTCAGAGCTTCTCTGAACATCAGTGTCGGGAGTAAACGCAACTCTAAAGCTGCTTCGTGTCCTGATTTTTTTCTTTTTTTCGGCAGGTCAAAGCGGCCTGGGAAAATCCACGCTGGTCAACACACTGTTTAAATCCAAGGTCAGCCGTAAGTCCTGCACTCCCAATTACGAGGAGAAGATCTCCAAGACCGTCCACCTGCAATCAGTCAGCCACAGTGAGTCTCCTGTCTCTCTCTCTCTCTCTCTCTCTCTCTCTCTCTCTCTCTCTGTCTCTCTCTTACACACACACACACACACACACACACACACACACACACACACACACACACACACACACACACAGCAAGTCACTAATGCTGTTTTAATCCCAGACGTTTCCATGGACATTGATTTCTAATATAAATATTGATTCTGAAAGCCTGTAATATGTTCGTTGGCAAGTCAAGTGAGTTGCAGTTAACTTTTTTTTTTAGGAAGTCTGACATTTTATCCTTTGCATCTTCAGCTCTAAAGGCTCTAAAGTATATCTCTAAAGTTTCAAGCTCTAAAGTTCATCTTTTCTATGGTATTTAGCTAAATGTGTTATCTGTTTTTAGAAAATGAAGCTTTAGTTTGACCCTCTTGCAAGTGCTAGGGGTGTCGTCGCACAGGAAGTTCATGTGACATGGTGCAAAACGAGTGATGTTAAACAGCAAAATGTCATCTGATTAACTCTGAGGTCAGCGTCAACCGAATGCCACCTCATTGATACGATTAGAAGTAAATACATTAACAATTTTAGGAAAACCTTTTTTTGTTTTTTGGTTTAGACTTGTAACAGAACGTAAGGCTTGCTGTGTTTGACTTGGAGCCGAGCCAGACATCATGGAGAGAGAGAGAGAGAGTGAGAGAGAGAGAGAGAGAGAGAGAGAGAAAGAGAATAGAAGGCGAACTAAGATGCTGGCAATGGGGGATGGATTATGAAAGATCAATCATGCAGTTCTCAGCCTGAGAAAGAGAGAGGGAGAAGAAAGATGTGTCCCTTGCTGTCATTAAGAAAAACCTGTCAGAAAAGCCGTGAGAGAAAGAGAGAGTACCGGATCGGCCATTTTTCATCCGGCGGGTCAGAGGATGACTCTCGCTCCAACAAAGGACATAATTTATCTACGGAAACGCTGGGTGTCTGGTTCAGCACGAGGCCGCGGCTTCTCGTTCGCGCTTTCATCGTCGTTGCATAAGTCTATCGACTCGACGAGTAGATTTCTGACCTTTGAAAGCCTCCCGAGTTCAGCACATGACGAAAAAAGATTCACATTCTAGTCCTTTTTTAGATCAATCCGCATCGACACATTCATTTGTTTAAAATTGGTCAAAAGATGTTTCTCGAATCGAATGTTTTTGTTTGTGTGTTCTTGTAAATTCTTGGAAGAACGAATTGAGAGGTGCTGCTACGTTTTTGCACCAAAGTCCCCACAAATTCGGTGAAACCGCAGCAGTGTGAAAATAATTTCCAGTAGATGGCAGCAAAGGAAAATTATTACAAAACAAGAAGTTATCAAGTTTAGTGTTACTATTTTACATGGAGTGTTATTTTATTATTTTTTATCGATTCATTAATCGTTATCGTGCGGTTGCTATCTGTCGGTATCTGTAAAATCGGTCGACTTCTAATCCCTTGTTAAATCCTCGAGTATTGGAAATAAACGTTTGACATAGAACAATTATTGCAAGGCATCTTTGAATAAAATGTATTGTTGTTATTATTATTATTATTATTATTATACGCAAGCAAACAAGGACGCATGATCTCATCAGAACTCATATTGTGGTTTGTGGATTAAGACTCAAACTTGGACAAATCCTGCGTTGTTGCAGGTGTTGTGTGTTTTTAGTTCTACCTCCTTCTTTTGACCAATGTTTTTGGTGGGGTCCGCAGCCATTTGGTCAATTTAATCCCAAATCCATTTGCTTTGTTTATGCTAATTCTGTTTATAAACTATAGTTCAATGTTTTTCTAGTTCACAACACTGCTTAGGATCCCAGAGAAATACAGGCATTCCCATTATCGTACAGTCCCCTCCTGACAGCTGCATGAACCCGAAAAAGCACGTACCATCAGGAATTTCACTTCTTCAGGCGCCGTCATGCTCAATTTCACAGTAGCGTGAAAGGCAGATAGCGTAGCCTGCCCTGTAAATGGAAGTATTGTGTGTGTGTTCTTACAATAATTAGTGGCCCTGCGGTGCGATTTGTCTTTATATGACACTGACAAGTGAGTGAGTAACACAAGAGCGAATCGTTTCAACAAGATCGTGTGCGGGTTTGAAAATAACAGCGCAGCATGAAGAGGCAGAGCCCATCCGAGGCGCATTTTGCTTCGAAGAAGTTCGAAATAAAAAGGAAACTTTTTTTATTCATTGATTGCTTGTATAAGTCCATGTGGCCCCTTTTAACATTAACATCAATTTTAACATCCTTTTCTAAAGGAAATGGCCGTTTTATAAACATGAATATAAATCACTATTGCTGTTAGCAGAGAGCGATAGCTCAATACTATGCAATTTACTTCATAGAGTCAAGCTAGCACAAACAAAACACTGACAGGATTTCTGACTAGATTTTGTATTAAATGGTGAAAACATTAACTGAAAATAGCTGCTTAGCTAGCTAGCATGTGGCTAACCTGACAAGATTTCTGAGAGAATTTTTACTCATAAACTCTGAGTAATCCTCTATAAAACAATAGCTGGCTAGTTAGCATGAGCTAACAATACTGGACTTTTAAGAGAATTTTATGCCATATTTCTAATATTTCTTAATGGCCACATTTGTTAGCTAATCTTAAAGGTTTTCAATAATCTAATGTTTTACAGACTTTGTACAATATAAATATTAGCCAGTTTGCTAATTATATATATGGTGCTTTCATGCATCCGGAAAAACAAATCGTATTTCCGGTAAGGAGTGGGTAGCCACAGTCAGTTTTTTTTCATGCACCTGGCACGTTTTGAAGTTTAATGTAGTATGAATAGTAGTATAACAAGTATGAATACGTGTACCGCTGATACACGCACTGCGTGTGTATACCTATGGTAAGTGGTGAGCGACATCCAGAATCCAGACATCCTGCATGTGTGTGTGCGTGTGTGTGTGCATGCACGTGTTCAGCTTGTATACGTGTGTTCATGCTTCGCTGCACGTTTCAGATGGAATGAGGTTCAGGATATGCATCCTCCTGAGATCTCCTCCCTTCGCTTCACTGCCTTCTTAGTCCAGCAAATCGTAAACAGAGTAGTGAAGGAAAAAAGGTTGTGATGGTTTTTTTTTTTTCAGATCAGGACATCCTGACATAAGATGTAAACATTTACTTATATCAGGCCCGCGTGTCGTAAAAACAGCACCGCTGGTTTTATAGCACTTACAGATAACCGGGAGAGAGGACAGATACGATTCCGCCATCATGGTTTCCGCCACATTCCTCCAGCCTGGAGTTGTGTTAATGACATTTCATCTACAATGCAGCTTTTGTCTGTGTGTGGAGTCTGGATTCTAAATACTTTCAGCAGATTCGTGAACAAAAACGTGATTGTTATTCCATATAAAATTCTGAATTTGGCAAATTTAAATGAATGATTTGAGTGTGATTTAAGTTGTAAAACATTTCAAATCGTAAATAGTTTCTTGATTCTAAATGGTCAAAATCACCACACAAAAAATGCATATCATCTGGAGGGTGATTGTTTGTATCTGCTTTTAATGTACAGGAGAAATTACGTTAATTCCAGAAGTGTTTTCGAGTAAAATATCCGACTTCCAAGGCGATAACTTCTCATCATCATGTCAGTCAAAAGAAAAGTTAACACCTTTAAAAAACTTTTTTTCTAACAACAAGCCATTTCTTCTATCAAACAACAAGATTAGCAGCACGGCTACCTCTAGCTACCTGAGAATCAGCCATGTTTGCTAGCTACAGCATATGGTACATTTGTTTATATATTTTTCTCTCATTTTAATCTCTCCCTTTTCTCTCAGTCATCGAAGAGAAAGGTGTGAAGATGAATCTGACTGTAATCGACACACCCGGATTCGGAGACCAGATCAACAACGAGAACTGGTAAGAAAGGTCTCGATGGGCGTCATTTAAAACCACCCTAATAGACAACGTTTATGATGTTTATTTTTCATGTCCTCAGCTGGGAGCCCATCATCACGTACGTCAACGAGCAGTACGAGAAATATCTGAAGGAGGAGCTGCACGTCAACAGGAAGCGAAGGATCCCAGACACCCGTGTGCACTGCTGCGTCTACTTCCTGCCAGCCACGGGACATCGGTACGCATCACTTCCTTCACTATATTTATAGCTAGCAAAGTTAAAAACGCTAATCTACAGGTTATGACTCTGTCTCTGTAACACCACCGAGTTCAGACGGACCTGAAGTAGGCCCTAGTGCCACGCCTGACCCTTTGACCTTACAGGGAAACTTAAAAGCCGTAAATCGGCGTAGGGTTGCGGTAAAAAAACAGAACCATGTTCACGGGTCAAGACGTCATAAATACCTGAAGCCATGTACAAATATCCAGGGCCTCGTTGAGCTGCCGAGTCTAACGAGCATCCGTATATCTTCAGAACGTTTTACAAGATACCTCGTACTTCATTTCAACATGCACAGCAGAGGAGCCGCGGTTAAGGGATTTTGTTGAAGCCCAAATGAATTAGCAATCGGGTGCTAAAAATGTAAAGAATTAGCATATTTTTTTGACTGATAAAAGTAAATTAACCGGAAGTTTTCTTCAGGTTGCGTCCAATTGATGTGGAGTTTATGAAGCGGCTGGGGAAGATCGTCAGCATCGTACCCGTGATCGCCAAAGCCGACACGCTAACCATGGACGAGAGGCTCGAGTTCAAGCAAAGGGTGAGCATGATGTTTTTTTTTAGCATAAAAGTTAGCAAAAAATGTAAACCCATTGATTACTGTTAAAAAAAGGTATGGTGAAGTGGATAGTTAGTTCCAGCTAACAGGCTAACTTAGCATTAGCTTACAGTGCTTAGAAACTGTGAAACCGTTTACTAGCTAGCAAACATTAGCAAGAGACACAAAACTCCGTAGCATACAGCTAAGTTGAGATCTGTTGTACCTTTTTTTGTTTACATAAAAAATGGCTTAAAAAAAGAATTTTGAATGAAACTTTTGATTAAATGTATTCATTTATTGATTTATTTTATTTCGTGTTAAAAATGAAATATAGACATTAGAGCACTGTCACGAGTTCTAAAAAGCCGTAAGATCCATTTGAGACAAAGCAAAAGTAATAACGATGACAAGACGACACATTTGTGTGCCTGTGGGCATTTATTTATTTATTTGTTGTCAAACCTCCATCCTCGTTCATGGCTTGATGGATCCAGTAGAATGATGTGGTGTGGGAGGAAGCCTCCCTGCACTACCAAACTGCATGTCTCTCCAAAATCCTCCCACACACACACACAGACACACACACACACACACACACACACACACACACACACACACACACACACACACACACACACACACACACACACACACACACACACACACACACACACATCAACCCCAAGAACTTGCTGACAGTTCTGGTTGGACGATATTATCAGATATCTATCACCATGATATCATGTGATATTGTGTTTGAAAATCCTTACTGATAAGTGAGGTGCTATTTTGAGTATCCTTTAATGGTGTGTGTGTGTGTGTGTGTGTGTGTGTGTGTGTGTGTGTGTGTGTGTGCATGCGCACATGGTTGTCGTCTATAAGCTGTAGTTTTGTCCCTCATAACATGTAGTTTTGTCCTGCATATGAGCTAAAGGCTCTACCGAAGACACCTGTAGCTGGTTTGCTAATTACGCATTGTATTTTGATGTGGATTTCTACTGGAACGTTTTATTCGGGTTTGTCGTCGTGTATAAAGAACTAAACGAAAATGTCAAAGTGAAAGAGAAGCAGAGAAATGTCCTTATTTATTAAACTGGAGATAAACAAATGTCTCTGAAAAACAAAAAGGAGTTGTGGAAATTTGTGAAAGTAATGTTTGAGGCACAACCTCACCTCCTTAACTCACATCTGAATTAAACAAATCTCCACAACCATACTTCAAAATCTAGTGGAACGTCCTCCCAGAACAGTGGAGGTTATTAGATTAGCCACTTGATCTCTCAGCGTCACTGTACGTTAGCTTGATCAGTCAGCGTCACTGTACGTTAGCTTGATCAGTCAGCATCACTGTACGTTAGCTTGATCAGTCAGCGTCACTGTACGTTAGTTTGATCGGTCAGCGTCACTGTACGTTAGCTTGATCGGTCAGCGTCACTGTACGTTAGCTTGATCGGTCAGCGTCATTGTGCGTTAGCTTGATCTCTGAGCGTCACTACGTTAGCTTGATCGGTCAGCGTCATTGTACGTTAGCTTGATCTCTGAGCGTCACTACGTTAGCTTGATCACTCAGCGTCACTGTACTTCAGCTTAATCACTCAGCATCACTGTACGTTAGCTTGATCAGTCAGCATCACTGTACGTTAGCCTGATCAGTCAGCATCACTGTACGTTAGCTTGATCACTCAGCATCACTGTGAGTTAGCTTGATCAGTCAGCGTCACTATACGTTAGCTTGATCACTCTGCGTCACTGTACATTAGCTTGATCGGTCATCATCATTGACACATTCCCAGGTGTGCTTGTGTTTTGACATCATGTTGTGTTGTGGTTGTAATCTGGCTTTTACACACTGCTGTAAAACACATCTGTTGGAGTCTGAGCTACTGAAGAGTTCATATTTCACCCTGAGGAGAACTTGTATATATGTGTGCATGTGTGTGTGTGTGTGGTGTTTTAGACATCTCCACAAATCTGATCAGGAGCTCCATCCTGTCCTTTTCTTTACAGATAAGACAGGATCTTCAGACCCACGGCATCCGAGTTTATCCACAGAAGGAGTACGACGAGGACGCCGAAGACCGGATACTCAACGACAAGATCAGGGTGATTTATTATCCTTCTTTTTTGGGCTAAAAGAAATCAAGATAAGCATGCGATTATATTTCTGTGATCATATCTGTAGTCAACTTTTAGAATTGAAAATGGCTCTAAAACATGTTTGGTTCTTGTTGTAGGAAAACATCCCGTTTGCGGTGGTTGGAACAGATAAAGAGCACCAAGTGAATGGCAACAAGGTGTTGGGCCGGAAAACCAAATGGGGAATTATTGAAGGTGAGGTGTTTTTTTTTTTTTTTTTCCTTCCCAAAAAGCATTTTTTTAACGGCTATTTGTGTCTTATAAAAGATCGCCATCTAGTGGCAGCGTCCATCTATAGCAACCTGTTCTATTATATTCAACCCAACCCAAGGCACTGATTGTTTCTTTCCTTTTTTATTTCCAGTCGAAAATGTTGAGCATTGTGAATTCGCCAATTTGAGAGATCTTCTAATTAGGTAAGTCTCTCTTTTGAGTGTAAAATGAAAAGAAAAAATTAGTTGATATGGTGATATTTATTTGATGCTACAGAAAACGTTTGATTACCATTTATGAAAGTCTCTGAAGTCAGTGGGTAGAGAAGTTTACACTTTGTGATTTGTTTTCTCTCTTCATACATTCGAGAAGGAAGCGAAGCGAGACCGCTGAGAGAACCAGTGTGTGTAGTATATCTGCTGTACCGTATGATAGATGTTCCTAAGCATTAAAAAATAAGCATAAATCGACAATAAACAAAAACACTAAACATCATCATCAACATTGCAATTCACTAAAACGATTACAGAGCATCATGTGATTCTCTTTATCCATTTATAGCTACATGGAACATCCATGCAGCAAATTCTTGTTAATATTACTTTTTTTTAGATGTGAATAAACATAGGATTATCCATAACCCTGATCGATGAAGTCATAGATGTAAAGCAGCATTCAGTAGGCTTTTGTTTTAATCCTCCGCAGGTCGCACCTTCAAGACCTGAAGGATGTCACTCATTATATCCACTACGAGACGTACCGGGTGCGACGGCTGAACGAGAACAACGCCAGCGGCCTCGTCCTCTCAGAGTTACCTCTGGAGAACGGTGCGGCGGAGAAGAACGATGCCGAGAGCCAGCTTTAAACACACACACACACACACACTTCGGTTCTGCGTTTATGTGTGTGTGTGTCAGTGGGATGATGCCAAGATGATCGCCAGAACATTTCTCTTCCAGATGTGAAGACATAAAAAGACTTTTTATGCATTTAAACGTCATATATGAGTCTATTTTTTAAAGAGGATTCTATATTATGGGGTCGGGTTTCGGGGGGAAATTAATAAAGAAAAAAAAAAAATCCTGGGACAGAAAATGATGGGAGGAAGTACAATAGAAGTGAAAAGCAAGTCAGCAAAGAGAGAAACAAGTCTTTCTTCATGTTGAGCGATTTTTTTTTTTTTTTTTTTTTTTTTTTTAAAGAAAAGTAAAAAAGTTAAACAAACTATTTTGGTTACTGCATTCGCTTTAGAAAAAAGTGTGTTATTTTTTTTTTACATTGTTCTAACAGCTATTTTTTACCGCTTGTAAAGAAAAAGAGGCTGGAATGGAAAAGGAAAGCATCACCAAACGTTTTGAGCTGTTTAGTGTTTATGTATGTCACAACACATTGAATTTTCCAGGTTTTTAATGACAAAAGAACAAAAATTGAAGCGAGATCATCACGTATCCGCCGCTTTTGCCGCCGATGGTACACGTTTTTTTTTTATACTCACTCTCCGAATTGTGATTTTTTTTACTACATGAAAGCTACTGTACATACCCATGATGTGTTTTACAAACTCTTTGTTTTTCTTTAGTAAAAATAATAATAATTCATTGTTTACTAACAGCTCTGTCATGTCTTCATTACAAATATTAATATTCATGTTAAACACCATTGATGTATGATTAAATGATTGTCACGGTTGATTTTGTGTTTTATTTGATTTGATTGTTTTTTTTTTTTTTCAGTAAAACTCACGTGAAAAACCGACACACTTCCCCACACTGTTAGCACAAAGTTCAGGACACACAATTTGACTTCACGGAGATTCCCAAACTTGGAGAAGAGGGAAGAAAAGGGGGGAAAATACAATTTGGAAAACCATTTAAAAATACAGAGAGGCTTCATGTTTCTTATTAGAGCTCGATGAATAATGCATAGAAATCTATTGTGCAATAAACTGGATTATTTCTGATTGTATTACTGTAATAGTTACACAAAAAACATCTGCTCCACTGTGAAAGTCCTCTGGATTTCCCACTCCATTAATGACGTTTTTGTAATTTGCCACGTGCAGCTTAAGAGTCGCCACGTTAAAAAGAAGGAAATATTCTATACATCCAAAGACGTCCTATACAATTGTGTAACTCCCACTTTGTTTATACACCCCATAGTGTACGTTTAATATATTTACATTTTTTAGCTGATAATAAGAAAAGATTGTATTTTATCATGGAAGGTGTTGTATTATAAAGATGTGTAAGATAGTGTTTGTGTGTGTGTGTGTGTGTGTGTGTGTGTGTGTGTGTGTGTGTGTGTGAAGTAACCACACAGAAACGTCGTTCCTTTTGTACAACCTTTACTAAAACGGTGCAGGCTGGAACCAAACCATTTTGGAAAGAAAAAGGAAAAAACAAAAACAAAAAAGACAACACATGTTTGACAAGGCACTGCAGCCATGAGAAAGGTCCCTTTTTTTCTTTTACTAAAGCGTTATTTACAAGAAAATAATAATAATAATAAACAAAAGCTTGATGTTGATAAGTGAGATGTTGGAGAGCTGGGCCGTGTGAGGCACGCTATCTGAGCGTTCCCGCCGTGAACAGAAACGTGTCCCTGTGCGAACGCTATCATAACCAATTCTGTGGAATTTTTACGTACGCGAGGTTTGAAGTGGGAGCAAGAGCACATCCGGTGTTAGAGTTTTTAAATGGAGGACTTCCATCATCCTTGGAAGCTGACGGGATTAAATGTACAACGCCAGTCAGGTTGCTGATCGATAGAACAGATTCATGCATCAGGAGCTTTTCTAGAAACTGAACGATCCAAGTCCAAACACCAGACTTTCACTAGCTAGTGTGTTTACTATACGATTGATCCTGGTTTCAGTTTTTTGAAGGGGTCCCAAAGTGTAAAAACAAATTACTCGAGCCTATAAACTGTTCTTTTCATTTCCTGACTCAGCTGATGTCCCAAACAACTACTCCTGCTTGCTGTTATGTCAACTTTAGGATTCATTGTCATTTTCTTCCAGGACACGCCCACATTTCATTAGCAAGAATTTCAGAATTCTGATGTTGGTATTTCGATTTGGAAATTTGGGGTTTTTTTGGTACTTGTTTTACTGGTTGTATTTTTTTCTGATAGCAGCTAATCATCAAAGCCTAAAAACCTAAAAAGCTTTTTTAATTTCCTTACCTAGCTAGAGTGCTGGACATTGCTTAATTTCCATATCTTGAAATTTTAATATACAAATCATTAATTAGTTTATTCTGCGTATCAGTAACTTCTAATGCCATATAGTATAAATTCAGCTCAAGGTCAGATTCCAGTGTTCACTTTAGCAAATAGGGGGAAAAAGACCCCAAATGGCTGTTTAGCAATAAAGCAATTTTTACACACATTAGTGTGTTCATTTATAGCAATTCATGTTTATCTCGTGTTTGTCTTACTAACTATAAAGACTGGCTACACTAAAAAATTAAAAAATTTAATCTAAACAGGCCATGCCCACAAAGGAAATAGACTTAAGTAGGTTTTTGCTTGCTAGTGTAAACACAGGCTCATGTTAGGTAGCTGTGTCTTCCCATAATGCACTGGGAAACATTTGTGTTAACACTGAGAACTGGCATCGAGGTGCATGTTGGCTTGTGGAGTCAAACCAAGGTAAAGTAGCTCAATGCAGATACTTTTTACCTACATTTGATTATCACAATTAGCAATGTGTAAAATATGTGTGTGTAATATAGGTTAAGATAAAAAAAAACAAATTAAAGTCTGCATGTAATATAGTGGCCTGTCAAAAGTTTGGAAACACCAAGTCTTTATTGAGTTTTTTAAAGAGACACGTGCATGTTCCTTTTGTTCCGATGCAAAAAACTCAGGTCATGGAACAGTATGGAGATTTGCTTTGACCAAAACAAATCTATAAATGTTCAGATGTTCTTTATTTTCAATGAAAAATCCTCCCTCAGCATTACAAACAGCTTTACACACTCTCGCCACACTTCGTTTCTCCAAACATTCAGTTGAAAAACTTTGCTGTGCCTCTTGTAAAAAAAAAAATGCCAAAGGTGTCGTTCACATGTTCATCCTAAAGCAGTTTAAAAGGATTTAGGTGCGCTGACTGTGGGGGTCGTTTCATGATAGATAACACTCAGGTTTGGAAATCAGTTCCAATAAGCCGCAGTCCAGACGGAATTGCATGGTGATGAAGTTTGGAATGGGAGCCATGTTGGTTCAGGATTCCTTTCACTTTCCAGAATAAATCTCCAACTCTCCAAGTTTCTCCCTGCTCCGAAACAACCCCAAACCGATAAGCTTCCACCTTTGGGGTGACTGTGGGGGTGAGGGAGACTGATCACATCTTCACTCCTGTTCTGCGTCTTACACAAGTTCTTCTGTTAGAGAGGAAAAAATGTCCCATTGGGACTCCACAGAACTTTCTTCCACTCATTGACTGTCTAATTCTTGTGTGTGTGTGTGTGTGTGTGTGTGTGTGTGTGTGTGTGTGTGTGTGTGTGTGTTTCCAAACATTTGACAGGCTCTGTGTCATTATTCAGAATACTTGTGTTTGCTTTAAAAAACAGCTTGAAGGTCATTAACGTCATCTAAAAAGTGTTTTAAATCTTTTTTTTTCTCATCAGACCTTGCTTTAATCAGACCTTGCTTTTATCAGACCTTGCTTTAATCAGACCTTGCTTTAATCAGACCTTGCTAATCGTGATACCGGTTACAAATGTCCCAAATTTCATCCTCATATCAGGTCAGGATTCTGACAGGAGTCACGATGAAAATGATTTTCGAATCATTTTACTGTTGATTGTGGCTCACGTTTGTATTGTGGTTCAGTTCGAAGGACACGCCCACATTTCATATGTAGAATTTCAGATTCAGTTATTTGTTTATTAATTAGAAAATTGATGAGCGTTTAGACTTTTTCCATTCGAACTCCACTGGATGTGATAATTAGCCAGATTTTTTTGTTGGGTTACGTTTTGACGCTTCACATAAAAATCTGAGGGAACGTAGGAAATATATTTGAGTGTGTTCTGCTTCTAACTCGCCTATACACAGCACACTTAACATTTTTGTTTTGAAACACAACACACACCTGCTGCTACGCTAGCACACAGCCTGTTTTTAGCATGTCGTTCAATACTGCATGTAGCAGGACTAGCTTCCATTCATCGCTTCAAGACTTTTTTTTCCTTTGCATATCAAGCCCACAAACATTTATTGGTCAAATCTCAATCCTCTGTTATGTACAGATCAGGGTCAAAGAAGAAACATTCGTAGTAAAGGTTCTGCTAAACACCATCATTCCAAACTCTCGCTCCAGAAAAACAGTTTGGTTCGCCGTAAAAACTACATATTTTTTTTTTTTTTTTTTACAAGTAATGCATTTCCATAATTCTTTATATAATTTTCCTCAGTGATATATTCATAAGTATCTCTGTATTTTTATTGGATGGAGGGATAGCATAATGGAAGAACTTCTGCAGAACTTCTGTTCTCGTCTATACAGAGAGCTGGTGGAGGTGTAAATACTGCAACATGGTAATAAATAAAATAAAATCCATGCTTTATCATTGTTTCAGAGAAGGACTTTTCAGGACGTCCGTGTTTTTCGGAACTCTGTTCCGTTCCCCCCCTTCTTTTCGTCCACCAGGGGGTCGGCGTGAGCGCCTCACCATAAACACAATTTCTTACAAAATTAAATAAAATAAATAAAACAAATTCAACCCTGCCGTTTAGAAGCAGCTCTTCATGTTCCCTGCTCTTTTGTCTTTGATTGTATTTAAACACATCACGCAAACGAACGAACAAACCAAACAACAATCTTGTAGATGAGCTTCACCCCGGTAAATAAATAAATAAATAAATAAATAAATATCAGGTCAATAAATAAACAGTAATGTACATAAATAAGTTTGAATCAGGCCTATATAATATTTTATGGCTCGTTTGACCTTTTGACCTTTGCCTTTTATGACACTGTGACAAAGGTTTGAGAGGTTGTTTAGAGAGAGCAAATTACGACCTTCAGCGCCTGAAGCTTCAGGGTCACATTGTGTGTGTTTTTCTTTTTTTTCATTTGTAATAATCGTAACATTTTGCGCAGTAAAAATAATAACGCTGCAGCGTCGTGCAGCTCGCAGCTCCGTAACTTCCTGCTCGCAAAAAAGAAACAAATCAACGGCGAAGATTGTGACAGAAATGATACAATAAATCTAAATATAAATTAAAGAAAAAACAAAACAAATAAAAAGATCGAAAAAAAGTAGCAAGAGAGCAAGTGAGAGAAGACAGAGAGAAAAATGAGCACAGAGAAAAGGGAGGAGCCGATAAACAGGTAGGAATAAAGAGAGGGAAAAAAACTTACACCCAAAAAGAGTTAGAGAGAAAGGATGAACAATGAGGGAAGGGAAGGAAGGATGAAGGAAGAGAAAACTAAAATGAAAAAAAAAACTTTAAAAAGTTGGGGGTCATTTTATATATATATATAAAATCATATAAATTATATAAATCTGAAGTAGAAAAAACAAAGCAAAAAACAAAACAAAACAACAACAAATGAACAGAAAGAGGAACAAGAAGGAACCTCTTGTTCGGCCAGTACAATGAGCTCATGTATGCTGTCTGTTCAGAGACACAGAAAAATAATAAAAGAAGAAAGGGAGAAAAGAAATTCAGCAAGTAATCATACATTCAAAAAGAAAGAAAGAAAGAAAGAAAGAAAGAAAGAAAGAAAGAAAGAAAGAAAGAAGAAAAAGAATGAAAGAAAGAACCAAAGAACGTAAGAAAGAAAGAAAGAAAGAAAGAAAGAAAGAAAGAACGAAAGAAGAAAAAATAAGGGCAAGAGGGCAAAAGAAAGAAAGAAAGAAAGAAAGAAAGAAAGAAAGAAAGAAGGGCAAGAGGGCAAAAGAAAGAATGAAAGAAAGAAAGAAAGAAAGAAAGAAAGAAAGAAAGAAAGAAGGGCAAGAGGGCGAAAGAAAGAAAGAAAGAAAGAAAGAAAGAAAGAAAGAAAGAAAGAAAGAAAGAAGAAAAAATGAGGGCAAGAGGGCAAAAGAAAGAAAGAAAGAAAGAAAGAAAGAAAGAAAGAAAGAAAGAAAGAGGGCAAAAGAAAGAAAGAAAGAAAGAAGAAAAAATGAGGGCAAGAGGGCAAAAGAAAGAAAGAAAGAAAGAAGAAAGAAAGAGGGCAAGAGGGCAAAAGAAAGAAAGAAAGAAAGAAGAAAAAATGAGGGCAAGAGGGCAAAAGAAAGAAAGAAAGAAAGAAAGAAGAAAAAATGAGGGCAAGAGGGCAAAAGAAAGAAAGAAAGAAAGAAGAAAAAGAGGGCAAGAGGGCAAAAGAAAGAAAAAAAGAAAAATCTCTCTGCTCTCGTACCTTTAATTTACATTTTATATGTAACGCTGTTGTTATCTACAGTAACATTACAGACAATTTATTCGCACAGGATGTCGTCATGGCGACGCGGAACAGGGTCTGAAAGCCAAGCTGGGGAGGGGGTACAAATGTTTTCACTGTGTGTGTGTGTGTGTGTGTGTGTGTGTGTGTGTGTGTGTGTGTTCAGTATCTGTACCTGGTGATGGCCTGAGAGAGGCACAGGCTCAGTGTAAACCGTCGGATTGAAAAAATGAGCGTTTGAAAGCAGGCCTGTGGTTATTGAGAGTTATTATAAATATCTACAGTTTCCACGTCGTACATTTGAGTAAATATTTCATTTTGCGCTGGAAAAAAGAAAAAAAACCCAAGTCTAAATAGAAAGCTGCACCATGCATCGTGTCCGTGTCTGTCTGGGTTTCTACAGTAGCAGCTGCAGCGCGGAAAGTGTTTCGTGTTAGCAGAAAGCCTGCGTCACTGAGATCGACACAGAACGTCTGAGAAACGGCCAAACTCAATGGATCGTCTGGAAAAAAAAAAAAAACCAACAAAAAACAAACAGCAGAACAAAACAATGAAAAAATCCCTCACCCAATCCGGATCGGTTGCTCGTTTTATTCCCGCCGATCTTTTCACGGTAAATCCTCGTCCACATCTCGTTACGGAAAAAAATATATTTCTAAAGGAACACAAGGAAGTTTGAAGCGTACGGGAGAAAGGAAGCGTGCAGCGCTGACGCTAGGCCGAAAACCAAATCTAAGCAGCTGTTTTCACAGCTGGCTAATAAGGACAATATTTTAGTTTTCTTCAATAAACAGACTGTAAATATAGCAATGAGAGAAAACATCAGGTTCGCGTTCTTCCTTTTTTCCCCCCTCCGTCTGGAGTTCACGGAGCGAGCTGTGATCATGTTTGTGTTTATTTATTTATTAATTTTTTTTTTTTCGCTCCAAGACAAAATATTGACTGGCAAGATGAAACCATTTCGCTCAATGGGTCACATGTGATGGTTGTGATGGAAGCTTGACGCCTCCCCCTGTCGCTCACTCGCTTTCGTGTCACTTTCGCACATCGAACGAATACGTCGGAAATACATCCGGAATATTCCGACCAGCTTCCCGTGTGTTTTTATATATTTTTTCTTTTCCTCTTGCGCTGCCTCATCTTCGACTCCGCCTTTGCCTTTTCCGTCGAGTCCCCTCATGGGTTACAAGATGAGTTTGGGGGTTAAGTCATCAGTCTGGTTCGTTCGTCTGTAGGAGGAAGGTTTTGTGTTGTTCGATGATGAGGAGGGTGCAAGCTCTTCGGCGGCTCTACTCGATCACCATGCAGCGCGGCAGGTGCTGGGAGTAGTACTTAAAGAGCTCGGCCGTGGCTCCGGGGCAGTTGGTCAGCTCGAGTTCCTCCAGATCCTGCAACTGGATCAAGCCTGAGAGGCCTGTGGTGGTCAGCAGGGGGCAGCCTGGTGCAGGGAACCACACAAACACACGCGTACACACACACACACACACACACACACACACACACTTCCTGTCAGAAGCGCTATAAATGCCACATCGTATTTTACTCCTGAAAAAATCTAACTATCCTGCATTTAATGTTTAATTCTGTCATTAAGGACTAATTAAAGAACAAGAAAAAGAGAAGGTTTAGAGGAAGTAAAAAGAAAGGAATGAACGATAAAAACAAGAAAATCGAGTAAGAAATAAAGAAATAAAGAAAAGCTAGAAAGGCTAGAAACAGGTAAACAATGAGTGGGGGAAAAATAGTATACGAGAAGAAAAAAGAAAGTAGGTGAGAGAAACAGGAGGTAAAAAATTTGTAAAGAAAGAAAGAAAGAAAGAAAGAAAGCTTGGCAAATGTAAAGCAGTGAACATACCTGCTAGAGAGAGAAGACGAAGACTTCTCATACCAAACAAGTGCTGCAAGCCAAAGTCCTGCACCTACACACACACACACACACACACACACACACACACACACACACACACACACACACACACACAGAGTTATAATCCATTGTATGGTTATCGCTTGTCCATGTCTTCATTCGAGATTTTTTGAGCATTTCGTTATATAATTTTCTTTCTTTTTAACCCCACTGGTCCAAACACCTACTGAAAACATTAAGTAGATTCCTTTATTTTCTTGAAAAGTCCTCTAATAAACCTGCTCTCAGTTGTTTGGTTTATGTCATGTTTATACTTTCATGCCGCCATGTGCTATTGTTTTGCTCCCAGTTCCGTCTCCTCCCTCAGGCTCCGCCCCTGCCTTGTTATTGGATGATTACTCTACAGTCTTCGGCTGTTCTGTGCATTGCGTTCTATATTCTCAAATCTAAACAATAGTTATCCTGTGTTTTTCAGCCTTCCAGATAATTAGAGATCACCAGACGATCTCCAGACCGTCCGCAGACGATCACCAGATGCTCAACAAATGCAGGCTATGAAGGTATGCACACCGTACAAACAATTAATGTTTTCCGCACAAAGACGTTATTGTCTACGGGCGGCTTTTGTTTTTTTTGTTTTTTGTACTTTGCGGTTTTATGTACCATCGCCGATTTTCCCAAGATTATTACTGGCGTAACTTTCTAAATCCATGCTGGAGGGTGTTTAAGGCTCTAAGTTACTCTTTGACCCCAGTATTACCAAGCTGCCACTCTTGGGCCCTTGAGCAAGGCCCTTATCCCAGGGGCTTCAGGGGCACTGCATCATGCCTGACCCTGCACTCTGCCTCCAGTTCCTAACTGGCTTGGATATGCAAAGAAGGAATTTCACTGTGCTGTAATGTACATGTGACAAGTAAATCTGTCTGTCTGTCTGCCTGTCTGTCTGTCTGTCTGTCTGCCTGTCTACCTATTAAATACTACACTGTAAGAACATGTAATTCCCAAACTGTAAGAATGAAAAAATCCCACAGGCTGGCAGGATGGCAGGCATGAGCCATCAGTCACTCACATAAATGAGAAAAGAGGATACAGTCAAATATTATCTTACAGAACAAAAAAATCTACATTTATTTTCTTCTTTAAAAAGGCTAGTGATAGACATTTTGGTGGATTTTTCATCAATAGCCAAATAGTAAGGAAACCCGAAATACTGGAAAAAAAATCGGCGTCTTCTCATCCTCCCTTTTTTGCACCAGTGCGACGGCTAAACAGTGATTACAACAATACATGCAAACTGTTCTCCACTTTTACCACCTCCACTCAATCCTCTTCCATCTTCACCACCCACAGCCCTAGCTGCATCCTTTGAAGCTAAAGTGGTGGGCATTAGCAGCAGACAGTTCTTCTCGCCACATCATACACCCACCCAGCCTCTTTATCACTTCTTCAGCACATGTGAAGACCTGAGGTCATGGCCTGCGAAAGCTAAATCCACCAGTGAATGGTTTCACACCTAAATCCAAGCTCAATGTTCACCCTAAAATGCCCCGGAGTCTGAAGATGTGGGTGTATGATACCCTGAGAGAATACCATCCCATCACAGGAGATACTGTTTTCTCATAATACCACCAGTATTCCAAAAATATGGTCCAGATGAACTAACATCATGAATATGTTACTTTAACTACGTGATGAATGCAGGTACTAGCTCACTCACACTTGTTTCTGGTTCCCTGGGGTTGTATTTATAGCTGTTCTTAATAACAATGACAGTTACCAGGATGCAGTGCTGAACAGATACGTTGATATTCACGTGGGTAAAGTTCCTTGTATTCAGAGCCGGGTTCTGCACCGTCTGAATGTTCTATATATTTAATTGCAAATCACTTGTATGTAGTGAGGTAACCATTTGCTGTACATTTATCCACTTATATATTACATGCTGTGCACATATTTATCTGCACTTGCATAATTGCGACTATTTGCACTTCTGGTAGATGCTAAACTGCATATTGTTGCTGTGTTCCTGTACAACAATAGTGGAAAGTAAAAAAGTAAATGTAATTTGTTACTGTACTTAAGTAGATTTTTCGTTTATCTGTAATTTACTGAAGTATTTCCATTTGGAGACTTTTTACTCAACTACATTTTATAGTCAAATATTTGACTTTTAACTACATTTTCAGAAATCAGCCGTTCCTTTTGATTTATTTGTGGATAAAAACATAACCGGTCAAACACGCAGCGAGTCACCAATCAGCGTCAAGCTCACGCTCGGTTATGAATTCGTTCTGATCAGCGCTCGGTGTAACTCCTGATCACCGACATACAGTTCAGCATCAGTTCAACATCAAGCAGAACATTTAGAGAGGAATAAATGACGAAGAAACTCCAGACTCGAACTCACCACAACACACGTGACCTCAATTACACGATTGAAATTGAAATAGAAATCAATCAGTGTTTGAGTCATTTAATATCATTCTATTAATAGATCAGTGTGCTGAGAGTCACATTCGAGTCTTTTCACATAAACTGAGGTGATTAAGTAAAGAGTCTTGTGATAAAAATGATAATAGGAACATTATAGTTATAATAAATCATAACACTTTGGATACTTAAGTACATTTCAAGTACCTATCTATCTATCTATCTATCTATCTATCTATCTATCTATCTATCTATCTATCTATCTATCTATCTATCTATCTATCTCAATTTCTAGAATAGTCAGACGTAAATTTCACACAGAAGTTCTCTTTAATAGCAGTGTTAAGTCGGTTCAGAAGGTAATTACCTGACAGCACCAGCGTAAATAGAGACTGCGAAGCGATGACATGGTCGAGAGGTACCCGAGGCCCGTGTCTGTGATCCTCACACACCTACAGACAAACAGCACACAGTTACTTTACTCAGGTCGGATTCACTTGATATTGTTCCCTAAGCCCATTTTTTCCCCATACACACATCTAAAAAAACGACTTTCTGCGGTGCCCCAAGCACCGATTATCTGTCTATATTATCAATACGTTGTCTGTGGAATATCAACAGCATGAATTATTGATTATGTGAAGTCTAGTCATTGATATATCAAGTGCCTCAAGTAGATCTCCAGTCGCTTGCAATGCAATATGCATGAAAGGAGTGGGTCGTAAATATCACTCAGAAATATAGCGTTGTGCGTGTTGTTCCGAAGGCTTACAGTGCCAGGATTAATAAAGTCTTTCCTGACTTTGGACCAAACAAAATGAGATTAAACAGAATCGATTAGCCGTCCGAATATGTGTAATGTGTTTTACACCAATAGTCAGAATGTGCAATGTCAATACGGTGCACGTAAAAGAGAAGATTTTCTGGTTTTTATTCAATTTTTTAAAATTTTTCTTTAAACTAAAGTCAAAGGTTTTTTAATCACAAAAAAGTTCTGAATCTTTCTGACTTTCATGATCAACCCGATTATCAAACTAGCAAGTTGCTGGTGCAGCTGCTGTAGAGTGTTCTTTATACAAGGGGCGTCAAACCGGGACTATTTTTTACAGGTATAAAAATGGATGCTAGCATGGTACAACACTCAGTAGTAAGTGGCTAGTGTGTCCTATTACTGATAGGTGCACATGTAACAGGCCAGGCCAGAGACTGTTAATCAAGATGGCAGACAAGAGTGTTAGTTTTTCCAGGTGTTAATTACATTTACATTTACATTTGCGGCATTTAGCAGACGCCCTTATCCAGAGCGACGTACAAACGTGCTTTAAATCTCTAGTAAAGAATAAATCTACACTGGTATGCAAGATTACAAACTCAATATAATTAAACGCTGGGAAAAGTGTGTAAATGTAGCAGGTGAGTATGTTGGAAAATAAGTGCAGTTTCACTCCTTGAAATTTGTTTATAACCTAGTCCGAGTTTGACTTGAACGTCCCTCGTTGTTTCTGTTTGAAGCGCGTTAGCTATATGTTTCTCCTAATGCTAATTAGTTAGACGAAAATGAAATATCACTCAATCATTTCAAGAATTGGTTCTTTTGTCATTGTAAATCATGGACTACCTGTGTATAATATTGTACCATATTGTGTAAACTGTACAGTCTATATGTATGTGGCACGTGGCGAGCGCTGGTTCACGGGCGGAGGGCAGAACATTTGCCTGCCGCGTGAAACGTATCGCTATCGTTGTAAGATGTTGAACCATCGTAACTCTGGGACCATCTGTATATATAAATTGTATTTCAAACTAGCTGCAAGTATGAACTAATGATACATGCTGCAGGATTGGTCTGAGGAGTCACTTAAATAACTGGTTTGTTGAATTTCCGCATTAACGCGCTGAGTCAACAAAAAAACCCTCAATTATCATGCTAGTATGTTGAACATTGAAAAATGAGCAATGCTAGTCTGGATGTTAGCTAACATACCGGTCAAGAACAAGCTCCTCGAGTTTGTGCAGATCACAAGCAATGTACTCGAGGGCAGCGTCTGTAATGCGCGGGCACCAGGACAGATCGAGGCTTCGCAGCTTGCGCAGGTTCTCGGCCACAAGCTCAACGCCGTCATCCGTGATCTTCGAGCAGCCCGAGAGGCTGAGCGCGGTCAGGTTGGGCAAGCTGTGCACCATGTTCACCACGCCATGGTTGGTGATCTCCCAGCAGGAGTGCAGACGCAGTGTACGCGTAGTGCAGCCCTGCTTGGCTGTGAAGTAGGCCATCGCCGTGTCGGTCACGTGGTACGCCTGAAGGCTCAGCTCGCACAGGTTGGGCAGGAGCTGCGAGATGGCTGCCACGGCATCGTCGGCCACGTTGATGCAGTCGCTGACGCTCAGAGACGTGAGCCGAGCGTTTAGGCTCGACCACAGGCCCGCCTCGGTGAAGTCATTGCAGCCTGAAAGCTCTAGGTGGAGCAGGCCTTGCATCTGCTCCAGCATCACCTGAGGAACATGGAAGGAAGTGTGAGCTTACAGTAGAACACCAGGACTGGGTTTATTGTCTTTCCTAATAATATAACTCTTAATCAGACACTTAATTATTTAGATTCTTTTTGATTTTTTGCCAAAGGACCAGAGAAAGCAAAAAATAGTGCTGTAGCTCTGGCACTTGATGCTGTAACTATATCACAAGCTTTTCAAACGATTTGCAAATGAAGAGAGCTGGTTTACAAAATTCAAGTGCTCATTACTTTTTCTCCGTTTCCGTCATTACACGGTACTCGAAGAACTACAAGATAATGAAAGTGAATCAGATTTTGCTTAGCATTCTAATTTGCATATTTAGTCATGTAAAAATATCGCATTGACAACAAAGACAGGAGGTGGAGCTGGAGGTGGCAGATGCTGCAATTTGCGTCATTGGGAATGACGAGGATGGACAGGATTAGAAATGAGTTGATAAGAGGGCGTGATTGAGATGGTTTGGTCATGTGCCGAAGGAGGGACCAGCGGTAGACAGTAAAATCTAATTCGTTACTGTACTTGAGTAGTAGTTCCATTTGGGGAGAATTTACTTTTTTTACTACATTCCAAAGCCTAATATCGTACTTTTTACTAAAATACATTGTGTGAAATCAGTCCTTTTGATTAATTTGTGGATAAAAACGTAACTGGTCAAACACGCAGCGAGTCACCAATCAGGATCGAGCGCACGCTCTGTTTTAAACTCGTTCTGATTGGCGCTTGGTGTATCTACTGATCACCAACATACAGTTTAGCATCAGTTCTACATCAAGCAGAACATTTAGAGAGGAATAAATGATGCAGAAACTCCAGACTTGCACTCACAGACACTTTACTTTAACTCAACCACATGGTTTGTGTACTTCATCCACCACTGAAAGAGACATGGGGTATATGGGTAGAAGAATGTTGAGGATGGAGACACAAGGCAGGATGGCCAAGGTGACAGGCTGATATGGAGGCCAACCTCTAAGGGGAGCAGTCGGAAAAAAGTCAAGAAAAAGAAAAAATTATGTAAAAATATCACTGTTCCGGAAGTTTTCCAGCAACAAGAAGTGTTTTTATTCTCTTATATATAGCAGCATTGTCTTAATGAAAAATATGTTAGGCCTGTTAGCTCCTGTTCTCACTTATGATATAGCATATAATTGGGTGTTCCTTTCTCAAGACTGAAAAAAAAAAACCCTCATCTTTGTGAGGACACTTTATTTGTAGCATTTAATATGACAACAATCCTAAATCCGGATATCTGTCACTTAGCAGCGGGGTTCGTCTTTAAGTGCGACATGCTGTTATATCCTAATTAAAAGCGAGCGATTCGAGAGCGATCGTCAGATAAAGAGTGATTAAGGATTAAGTCCGAGCTCCGGGTCATTTAGTTAAGCAGAACACGTCCAGGGTGGCTACAGATCGGTGGCGCGGTAGAGCGTTTGAGAAAAAAAGCACTGCTGATAGCATCACTAACAACTCGAGGGGTTTCCATGACGACGCCAGGCCTCAAAATAGCAGCAGCTCCGAGGCGAGTGGGACGAGTGCAACCGTGGCTACGTGCTGTTTTTTCGAAAAAAAGAGATGCTTCTGTTTCAGCGTGTTAGAAGTCGAAGTCGGAAGTGGGAGCTTGCGTTACACCGACAAATATTTCCGAATTAAGTCAACAAAATTATGTAAATTAGTTGATGGACTTCGATTCTGTAGATATCTGACCAATCTTCCTCTAGCCTTTGTGTTGTCTCAGGTACACTAAAGTTCTCATTTGTTCAAAGGAAAGTGAGAGAGGTAACAAAATTTGATGTTTTGTTAATTGGCACAGATGCGTAATAAATAAATATATAGCAAGATTATTTCCTCTTTTATATTATTAGTGAATGATGTAATGCTACTTCACTTCTACTTCAACTGCCTGTAGCAATATTAGTACAATATGACAACTAACATTAAACCTGATTAGTTTAATTAATCAAGGCGAGATACAAAATACATACAATTTCTAAATATTAAACATAATACAAAATAACATTTGGAATAATAAAAATGTAAGAATTTACCTCGAGACCTGCATCTGTGATTGTGGAGCGCTTCAGGCTGAGTGACTTTACTCCCTTTTTGGACAGCGGGTAGTTGTCGATGAACTCGCAGATGTCCAGGTCGGAGACGCCCACCAGGCAGAAGGAATGAAATCCGCGTAGCGAGAACGCCTGCAGACTAACAAACTCCTTCTCGCCGTTGGGTAGCACGTTATAGAGCTCCTTGGCGTGCAGCACCGGGGTCACGCCCTCCCAGAACTTGGGCTGGTACAGGACTTTACGCCATGTTTTGCACACCTGTGCCAGAGCACACTTCTCAGCCGTGGTGAAGTACCACAGCAGCCGGTTTAAGACCTTCTCGTCCAGGGCCAGTTGCCTCTCCAGCTTAGCGTACTGCCTGCCGTCAGCGGCCATTGGAAGCGGCTCTAAGTGGTACGGAAGGCTCGGGGGCACTGAGGACGCCTGACACAGACGGTTCTTGGCGGCCGGCGTGCCCTTGGTGATGCTGGCTGAGCCAAGGCCGTTGGGTTGAGGAGGAAGCTTGACCATGCCGTTCCGCGTCACACACGGAGACTTGAGCTCACTCGGAGTGGACATGTTCAGCATTCAGAGCCTGCCAGAGAACCACAATCGCATTATTAGCATTTAATCACAGTAGTAGTATAAGTTTTTACCCTTCAATTGTACAATAAATTGGGTACAATCAGGGCAATGTTTACTTTATTATTCAATTAATGTCAGTGAGTGATAAATTAATAAGAAAGAATCTGTCTGTCTGTCTGTCTGTCTGTCTATCTATCTATCTATCTATCTATCTATCTATCTATCTATCTATCTATCTATCTATCTATCTATCTATCTATCTATCTATCTATCTATCTAATCATGTAGAGCGATACAGACCCCCAGGCTGAGGTGTGAAAGTGTTGAGTCTTGTCTCCTGCACACCCACGCCATGACATCATGCGGTTATTTATCTCAGTCCACCTTAAAATCCGAGCGCAGATGTGCGTGCTCGGTGTACTGATGCCAGCAGCGGAAAATGTCAATGAAGGTTGTTTCACGTTCATCCGTTTTCCTGAATGAACCTCTCGAGAGGCTTTCACCACGACACAGACACAGAAAACAGACGCGCATGACATTCAGCAGCTTTCGTCGACACGATCTAAACACAGCTCTGTGAGCACCTGCACGCTAACACACAAACACTACAGCATCTGCATCACACACACACACACACACACACACACACACACACACACACACACACACACACACACACACACACACACACACAAAACCGTACTGCTTATGCAAGACACACTGGCAGTGCACGATGGGAAATCCAAAGCTTAGCACCATGACTGCTTATGCACTAGGAAACAAAGTGGATGGAAAATCCCAGGTTAACAATGGGACGCAATATTACATTTGTTTATTAGATACGTTTTATATTCCTGTGCCATTACTTCTACAGGGGTGGAGCAAAGATGAACATGTCTCTTTTGCTAATTAGTTTTTTTTTTTTTACATGCTAGGTTTTATATACATTATTATTTAATCCACATTTATTATTTCAAAAACGGGACTGCAGTTTTTGCATTCTGCTGTAATAGATGTCCATTGGGGCGGGAGTAACGATGCCCCTATCTAACACTTTATATTGCATATTAAGCTAGGGCTGTTTTTTTTTTACTCCAAACTGGACTAGTTTGAAAAAATATTGATATATACCAAATCTGACATTACAAGAAACACATAATTGTTGATATGGTGAACAGGATGTTTGTTTAAAATGAATGGAAGGAGTCTCCAGTGTCAGCGTTGTGAAACAGTCAAATGCCCAAACAACCAAATTAAACTTTAATTGATTTCAGTGAACAATGTATAAGTGCGGACAACACAACTATGATGTGCAGAACAGATTTATTGCAAAGATCGACAGAAAAATCGAGAGAAATGCATGCTCACCACAGTGAACTTATCCAAATTAAAAAAAGAAGAAATCCCAGTTTACAATATATCAATCTGCTAGACTGTATGCTCAATTGACGGTGTGGTGTTGCTTCTTTTTCTAATACATGGCTACGAACAAGCCGAACCTAAGCCAGTGCTGCTGTCTGGGTGAAAGACTCAATAATGAAGAGCAACATATAGAGGCTTGAGATTGATGAGGAAAAGGAAGTGAGACCTCTGGCTGCAAAGCATAAAGCAATTGAATATGTTAATTTTTAGGTTGTTTTCCTCACAGTACAAGCATTCAGGCTCTTGAAAAATCCTGAGAAAGCAATGATGCCAGATGTTTAGAGTAGAAATACCAGAAAATGAGCTTCAAAATGAGATTACTAGATGAGCTCTATTTTTAGTAGCTAAACTAAACCAACTAAACAGACTTTTTCTCCAAGTAGCTAGCATCTCGCACAAATGACAAGCTCTATTATAAGTATTCACATTGCAACAAGAAATGTATCTATTTAATTAAATACAAATGTTAATATAGATTAACGTATGTTCGTATGTTAGCTAGTTGCAAAAGCAACCAAATAAGCTACATTTTACATAAACATCAAACTAGCCAGAGTATTGGAATCTGTTCTTATATAGTATTTGTATATATGCTGTTTTTTAAAGCACACGTTTTCTGTGTTTGCTCAATGATGAGTTGAACTGAATACATAAATTGTGTTTTTTCAAATACCTTACACTTTTATTTATTCTAACTTCGACTGTTGGTGATTATAGCTACTCCGTACACGCGACATCAAGATTCTATAAAGTCTTAAGCCTCTTGTGTAAATTAATTCCTATTCAACATTAATATGAATCAACTTAAAAAGAAAATCCATTATGACTTTATTCATTTTAACTACAATCTCTACAATTCCAAGATGCATTAATGTAGGAAGTTAGCTGCGCCTCTATTTGTTTAATGACTGAAGACCTCATAGTTCCACCTTCTTACTTTCTATTGGCTCTTGATGCAGAGGTCTGCAAATTCCCAAGTCATCAAGTTCATAGATAAAGTTAGCAAGTAAGTGGAACTCAGGGTTAAAATAATTCTGAGGGTTTTTGTTGCCAGCGATTGCAAAAATCATGGTCTATCTGAACCCTAAATTTTGGCACCCCTAATGTTAATGTTAGTGTCATTTCAAAAAATCCTTAAAAAATCACCCACCTGCACTGAAACTAAAAGATCCGAGTGGAAACCACAAATCTTTCTTTTAAAAACAGATGTCACGTCTACCAATAAATCAGCAAATGGTCTGCACTCCCTGTACCCGTAAGTTGGCCAAAGAAGTGAGCCATGGCGGCTTGCCAGCGTCGTATCCATATGTCATGCTTACTGACATTCATTCTGGACTTTTTTTCTTTCTTTTTCAAAGAAGACACCTGTACTGATTTGCTACATCAAAGCGAGAAACACAATAATAGCATCAAAATCAGGGTTTGTTCAATGCAGCGGCCGTTTTCATGAAAGGAGATGTAAATAAAAAGGTCGGCTGTGCTCTCGAGATGAACTCGTCCTGCTTTTTCACAGGTGTGTATCAGATCAGTCTGATTTATACCAGACCCGACTGATCAGCAGCTGGGACAGAAGTGCAGCTAGTGCGTTAGAATATCGTTGCCATTCGAGCAATAATGTAAAAACACAACTAAACAGTGGGGAAAAAACATATACAAGTAGTTCCCAGGTTACGATGGAGATATGTTATGATGACCTGATCAGAAGTTGAAAATATCGTAAATTGAGACATGACGCCTTCCCAGGAGTCGTGTTTATAATTGAACAAATTACAGTACATAATGTAGCAAAACAGTACTGTAATGTATAAACTATACAGTTTTGTCCTAATGTAACACTCAACTTTCATATCATACCATGCTTATAATTTGGTCTTCAGTTCAACATCTTATTTATAATGTTTTTATTTAATTGTGTCACTCTTGTTTTACTTCATTCTGTAAATTCAAGCTAAGATGCTGCTGAAATTTATTTACAGCTGCAAAATGCTAGTAAAAAAAATTTTTTTTCCCGAATTCTACAGTGTTTTTCTAAAGTTTACACACACCTATTAAGTCATTTGTCGTTTTTGTGAGACACATGCATGTTTCTTTTTATTTATATGCAACAAAATCAAGGCAAAAAAACCCCAAAGAAACACAAGAACTGGACAGTGAATGAGTGGGGCGAAAGTTCTGTCAAGTCTAAATAGGACATTTTTCTCTAACAGAAGAACTTGTGTAAGACTGAGTGTCCGTATGGCGAGAGTGTGTAAAGCTGAATTTTTCACGCTAAAGGAAGGATTTTTTAATGAAAATAAAGTGGAACATCTGGACATTTACAGGTTTGTTTGGTCAAAGTAAATCTTCATACGGTTTCATTAACGACTTTGTTGCATTGAAACAAAAGGAACATGCACGTGTCTCTGAAAAACTAATATTTTAACGAATTGCTATATTATATTTAGTGTGAATTTTATAAATGTTTTTGTTTTTTTAATCCTATTTATAAATACTTAATGATAATCCCAGTACTTAGCCATTCACAACTAGAATCATATTTCTTCAAATGAAAGCCAGCAAACAGGAGTAGATCCTGACAAAATGTATGGACGACTGTAAATGCGAAAGGCAGGACTGGCATCCAGATGTTGCATCCTCATATCCTAAAGCTCTTAAATAGCTGGAAGTGTTTACAGGAGTATAAATTAGGACAACATGTGCCCGCTGGTGTTTTTTTCCAAATAAAACTGGGCCTCGCATATGTACATGAGGCATGCCATGCTGTGAGGTGCTCGGATGTTGCGGTAGTCGTTTAGTGGTTAGCATGGTGCTAAAGTGCACAGCGGTGAAACTGAAGACGGATGTAGATGGAAAGTGTGAGGGGGAAGTGTGCTGGGTTTAGATGAAGGGAATAGTAATGGAGATTGTGATGAAGTAATGGGAATGTTCTTACAACCTTCAAGCTATATTAAGCAATAAAAAAAGAGTGAAAAAATTTAGATTTTTAAAAGAAAAAGCACATTTATTTACAGGAAAAGAAATGTGAGTATATCTGAACCAAAGAGATAATCAATGATGAGGAGAAATTTAGTAAATAAAAACAAATGTAAAAAATGTAGGAGTAAGAAAAAATTAAGAAGAGGCAAAAAAAAGAAAGAACTGTTGTTTTGCCAGTGTAGTAAAGGAATGAAGGAAGGAAGGAGGGAGGGAGTGAGGAAGGAAGGAAGGAAGGAAGGATGGAAGGAGGGGGGGGGATAGAAGGAAGGAAGGAGGGAGAGAGGGAGGAAGAGAGGGAGGAAGGATGGATGGATGGATGAATGGATATGCCGCAAATGTATAATTAAAGCATCAGCAGGTGTGTGTGTGTGTGTGTGTGTGTGTGTGTGTGTGTGTGTGTGTGTGTGTGTGTGTGTGTGTGTGTAAAACTACATGTACAGGTGTGTGTGTAAACAATGTGGCAATGTGACCAGGATTAAAAATCACCTCATTGTGTAAAGTATACAAAAGGGAGTCATGTGACCATCACAGCGGTGTGCTTTCTCATCACTCGTGTTTAGTGGCATGCAAACGCTTCGGCCAAAATGTTTCTGGAATGCAAATGTGGCATGTGATGTAATACATTATCCTTCTGCTTTACTTAGGGCTGTCTAAATGCAAATTCATTATAACAGCACTAATTTTATTAACGCTCAATTAACGCAGCGCGCATTTCAGTTTGATCAAAACTTTAACACAACACACATTTATTCACCATGTCCTTTCTTTACTCAGATATTTTTTAAAAATGTAATCACTAAACATTTGCTTTACTCATGCACCAAGTCTCGATCCGCCATGACGCACTCATCCGGAAATAAACCCTCTGGGGTCGACAAACACGCGACGTGATTTGTGGCATATTTTTCTCATAACGCCGAAACAAACTTAAATGACTTTTTTTTTTTGATTGTACAGATAAGCGCAATACATCATTGCTGAATCTTTTATTTGTATACACTCATAATAACAACAAAAACGCTGTGTAGTAAAATGAGGAAAACCGACAGGGGGCGCTCTCTGCCGTCTCTCTTCACAGACACACAAATAAAACAACCTGAAGTTCTCAGTGAATATTTGCCTCACAGACATAAGAAATATATGAATAGAAAGCACTTTTAAATTAAAAAAACAAATGTAATCAAATGAATATTATAAAGGTTCCTGATGAATTACGTAATTTAAAACACCAGCATTACTTTAAAACATTTACAAGAATGTTTTGCCTTCATGCTCTATATTGAGTTCAATTTCACTAATAATAAACATACATTTGCATAAAACACTAATATTTATCATGTACATGTTGATTAGAGGTTTGAAAACTTGAAAAGTATTAATTTAAGGTACATTTAGAACAGATAAATATGTGCGATTAATTAAATAACAATAATAATAATTTAATAATTTAATCCCTTGACAGCCCTAGTTTTGTTTTTATTTTAATTTTAAAAGCTGCACCCTAAACACGTTAACGATTATTCCGACTACACCTACAAATGGAGATTTTCACATTGAGTCCCTGTTTGCTGTTCGAATAATCTCCACTCTTCTGTGAAGATGTTCCATTAGATTTTTTAGAGATTTTGTGCTCCTTCAGCCACAAGTAATGGAAGGTGCTGTCAGCGTTCCAATTCATCCCAAAGATGTTTAATAGGACTGGAGCGCAGTAGCATGAGATCTTCCAATTCATCCAATGTAAAGCGTATCTTCACTCAGCTGGATTTGTGCACATTGTCAGAAACAGGTTCAGGTCTCGTAGTTGAAGTGCAAGGAAAATATAATGCTCCTGAATCCTAAGACATTCTATACAAATGTATGCCTCCAACTTTGTTTCAGGATGAAGACAATATGGCTGAAAAAGTGAGGTGTCCCAATATTTTTGTCCATATTGCGTATGGGAAATTGAAATTCTACAATCGTGTGAGTCCAACTTTATGGTAACAGTTTGGAAAAGAACTGCGGAGAAATGAAGCGCAACGTTGACGTCACATTTCAGTCGTATCAGAACAAATACCTGTTTTTTACCATATTAGCTTGTGGGAAAAACAGTTCTGTTGATCAGTGAGCCAACATGGTGTCTGGAGCAACAGATGGGGTTCAGTCTGTAATTGTACACCTCCGACGAGGCTTACATGAGAGTTGGTTGTAATGAATTAACCATTGAGACAACAACAAAAACAAAGCAAGCGCATCTGACGTTCTTTTAGTCATTCATCCAAAAGGTGTTCAATAGTGCTGGAGCTCTATAGCAGGAGATCTTCCACTCCAAACCATGTGGAACGGATCTTCATGGAGCTGGATTTGTGCACAAGGGTTTAATCTTATGATGGAACAGGTTTGGATCTCCTAGTTGAAGTGAAGGGAACATCCATCCTGTACAAACGTGTGCCTTCGGGTTGGTGGGAACATTTTGTGGAAGAATCGCATACGGATGGAAAAGTCAGGTGTCCCCATACTTTTTGTCCTTATAGTGTATATTTTTGATGTACACTTGTATTTGTTTTAAATGGTGACATTGAGGATGTGTGTTCTGTTGTCATGAGCCTTATTTAGATGGGATTAGGGCTAAGTTCAGGCGCTATTAGTGTTTTTCTCGCTCCTCCACACCAAATGGGTGCCTTCAACTCTTAAGGCTACGTCTACACTAATCCGAATTATTTTTCTTCTGTCTGAAAACCTTCCGCGTCCGCAAAATTACTTTCCAAAACTCGCTCATCCAAACCGAAATGTCTAAAAAACATTCACGTCCCCGCCTGAATTTTATTCACTTTCCAGCTCTGTGAAATGTCACAATGATTAAAAACACGTCATCATTTTCAAAAGCCTCCATTTTCACAGCCCACACTGTGATGCAAAAACGCCATTTTTTTTACGTTTATCCATTTTGGAAAGCGGTTTTTAAAATGCAACATTTTTTTTTTCTATCGACCGAAAACTCCATCTCGGTGTGGACCGAAGGCCAAAACAGAAGGAAAAATGTGCGTTTTTAAAACGAAAACTTATTAGTGTGGATTGAACAAACTCGTGAATTTGCAGGATCTTGACTTTTGCGTCGATGGAAAAAGAAATCGCAAGAGTTTGTGAGGTGATGAGTATAAATAACGCAAAATAGTGTCATCATTAGAAATGAGCAATAGTGCTGTCATCTGTCTCCTCGATCGTTTTAGCACTGGATGTTGCCAAATAAAATATATATACACATGTAATCATAACCATAAAGGATCGATTGCACTCATGTTCCTAAAAGATCAAATCATTAAGTTCACCATAAACCAGCAAAACTATTCAGTGCCAGCAAAAAGTGTTTCATATCAAAATGCACAGGTATAAAAAACCTAATACACATAATTACAGTTATATATAATATATAAAAAGAATTGGTCATTGTTGCCAAATGTAAGCAAGCAGGAAGAAAATGTAACGCTTTTTAACAATAACACGCACAAAAACACACATACATGCAACTCCTGGGAATGACCAGAACGAGAAATGTTTCCATTTGTTGACACTGTTATGTTTTTTTTTTTACCTACTTGCTCAAAGCTAATGTGTGTTTTGGTTCAGCATTCAACACAAAATCACAACACGACAGCGTTTACACAAGGAAGAAACTCCGAACAAAAAGTTTTACGGAGCCCTCCAGGCCACCAGGTGTCAGTGTATACAAATAATTTATCTATATCTGTGTTTGAGAATGACAAAAAAGCTAACAAAAGGTTCAATCTCTATTTACGACACAGTGCATTAACTAGCTAAGTTGTACGACGTAACTTTGAGTCCATTGCCACAACAAAAACTCTGGGATAAACAGGGACAAAATGCAAATGAATCTATAATAATACATTTGGCATTGATTTTGGAGTTCGGTGCAAAAGGCCGTTATATTGTGCAGCACAGAACACGGGCTAACATCCAATTATCATAGCATGCATTACAGTGGTGCTATAACCAGAGGATCACGAGTACACGATAACAAAACAACACTAAACAGTCACACTGCATCTGCTAACAAGTGTAAAGTGGGTGTGGCCTAAATCTTTTACATTTTGGAACTAAATTCACACTTTATACAACTCAAACACGGTTTACAATGGCCTTCATGATCATAATGACTAATTCTGTTTCAGACAGTTCCTCGGCCTCAGCTACATCGCTCCAGCTCATCATCGATCTTAACTTTACACTCCTGCTCACAATATTTCGTAAAAGTATTTTTTCCAAAATAGAAACAAACTACTAAGTGAATTTGAACCACCCAATCCCTGAGCAGGGATCGTTCACGTCTTCTTACAATCTTTGTATACAAGTTGCGTAAATATAATTACGTCCCAACGACCCAATATATCCCAGTCGAAAGAAATCTTCCTGTTGGCCGTTCTCACAAATGTTCTTACAACAAACAAACAAACAAAAATGGCCCATTCATTCAACATAAGAAACCCTGCAAATCCAATCCTAAGAAAAGAAGAAGGAGGAACCCAATCATGAAACATCACTGCAAACATGTTGACCAAGTTTCTTCCTGTTTCTGTGTGAGCTCAAGCATGGTAATAGCGGGCGATGACGTCATAAAGAGCGTTCAGCATCCCTGTTTTTTTTTTTCGATCGGTGATGCAAAAAAAAATAAAATACACAACCAAAACCCAAATAGACAAAATGCCTGATGATGATGATGATGCGGTTCTGACTTTCTCATCTCTCGGTTCCTCACCCGAGGATCCGGTGGACCAGATTAGAGATGGAGGTAGACAGGATAGAAATAAATATGAGACAGAAAAAAAGCCTCCATGCGCCCGTTTTCCATCCTTTGCGTCTCGCACGCACGTCATGCTGACACCACGTTTGTCCTTGTTGTTGTTGTTATCGTTGGTTGTTTATGCTCATTATGGTTATGGTTGATAACGCGTAATGATCTTACCTTATGATGTAATAATGTGTTTTTTTTTTTTTTTTGCGCGCTTGCGCTCGAGGACTAATCCATGATGGGTGGGTATGAAAGCCTTCCAGCCCGGCGCGTTCACGTCTCGCGCAACGCCGCGACGCGCGCGCACGAGGCGCGGCGAAAGAAACAAACACGCGAGGAGAGCGGCCCTGCCCCACGCCGATCGGTGATGCTGCGACGTGTCGATGTTGCCATAGAGATCGGACCTAGTCTTATTTTTGTATTTTTTTTCACCAAAAAAATGAATAATTTGTAGTAGTAATAATATTATTATTAGATTGAATTATAATAATGATAATGATGATGATGATTATTATTATAATAAAAGATCACCCGAGCGCGCGCCAAAGCAAACAGAGCGGTGAGGGAGGCTAAAAATAACGGCATCTAGTGTCTGTTCATTCTCTATGCGCTCTCTCTCTCTCTCTCTCTCTCTCTCTCTCTCTCTCTCATCCGCGTGCAAAAAACAGACCGATCCCATTTAAAGAGATACGACCGACAATATTAATAGTGCATCATCCAATAAAGTGTGATTATATATATCATTTTTGAGAGACAAATGCATGATCACACTGGAATTATTTGTATTAAACAGTAGTTTATGCTCATTCTCAAAATCCCTCCTGAGCATGAACAACAGCTGTACACACTCCGAACATCTGGATAGTTCTCCAAACGTTCAGCTTTACTGTGCCTCTTGTAAAAAGTTGTTCTTCATCAGTTGCAGATTTCTTTCTTGCTTCGGCGCAGTCCAGACGGAATTGCATGGTGTGATGGTGAAGTATGGAATGGTGCTTCATGTTGATTCAGGATTCCTTTCACTTTACGGAATAAGTCTCCAATCCTCCCTGCTCCAAAACAACCACAAATGTTTGAGATTTCACCTCAACTGTGGGGGTGAAGAAGTCTGATCACATCTTCTTATTTCTTCTTTTAGAGACAAAAGTATCTGGACTCTACAAAACTTTTTTTCAGCCAATCACTGTTCAATTGTTGTGTGTTCTTGGCCTTTGTCTAATGTGTGGCATGCAAAAGAAAAATGAGCATGTGTCTGAAAAAAAAGTCCAAACTTTTGCCTGCCAGTGTAATATATCTAATATCTAATCACTTTTTAATAATGTTTTAGTGCATGCATACAGATACTATATCACAATACACCTGAGTATTGTGAAAGCATATTTATTTATTTTATAGTTATTTTATTATAGTCATTTTGTAGTTATGATGCATTTTATTTAATGCAAACATCTTGAATTGGTTCATGTGTTAATGCACTTTCTTGTGAACGACTATTTTATGTAAACGACTTCAGCTTCCTGTTTTCCCCGTGTTATAGTAGCTGTAAACGCTCTTTCCTTCGCCGCTTTCTTAACGTTCGTGCGTAAATAGGAAAAAAAACCCGACAGAATATAATTATAATTAATACACATTTATATTTAATAATAATAGATCTCAATCATCTGGTTGTTAATTCGACCAAATGAACTAAACTGTGCTTCTCCACCTTTACCTCGTTATGCATGCAGTGCGCGTGCTCCTCCACAAACAGAGATCTGCTCTATTTTTAACTCGGCACCCGCGCGCACCCGCGCTCGCTCGCGCACTCGCTGCTGGACAGCGCGTGCACGATGACACACAGAAACCCTATCCGTGCGTTAGAGAGCGCTTCGCGTTCACGCTGCGTGAATAATGAAGGGAGGTTCGGGGGATATTAGGAGAGGGGTGCAGGGAGAAGTGCACCCTCTCAATAATGCAGCAGAGCTGTGTGTGTGTGTGTGTGTGTGTGTGTGTGTGTGTGTGTGGGTGGATGGGTGGGGGATTTGTTGGGGGGAGGTAATGGGGGTTGTCTCATATTTCTCACATTTTGAGAAGAGAGGATTATGGGATTTTCTTGGATTGCATCATTCATTCATTCATTCATTCATTCATTCATATAATTTTTTTAAAATGGAAACAGCAGTAAAATTATCATTTTCAAACAGATTTGATGGCTTCATTATTTTTTTAACTTAATTAATTAATAATGATAAATAAATACATTAATGCATATATATAAAATACTAAACAATTAAACAATTGAATATACATAAACAAATAAAAAATTGTACACGAATACATTTCACTGTTTTTTATTGCTAATAATGTAACAACTGATACGTTTCATCATTTGTGTATTAATTATACAAAACTAATACAAATTTAACTCCAGATATTTCACATAAATGTAAAAATTCTATTGATACTATTTTCCGAGTAACACTGCAGCTCTCATTAGCTTTTTATTAATCATACCAAACATTTTTCAGTTGTACAATTGTGACTTGTTGGTCTTTTGTCAGTTGATGAGCAAACACAAGCCCTGTCGAATAATGATCTTTTCTTTTTTTTTTCTTTTTTTATAAATAAATGAACAGGGAAACCTTTAGGTCCTTTCAGAAGCGCTGGGGTTTATAAGCCTTCTGTCTAAGTGGACATGTATATACATGAGGTGCAGAAGCCATTATTTCCCTGCTAATGTAGTGCACTTATAGCAGGAGTAGTGAGCCTCGTGGGGTTTATCTGGAGCGAGAGCGGTGCCAGTGTGAGAGAGCCGGGGGGTCGTCCCATCTACTCCCTGTACATACACCACACAAAGAGTCTCCTCATTATCAGCCCTGCTCCACAGCAGCACACAAATTAACCACAGGTCTGGGGATTGTCTTAAAGCAGTGTTTATGGCGGATTAGGGCGAACGCAGGCATTTGGGCTTTTATGGTTTAGTTGTAAAATCTAATATAACCACAAAGCATTAGGGTTTTAGAGCCCAACATTTTTACTTTTCACACACACTTCACAGTGTCTGACTGAAAAAACTCAATGCATAAAACAGAAAAATACTATATAAGGATAGTGTGTGAGTTTGTTTTATTTTAGGCCTCGGTGAGTGGGTTATCTAACGACAGAAATGAGCCAGGGAGAAATTATGCAAAAAGGTTTTAAGTGTAGAAGTGAGAAGCGTTTGCACCTGGCACTGCTCTCCTACGTTTGGCAGTCAAATCAAACCACCAACGATAAAGATGTGGCTGTGTGTGGTACAGCAGATTCAGGAGGCACAGATGAGAAGCATCCATGCCTGGATTCTGATTGGTCAAGAGGTATTAAGCCATATCCTGTAACAGCAGCACTGACAGTAATGCAGCTCCAAAACACAAGTTTATATCAGTGCATTTGTTATATTAATACCTCATGATATTTATGTAACTCTTTCTCACAACATAATATTTTGCATGCAATAAAACCACTTTAGAACATGCTTCAAAGCCGTACAACCTTCCAAGATACTCCACAACCTCAACAACACGCTGTGAAAATTTGCCACTTTACAACACACCAAATACCTTACAACTTAACACACTAAATACTTGACAACTTAACACACTAAATACTTGACAACTTAACACACGAAATACCGTACAACTTAATACACTAAATACTTTACAACTTAAAGCACTAAATACTTTACAGCTTAACACACCAAATACTTTACAACTTAACACACTAAATATTTTACAACTGAACACAACAAATACTTTACAACTTCACACTAAATACTTTACAACTGAACACACCAAATACTTTACAACTTCACACTAAATACTTTACAACTTAACACACTAAATACTTTACAACTTAATACACTAAATACTTTACAACTTAACACACTAAATACCTTTCAACTTAACACACTAAACACCCTACAGCTTAATACACTAAATACTTTACAATTTAAGGCACTAAATACTTTACAATTTAAGGCACTAAATACCATACAACTTTAAAACACACTACAAATCGTACAAATCTACAACACAATGAATACCCTACAACTTTACAAATTTACAACATTCTTTAAAATGTACAACTTTACAACACACTACAAACCTATTAACTTTACAACACACCACACATCTTACAACTTTACAACACTTTACAAAATATCTTAAAATTTTACAGCACTACAAATTATACAAATACATCACACTTAATACCTTACATCTTTACAACAGACTAAATAACTCGACTACCACACTACAAACCTTACAACTTTACAACACATTACATCCATACAACTTTAAAACACACTAAAAAGCATACAACATTACAACACACTAAATACCATACAACTATATAACCAGCTACAAGTCTTACAATGTTACAACCACTACAAACTGTACAACTTTACAACATGATACACAATGTACATCTTTAAAACACACTACAAACCATACAACCTCACAACATTCTACAAACCTTACAATTTTACAACACATTATATCCTTACAACCCTACAACACACTTAATACCATACAAAGTTAAAACACACTACAGGTCTTACAACACACTAAATACCTTACAACTTAAACAAAGAACTAACCTTACAACTGTACAAAACACTATAAATCTTACAACTTTACAACACAATACAAATCATACATATATAGATCACAATAAATACCTTACAATTTATCAACACACTAAATAACTTGACTACCACAACCTGACTACTTTACAACACATTCAATATTTTACAACTTTATAGCACACTTCAAACCATACAACTTTACAACACATTAAATACTTTACAACTTTATAACACACTACTAACTTTACAACTTCACAACACACTAAATACTTTACAACTTTATAACAAACTACAAAACTTACAACTTTACAACACACAAAATACTTTACAACTTTATAGCACACTACAAACTTTACAACACATTGAATACTTTACAACTTTATATCACACTACAAACTTTACAACACACTAAATAATTTACAACTTTATAACAAACTACAAACCTTACAACTTTACAACACACTAAATACTTTACAACTTTATAGCACACTACAAACCCTACAACTTTACAACACGCTAAATACTTTACAACTCTATAGCACACTACAAACTTTACAACATACTAAATACTTTACAACTTTATAACAAACTACAAACCTTACAACTTTACAACACACTAAATACTTTACAACTTTATAGCACACTACAAACCATACAACCTCACAACATTCTACAAACCTTACAATTTTACAACACATTATATCCTTACAACCCTACAACACACTTAATACCATACAAAGTTAAAACACACTACAGGTCTTACAACACACTAAATACCTTACAACTTAAACAAAGAACTAACCTTACAACTGTACAACACACTATAAATCTTACAACTTTACAACACAATACAAATCATACATATATAGATCACAATAAATACCTTACAATTTATCAACACACTAAATAACTTGACTACCACAACCTGACTACTTTACAACACATTCAATATTTTACAACTTTATAGCACACTTCAAACCATACAACTTTACAACACATTAAATACTTTACAACTTTATAACACACTACTAACTTTACAACTTCACAACACACTAAATACTTTACAACTTTATAACAAACTACAAAACTTACAACTTTACAACACACACAATACTTTACAACTTTATAGCACACTACAAACTTTACAACACATTGAATACTTTACAACTTTATATCACACTACAAACTTTACAACACACTAAATAATTTACAACTTTATAACAAACTACAAAACTTACAACTTTACAACACACTAAATACTTTACAACTTTATAGCACACTACAAACCCTACAACTTTACAACACGCTAAATACTTTACAACTCTATAGCACACTACAAACTTTACAACATACTAAATACTTTACAACTTTATAACAAACTACAAACCTTACAACTTTACAACACACTAAATACTTTACAACTTTATAGCACACTACAAACCCTACAACTTTACAACACACTAAATACAACTCTATAGCACACTACAAACTTTACAACATACTAAATACTTTACAACACACTTTACAACACACTAAATACTTTACAACTCTATAGCACACTACAAACTTTACAACATAGTTAAAACTTTACAACTTTATAGCACACTACAAACTTTACAACTTGACAACATACTAAATACTTTACAACTTTATAACAAACTACAAACCTTACAACTTTACAACACACGAAATACTTTACAACTTTATAGCACACTACAAACTTTACAACACATTAAATACTTTACAACTTTATATCACACTACAAACTTTACAACACACTAAATACTTCACAATTTTATACCACACTACAAACCCTACAACTTTACAACACACTAAATACTTTACAACTCTATAGCACACTACAAACTTTACAACATACTAAATACTTTACAACTTTATAACAAACTAAAAACCTTACAACTTTACAACACACTAAATACTTTACAACTTTATAGCACACTCCAAACCTTACAACTTTACGACACACTAAATACTTTACAACTCTATAGCACACTACAAACATTTTACAACATGTAACAAACCTTACAACCTCACACTAGACAAACACTGGAAATAACTTAAGAGTTCTATGTCAGATCTTCCACTCCAGCCCATGTATGCATATTAACACGGAGTGGCTTTGTGCACAGGGGCATTGTCATGCTGAAACACGTTTTGGGTCTCCTAGTTAAAGTGAACGGAACATTTAATTAGTCAAAGACGTCCTATACAATTGTGTGCTTCCAAATTTGTGCTTTCAGATTTTGGTAGAACTACATCTGGCTGGAAAAGTCAGTTGTCCCAGTATTTTTGTTCATATAGTCTGCTACAAAGCACTAACACTGGAGACTCCTTCCATAAGTGTTGGATAAACATCTGACGAAGGAGTGTGTTCATGTGAACGTGTGTATTGAAACACAGCGACTAGAGAAGGGAACCTAGACATGAGAACCATAGACATTTATGTAGTAAATGTGTGTTGATGTGCAAGTGTGTTTGTGTGGATGATTCACACTTAAGCCTCATGATTTGAGGGTTCTGCGTTTGATCCTCGTACTCGCCCCTGACGGAAGGAGATGCTTTCAGTGCGACTTTCGGAACTTAAACGGCTCACCATGCTGCACTGCGGATGACTCAGCCACCGCCGTTACCACGGAAACCAGCCTGCCTTGCAATCAGTCTCTTGGTAACAGTGTTGTTGCCAAGTAACAGCATGTGTGTCAATGTGTGTATGTGTGTGTGTGTGTGTGTATCGAGTTACATTTAGATCTATATCTGATTACGCACTCATCCTGACATCGACCGATTTGCAGCTGAGGGGGAAAAATCATCAAAAATACGGTTCCTCACATGCCGTAAGATCATTCGGATTCCAGACAGGGGCTCAGATTTGCCCGTGGAATTCCGTACGGTTTGGGAAAAAGCGAATTAGATCGAGGAATCGCTTAGTCAACACAGACGTAAATCACATTAGCCTTATGTGAGCATGAACCTATGTACATGTAAATGATTTTACATTTCACACAAACACGCACACCCTGCGCGCGCGCACACACACACACACACACACACACACACACACACACACACACGCACACACACCTACTGTTGCATTGTGGGTTTTTTTAAGATTTTTTTTTTTTACAATAATATATTTTATTTTATTTTATTTTGCAACTGGATTAAATCATATTTATTTATTTATTTTGTCACAATTTCAAATGTATTCAGGTGCAAAATGTGTCGTTTAGGACAAAATAAAAAAAAAAAATTCTTTTCTTTTTTATATTTTGGTTGTTTATTTGTTTTTGTTTTTACAAATGCTCATTGTCAATGACTTCTGTGTCTTGTCATAAGAATGAGGGGAGATGATTGGTTAAAACTTTGCACTGGACTGAAAAACATGGACAAAAAGAGTCATATAGGTCTAAAAGTCCTACAAGAATATTCCAGAAAATTTTGATTTTTTTGCTTTAAAACTGGGTAGAACACAAGGGTTAGATATTGTTGTTGTTCCTCTGTTCATTCATAAAGGCCGAGGCGGTCCACCTACCCTACCCCCCCTACCCTACCTCCTCCAATATATATATATATCACAATCTCGGATGACGTCAGAGATGACGCATGGCACCCCGAGTGGCACGTGGATCAAAGGCGATCCACGCGCAAGGCTCAAAAAAAAGAGAGAGAGAGAAAAAAAAAAAAAAAACAGAAATATTTTTAGCAAGTGCTAGAAAAAGGAGGGAGTGAGTGAAGGAAAGAAGGGAGGATGGGAGGGAGGATGGAGGCTGCTCTTTGTCTAGTCCTCCTTTACACAGTATCCTCATTTATCTTTCTCCTCGATCTGTCCATCTCCCAACCTGTGTGCATACATAGCAGCGTTCCAGGTCAGTGTGGACTTGATCTCCATCTTCTTTGCTGTGATTCCTTTAAACCCCACCCCCACAAACACATGCAATTTACCCCCAAACAGGATGTGACATAAATTGTGTTAGAAGAAGTGTGTCTTTGTGTGTGTGTGTGTGTGTGTGTGTGTGTGTGTGTGTGTGTGTGTATGTGTGTGTGTGTCATGTGCAAACTAAAGTGTACCTTCTTTGAATTCCTTGGTTTCACTCACCAGGAGATGACAAAAATGCAACCACGGATGAGCAACACATACCATAATGCCCATTGTGTTTTCACCGATTTTACAAAAATAAATCCAAAATGGAAAACCCATATGTAAAAAATAAAGTACATCTTTTCTGCTTTCATCGTGATGGAGAGGCTAACTAGCAGCCAGGCGAGGCTAATGCACTTGATTAATCGATCATCAGCAAGCTTGACCACCTTCGATTTCAGCAGTTTGCTGGTCTGGAGCATTCACGTGTGTGTCAACACTATGACTAGAGGAAATACATCAGCAATGATCTTAGAGAAGCAATTGTTGTGGCTAATCAGTCTGGGAAAGGGTTATAAGGCCATTTCCAAGCAAAATAAAGTCCATCATTTTAAATCGAGGAAGATTATTCAGATGTGGAAAACATCTCAGATATTTGCCTAGACAGGCCAAGACACCCACCCAGGAGTGGACGTCTTAGCAAATTCACCCCCAAGATCAGGTCGTGCAATGCTCAGAGAAATTGCAAAAAAGCCCAAGAGTTACAGCTCAGACTCTACAGGCCTTGGGCATGTATCATGTCAAATATTAAAGTTTAGTCTGAACAAGCATGGTTTGTTTGGAAAGGTTGCAGGAGAAAGCTTCCTCTTCAAACAGAAGGTGGCAGCATTGCTTAGGTTTGAATAGTTGCATTTGAACAAATCACAAGACTTTTGAACAATGTCCTTTGGACAGACAAGACCAAAGTGTAGACGTTTGGCCCTAATGTGCAGCACCTTTTTTATTTATTTTTTATTTTTTAATTTTTTTTACGAAAACAGTGATGGAGGGCTTGTTTTGCAGCCATTAAGTTAGCCATGAACTTTGTATTTAAAAGTATTCTAGAGTCTCAAGTTACAATTGTGAAAAATAATGTATATACTGAGATTTATTGTTGCCAAAGTTGCCAGATCGTGTTCTTTTAAACCTACACGGCCACCAGAGACAAAACACACCGAGCCAGCAATGAGTTTCAGAGTCGCTGCTTTTTATCTTTCCATTATTGAAGATGAGGCAGTGTTATTGTTATCCACTAGATGGCAGCAGAGGTAAGCTCTTGATTTCCTAATCTCCTCAGTAAGCATAAGGACGTTTCTCTGAAGTTCATAAACACCTTCATAATGAATGGTGTGTTTTACAAACTCTGTTTTATCAGAAACATCAGAATTACTGATAGGAATCCAGAGCAAAGACTTTTTAACCATATTTTTTTGCCCAAAAAAATAAAAATAAATATCACTTGAATTTAAAATAGCCTGGGGCAACTTTGGCAAGGAAAAACTCCTTTAGATGGTTTGAAGAAGAAACCTTAAGAGGGACCAGACTCAGAGGGGAACCTGTACTCATTTGAGTGACACCTAGAGTGTGATTATGAATCATAAAAATATTACAAACACCGAAGAATAAGAATTATCATGATCACCGAGGTGTGTGATTATGAGTAGTCCTTCCTATAGACCTACACAATCAGTTGGAGTTGTGGAACCGGGTGCTCCTGGGCAACATATAACTTCTGAGATCAATATAGATTCAACACCATTGTATAGTCTGGTGTAGCTGTAGCATGAAATTTTCCCTTCACTTGAACTGTGAGACCCAAACTTGTTTCAGCATGACAAAAGCCAGCTCCATGAAGATATACTTTACGTGTTGGCGTGGAAGATCTCTTGCTATAGAGCTCCAAATCTATTGAACACCTATGGGATGAATGTGAACGCTGACTGCACCCCAGGCCTCCTCACCCTCACATACATCAATACCTGACTTTACTAACACCCTTGTGGCTGAAAGAATCTCCACAAAATCTAGTTAAACATTTTCAGAGAAGAGTGGAGCTGGTTATAACAGCTAATGGGAACTAAATGTGAAATGGGATGATCAAAAAAAAGCACCTAACAATCATATGTAAACTTTAGTCCATGCAGTGTATGTAGCTTTATGCTAGTGAAGTTAGTTGTCTCGATGTGTGGTAGCGGGTATAAGTCAAAGAAACGAAAGAATAATAAAAATAACTTGAGAAAATTCTGTCTTAAAAGCAATAAACAAGAAGCGATAACGAGAATAACAAAGAACCTGAGACACTAAGTAATCCAGACGAGTGCTAATCAACCGGAAATGTGAAAGAGATGCAAACATGGCTAACGGGAAATGTAGGACGTGTCCTGACACCCAGAAACCTGTCTGTGCTCATGGAGTTAGTGATGATCAGAAGATTTAAAGGAAGAAAATTATTCAATTTCATGTAATGTATTAGGAAATTAAGAAAAGAATTGAGTCAAGGCGAAGATGCGATGCTAACGTTTCTTTTTATGCTAATTAAATGCGTCCAGAGCAGGTGTGGGAGGTGATTATGTGATAACAGGTGGTTATTGTTCCCTGAATCTGGTTTTACTTCCTGAAGCTGAAGTTAACAGCATAAACGAACTGCCAAATAATGAACTCCATCACATTTAGAGTTCACATTGTCAGCACTTTTGGAACTGGCAGGGGAGAGGTTCAGGAAATGCTTACAGTTTTTAAGAAACGTAAAAAAAAAACCCCAAAAACTTTTTTTGCTCGTCTCAATTGGATGATGATCCAGTTCCATCTTCCAATTTGAACCTGAAATAATATATGATAATAAGATTTTTACGTTCCTCCTCTTTTTTACATGATCGTACCCTCTTTACAAAAGCCTTCACCTTAATTACACCTCCATTTCTTCATTTCTTTTTACCCGGTTTGACACGAGGACTGAATGTAGAGGAGCGTAGAATCACGAGTGAACTCGAACACACGCAAGCACTCAGGGAGGTGGGTGGAGTAAAAGCTGGTGCTCAGAAGTTGTCGCAGAATCGAGTCATGAGCCATGAAACTGATGCAAGGTGAAGATTTTGGAGGTAATCGCTGTATTAAGAGGCATCAAGCATCTCAAAAACACTGATCAGTTGATCAAGTGATCAAGTTAAGCATGACTGTGAGATCTACAGATCTAAAGATCTACTCCATTTTAAAAATACAGATTTTTTTTTTCATTTCAAAACGTTTGTTGTTGATGTAGTAGGTATATTTTCTGAAGAAAAATACACTATATAGACAAAAGTATTGGGACACCTGACTTTTCCAGCCATATGTGCTTCTTTCCCCAAAATGTTCCCACAACGTTTAAGGCACACAATCATATATGTTGTCTTTGGATGTAGTACCATTAACTTTACCCTTCATTTGAATGAGGAGGCCCAACCCTGTTCCAGCATGACAACGCCCTGGTGTACAAAGCCAGCTTCCTGAAGATATGCTTTACACTGTTTGGAGTAGAAGATCTTGAGTAGCCTGTTTTAGAGCTCTGATCCAAACTCTAATGAACACCTTTGGGATGAATGAGCACAAATCTTTACAGATTTCTCAAATTCTGTAAAGCTGCTTTGAGCCAATGTCCTAAGCGCTAGAGAAATAAACTTGATGTGTAGTTGAATGAACCTCAAAACATTGTAGTTGATTGTTAATGTAGTTAATGTCAACAGTCTGCTACACTGACTCAGGACTACAGTTTGTTTCTGATCACCATCAACATCGTATATCTGCAATAAATGGACATTCAGTGCAACCCAGATGAGGATGAGGTTCCCTCTTGAGTCTGGTTCCTCTAAAGGTTTCTTCCTTATGCCATGTTAAGGAGATTTTCCTCGCCACAGTCTCCACCGGCTTGTTCATCACGGACATACTCACACATAAAGGAAAAAAACGCTATACAAATAAACATGAATTGAATTCAAACGAATAGCATGTGAATTGACTGGAAAACGAAGCACTTCCTGAATGGTGAGAGTAATTCAGTTCTACCACATAGTGTTTTATTCCATGCTTGATGCATTATCATCTGATCCGGTCAGTAATATACTAAAAAAAGCTCTTTTTACTTTATAGTCTCGAGAAAATACTACACAAATACCCCCTAATTCCGATCCGTGCATCCACACTAGAGCTTTAACAAACTTCTGCCTATAAACAAAAAGAACCTGATGCTCTTAATATAATCAGGCTGAAAGACGATGAGACGGAATGAGAACGTAATATCGGCGCCATATGGAAAACGGCACTAAAATCGACTAAAGGAATTAATCGGTGCCTGAAAGGAATAGTGTTTCATTAGACGGCCCAGCTGTTGCAGAACCGCCGAAATAATCATTATAGCATTACGCGGAGCTGTGGGAATATTATTTTAAGCGCTGCCTAAAGTGCCACGATGGTCCAGAAAGCTTCACAAAGCTCTTTTTTAAAGGTTAAGGAGCCTCATGGGGGCTGCAGAACAAGCACGGGCAAAGCTCCTTGTAGAGGAGGATTAATTTCTTCTCGATATTTCATGTCTGGAGGAAACACTATCATGAAACCTTTACAGAGTTGGTTTAAAGTTATTTCAATTAGGAAATCAGTTTTACACCACAGGGCCGTTGGATCTACAGCCCTAAAAACGTAACCATAAATAGATAAACATGACGAGGTCCGTTGATTCATTAAAACTGTATCAAATCAGATTAAAATTTTTTTAACATACACATTCATACAGAGTACGAAATGTAGTGAAATGCTGCAGAATGTACATGTGAAGAGAAATGTGAAGAAAAAAAAAAAAAAAAAAAATCCTAAATGAGATGAATAACCAGATGAAAATAGGACAGAAAAAATGGATGAATTTTTTGAAGAAAAAAAAAATGGTCTGGAACTAAATCAAGAGTCTGAGTCGCTAATGAGTCTGTCAGTCGGAATCATTAAACTTTATGGATCTGACGAGGGAAGCAATGAGAGTACCGATGAGAGTCAGTAATAATACTGTGACCGATGTTAATTCAGTGTGTGATAATGCTGTGTTGTGCATTACGCCGCAGTGACAGGCCATACAGCCGGCTAACAAGTCATCGATAAGTGATACGTCAGTAAGCGAGGACACCTCATGTGGAAAACTTACCGTCGATTCCTATTTCCTCGAATTCCGTTTCCGAATGAATCCCTGAAATCCTTAGAGGGAGAAACTGAAGACTTGGGGAAATGATGCACTTAGTCAGAAGCAATTAGTGAGATGACCAGAACGTCTAGAAGCAGTGAGTTTAGCGAAACATTGAATATAAATCTTATAGCCTGTGAATTTATTTATTGTAATTACAGAGCGAGTAAAACTTTTATTATATTCAGCAAAAGAGTCTAAACGGTTTACTAGCCATTAGCAGGCAGACAGTCACTTGGTCTATTGCTCTCTTTGGTCAGAGTTCAGGAATGGGTGAAAACGGCTGGTCTGCTGAAATACGATTTATAATCAGATCACAGCTTCACCCCGGAGTGACTGGCGGTGATGACGCATGACACGGCAACCTTTAGCTTGGGCCATTGGGCTTCTCTCGATCTTCTTTCACCTGACATTTCAGTTGATTTTGTATCAATATGAAGCTTTTTTGATTTATATTTGTTTTTTTTTATGCAATACATTAAAAAAATATTGACAAAAAAAACCAGGAAAATGAATACAGTAAAAGTGTGAAAGGTTAAAAGCATCAAAAGCCACCATAGCTTTCTACCAGCAAGTTAGAACAAAGAGCGAATGTGACATTCTGCATGTAAATCCGCCACAGAGTCGTTTGACACGACATACGCTTTACATACAGCCATGCTGCAACGAGTCGTCCGAGGTGTTTTGAGGGGCACGTGCGCTTCAAGAGCCGGAAAAACATCACTGGAAGACGACGAGAGATCAGGGAGACCTTCGACCGTTTAGCTACTCGTGCATGATGAACGCCGGAGAACAATCCACATGATCTCACTTCCGCACCCACCCTACTCACCTCACCAGATTTGTCTCCTGCAGACTTTGCCCTCTTCCCGAAGATGACGATCCGGCTCAAAGGTCGTTGTTTTGAGAAGCTTGTGGAATTGCAGAAGGAAAAGGGACACTTTTCATAAGGATCAGGAATGCTGGGAGCGCTGTATATAGCTCTCCCTGTGTGTGTGTGTGTGTGTGTGTGTGTGTGTGTGTGTATATATGTATATATACATACAAACCTAAATATATAACTGAACTCGAATCACAAAACTTTGTGTTCTGTATAGCAGAATCTTGGCTTTGGTGGGCGGTGTTTCTAAAAGAGTGCTTGGCCCCCGCATGCTTGGTTCAATTTGTTATTATTATACTCATACTTTATGCAGCTGATTGATGATCCTGACATTTCCTAGCTGTGTTAGTTTGTGTGCATATAATGTACATGTAGAAAATTATATAAAAGGGTGTATTAATGTTATACAGTCTCACAACGAAGGTTTTTCTTTAGCTCCTTAAGCTCCTGAAGCGCTGATGGATCTGATGTTTTTCTCCTGGAGTTAATTATACAGTAATTAACCTACATGTTTAATGCTAGACGCTCGTCCTCAACCCGGCACGCTCGGGACCCGATATGGTGCCACAGCTGTTTCATGCACACACTCGCACATGGACCGAGACGCAAAAAAAAAATTATCCAGTGCAGGAATTTGTTTATTTCACCCAGCCGTCCTCATCTCACAGTGACAAAAACCTAATTAGAATGGACTGGTGGGCATCGATTAATTTCTTTCTGGAGGATTCCGGTTTTTATTTATCAGACCGTAATCAGTCTGTGTGCTGAATTTGATTAACACTCATCATACAAGCTTGAGATTTTATATTATTCACACCGGAGGGCTGCGCTTGTCAGGCAGAAATGAAACCCGGCGTGATACCTTGGAGACACAGACGTCCAGGAAGCTGACAAACAACCAATATAGCGGTTGCGGTGCAGGAGGAAAGGAAACAAACATCAAAGTATTTTTGCATCAGAGGAGGCAAAAAAAAAAAAATCAATTTAAAAACGAGTTATAGAGTAAATGGACTTTGCAGGAATATAAGAAATGTTTCACGAACTCTTAACACTCAATAATTTCGCTGTAAATAATTCAAAATGTAGGCAAAACTAAGCAGATGTACTATATGAACACCTGATCATAAGATTGGTGTGTGTTTTTTAGGCATCCTATTACGTTGTGCATCTTCATCTTTACTTTTATTTCTTTGGTTCAGACAGACAGCAAATCATCAATCTGCTTTATTAAGTGCCTTCTGACTTCTAACGCATGGTCACGCTCACAAACAGGTCTCTGAAGTGCAAAAAAACAACTAATACCAGATATTCTTTTCCTGTTCTGTCTCCAGGAAGATGCAGCTCTACCTCTGCCATGTTAATCCGTATTTACTCTCAGGACACGCCTCCTTAGTGTTGCGATACGCCACATTCACGTTGCAGCAGTGGAGCTGAGAGAACGCGCTTGAGAAAATGTAAATGGAGGAGAAATCAATCTAGATCTGAAGTGTAGATGTAGATTGATTTCTCCTGCGTGCTTCGATCCTGGTGAGAGAAACCGACTGACTAACTACCAAAGATACGACTATAACAATCCAAAATAAACTCATGGGCACTTGTGTCATTAATTGTAAAGGCGAATATTTGAGTTGGAAACAGTTCTTTGTTCCTTTTCCCGAGAGAAAACCAGGAATGCTCAGAGATTCCATCTTATTATTTCGACCAAAACTCATCAGACGCTTCAGTATACGGTAATTACGAATGACAAACGAGCCCGAGTGTGGTCATATGGATGACGGATGTATATTGATCTCTCTGAGTCAAGTGGAGGTGTAGTGATTGGAGACTTAAGAAAAGGGGTTTCTTCAGTTAGCATTTGTGCTAATAAAGGTATCGATCGCGCCGGAGTACTGGAAATGAGCGTATTGTTGTCAGGAGGAAACACTCCAGGTCCCGATGATGGCAATGATGCTGATGATGACGTCCGCATGACTGCGGCTTCAATAATGATTTAAGCACCAGCAGCTTTCTTTAAGCACGATTAAAGGACAAAAATCATGAGGGCAGAAATAATTTCTCGTTTCAAATTGTCTTTGGCATTCTCAAATATAATACGATTGAACAAAAAAGATTCCTAAAAAAAGAGATCAACCTGAGGATATATGTAGGTGTATATTGATTAACTCTATATTGATGTATCGATCTGTGAATTAATACCTGGTGTAACTGTACAAAATGGTTTCCAAACTCGTTATTGAGCAGCTTAATAAAATATTATTTGATCCAGCACATAGAACTTTGTTTCCTATTGAGAATAATCAGCCACAAAGGTTCTGAAATCATGTGTGCCAGTTCAACTGAATGAAAAAAGCCATAATGAAATCTTTCTTGGAAAAAATTACGTATTATTGCAATACGTGTGCCTCTTTATAATAGTGATGAAAAGATCGGTTCTTTGAATCTCGTTCATCAAAATGAACGAATCTTTTATTGAGTCATTTCGTTTAAATGAGTCATTTTGTTTTATTAAATCATTTCATTTCTTAAATCCTTTATTCACCTTCATAGTGTCTATGGGAGTCACGTGACAAAAGAACAAATGACTTTGACCAGGTGAGATGAACGACTCGTAGCATAGCATCTATAACATCTATATCTATATACTTACTTTCTTATTTAAACTCCTTTAACACTCTTAATAAATCGTATATATTTATGTATTTGCGCTATGCCAAACCTCCCACCTGCCAAACAGATAGAAGTGAGTTCAACTTCGACCTCCAAGAGCCATGTACGCCCTCCTAGAGCCATGTACAACCCCCTAGAGCCATGTACGCCCTCCTAGAGCCATGTACGACCCCCTAGAGCCATGTACGCCCTCCTAGAGCCATGTACGACCTCCTAGAGCCATGTACGACCCCCTAGAGCCATGTACGCCCTCCTAGAGCCATGTACGACCTCCTAGAGCCATGTAAGCCCTCCTAGAGCCATGTACGCCCTCCTAGAGCCATGTACGACCTCCTAGAGCCATGTACAACCCCCTAGAGCCATGTACGCCCTCCTAGAGCCATGTACGACCCCCTAGAGCCATGTATGCCCTCCTAGAGCCATGTACAACCTCCTAGAGCCATGTACGACCCCCTAGAGCCATGTACGCCCTCCTAGAGCCATGTACGACCTCCTAGAGCCATGTAAGCCCTCCTAGAGCCATGTACGCCCTCCTAGAGCCATGTACGACCTCCTAGAGCCATGTACAACCCCCTAGAGCCATGTACGCCTTCCTAGAGCCATGTAAGGCCCCCTAGAGCCATGTACAACCCCCTAGAGCCATGTACGCCCTCCTAGAGCCATGTACAACCCCCTAGAGCCATGTACGCCCTCCAAGAGCCATGTATGTCCTCCTAGAGCCATGTAAGCCCCCCTAGAGCCATGTACGACCTCTTAGAGCCATGTACGCCCTCCTAGAGCCATGTACGACCCCCTAGAGCCATGTACGCCCTCCTAGAGCCATGTACGACCTCCTAGAGCCATGTAAGCCCTCCTAGAGCCATGTACGCCCTCCTAGAGCCATGTACGACCTCCTAGAGCCATGTACAACCCCCTAGAGCCATGTACGCCCTCCTAGAGCCATGTACGACCCCCTAGAGCCATGTATGCCCTCCTAGAGCCATGTACAACCTCCTAGAGCCATGTACGACCCCCTAGAGCCATGTACGCCCTCCTAGAGCCATGTACGACCTCCTAGAGCCATGTAAGCCCTCCTAGAGCCATGTACGCCCTCCTAGAGCCATGTACGACCTCCTAGAGCCATGTACAACCCCCTAGAGCCATGTACGCCTTCCTAGAGCCATGTATGTCCTCCTAGAGCCATGTAAGCCCCCCTAGAGCCATGTACAACCCCCTAGAGCCATGTACGCCCTCCTAGAGCCATGTACGACCTCCTAGAGCCATGTACAACCCCCTAGAGCCATGTACGCCCTCCAAGAGCCATGTATGTCCTCCTAGAGCCATGTAAGCCCCCCTAGAGCCATGTACGACCTCTTAGAGCCATGTACGCCCTCCTAGAGCCATGTACGACCTCTTAGAGCCATGTACGCCCTCCTAGAACCATGTACGACCCCCTATAACCATGTACGACCCCCTATAACCATGTAAAACCCCTAGAGCCATGTACGACCTCCTAGAGCCATGTACAACATCCTAGAGCCATGTACGCCCTCCTAGGATATTGAAAAATGTGATCTACCCACCATATTATTTATTAGGATGAAGAAGTTGGAGAAATGAAAACACAAAAAACACAACGCCCCACTAGGAATTCATTCTAAAAAACTTTTTTGCAGTGCTGCAGCATGAGCAAGCACTTTGTAATGGATCCAAATGAACTTTTACTTAGTGACATAAAGCAAGCTCCCCCCCCCTTGATTAGGACTCAGCGCTGTGTTTAAATGCCACATCATTATTAGTTCAGCTCACGGGCTGAAATGGAGCCACGAGGCCTGATGAAATAAAGAGCGTTTCGGTGCGTAAAACTCAATAGGGACAAATGAAGTCCTCTTTATTCCAGCACTGAGAGATAATCGTTCATTGTTGCTGTCCGACTCCCTTTTTTTTTTTTTTAAATTGGGACATTTCCCTCGGCTGTCGTAACTCCTGCGTTGGCGGCGACCCTTCGTCAAACAGGGCCAATTGTTAATCGGATAAAGTCTCGGACGGTTTGCAGTTCAAATGCGGGTCAAATGCTGGGACAGAAGCTTTATTAAGACGCTAACACGATTCACTTTCACATTTTCGCTCAAATAAGGACATCTCTAAAAAAACAAACAAAAAAAATCATTTCTTTTTTTTTCTCTTAAACCTTACAATTTTTTTTATTTCATAACAAACAATGTGTTTTTTTTTATTGATTTTTACTTACAATAACTATTTTACTAGTTTCGTTACACAAACTTACTGATAATCACTTCGTTATGCTGCTGTTAATTTTAACTTAAAGTTTGTGGACACCTGACCATAAGATTCGTCTGTGCTTCTTTTTTCTTTTTTCATTAAGTTCCCATTTGCTCTTAGAATAATAGCAGAAGATCTTCCACTCCAGCCCATTTAAAGTATATGTTCATGGAGCAGGTTTATGTTCAGTAGAAGGTCAAATTTCAAGCTACCACATCCAAAGACGTCCTACAGAAATGTGTGTCTCCAAACATTTAGGTGTCCCAATACTTTTGCTAATGTAATGTAGGTTATCGTGCTTGTATAAAGTCACTGTCCATTTGTCATACGGGTTGCTTCAGGCTGCTTATGTGCTTTTTTTTTTTTTTTTTGCTGCGTGCATTTCTTTTCATCATTTGCTGCCTTATTGTGGTCACCTATACTGTGTTCAGCTTTTTTGATTAATTTATCAATTAATATCTATGTATGCAATTAAATCTATTTATGTCTTAGTGGGTTTTTTTTTTTAAGTCAGAGAAAGCACATCAGGTTCAAACAGTTGTTTTCCAGTTTTATGGTCTTCTTTTTATAAACCATAACAATTTTTAGATTCCCCATAAAAAAGCTCACTTGGGCTATTCAAGGGTATCTACAAGAAAGTCAAGGGTATTAAATAGAAGTCAAACTATGTGTTTCTATTGAGGAGTGAAATTACGAGAACTATTCTCTCTTCCTTTATCTCTCTCTCTTTCTCTATCTCTCTCTTGTTATTTTTTTTTCAGATTCTCTCATATTTTCTATTTATAGTTCCTTTTATCTAATGCACAAATTTCTGAGCGCCCGTTCAGTTTCACATTTCACTGCAAGTTGAATTCTGCATATACCTATGTTTGTGACAAATAAAAATCTTGAATCTTCACAACATCACTGTTGAAATGAGCACTGCAGGATTGGCTGGAGGATCATCAGGAGATGGGTGGAAGAAAGGTTAGATGAAGGTTTCAAGGTTATGATGGTGCCTTTCCTCGGCAGCAGATCGTCTCTGTATGACTGTAAAACATGACAGTAACACGTCCCCATCAAGATCCGTTGGTCGGTCCACTAGTGTGTGTGTGTGTGTGTGTGTGTGTGTGTGTGTGTGTGTGTGTGTGTGTGTGTGCGTGCTACCGCTGTGATTGAGAGCATCCGATGAAGCGAGAGGAATTGTAATCAAAGAGCCCAAGAGGGTGTTAATCAGCCTGACAGTTCTTTTGCAGGCACAGCGATACAAAATACCCCACCATCTGTGTCACAGGTGTGAGACGTATTGTTCGTTTTTCATGGCACAAGGTCCATAAACATCTGAAATCAGAGGCATTCGGTTTCTCAGGCCACAATGCTGAGTTTGTCAAGCGTCGTTGCTTCAATCCATTGTAAAAATGGAAAGAACATTCACAACAAATCTGCTTCTGGCTGATTATTTTACAGTGGACAAACAATAGATGGGCAGTCAGTGGTAGTGGCTCCAACACCTAATCCAGTTCTCCTCATAACTTATATTTACAAAATTAGAAAAACTCTTATTCAACATAAAACTGAACTGTATTTCAACTTTAAACGTTATAAATCTCGGTTTTATTGGATCGGATTAAATCTTAAATACAATTCAATTCTAAATGAACTTATTTTCAAATTTCAGTACAAAATCAGAACATTATAATATTTTTTCACATTTGTATTACTTTTTAAAAAAAAATTTTTTTACTTTTAATACTGATATTTTCTGTGTTATATTTCCCTTTGGCTGAAAAAACTTTGATTGGATGGGCAAGATGTAAATTTGGGTGGGCTAAGCCAACCCTGCCCACTGTTGCTGCTGGCCCTGATCCACAAGAACTGCTCTTGTGAAAGTGGTAGCTTGGTAAATAAGACGTTGGACCGATTGGAAGGTTATGAGTTCAAGTCCCAGCACTGCCATGCTGACACTGCTGGACCCTTGAGCAAGGCCTTTTCCTCACTTGCTCAGCTGTATAATTGCGATAATTGTAATTTGCACATGCCATACATGTGCTTCCACCACCATGCTTCATAAATCCTAATGAACTGCTTTTGAATTTCGGGTTGTAACGTGACAAAATGTGAAAAATGTTCAGTGGTGAAAATGATTTTTATAGTCCTTGATGCTTGCTGTCAATGTCAGACTGTATGACAGTCAAAAACTGTCAAGAAAAGACTTATCAATCTGTGACACGTTCAGACCCGCTGCTGCGATCTGTTGGTGAAGTCACAAAACTAGTCTCGAAACGTCTAAACTATCCTTTTCAGAAATGAAACACAGGTAATCGGGCAAACACACACACACACACACACACACACACACACACACACACACACACACACACACACACACACACAAAAACATATACATTACTTGCCATTAGATTACTTCAGATGAGTGATAAACATTTTCAGATCCAGGAATGATATTTAGGTATTTAGTTTGTGTGTGTGTGTGTGTGTGTGTGTGTGTGTGTGTGTGTGTGTTGAAGAAAAAAAGACAAAAGCTATAAATCAGTCCCAAAAATATTTTCATCAAACGATTGCAGTGCATACAGAGATACTAAGATATTTAATATGTTTAAAAGCAGAAGGATGTATTCCGTGACTCGTACATGAATAGTAATAGCATAAAAACACGATAAGAAGCGAATGAATAAAATAAACAGGCCTGGGACGCTGACCGGCCAGCAAGTAACAAAATCAAGAACTGGGCTAATCTAATCAACGGGTTCGAGACGACGGACCTGTCGAGTGCTGGGGTGCTGTGGGTGATAAATGCAGCGTGCTGTGCTTCTGTAGGGGGCAGAACGTAAACACTCGGCTAATCTGCTGTTTTCAACACAAAGGCATATTCAGCCATGGAGGACATTTGAGATATACAGTTTAGTATATTTATTTATATACACTATATGGACAAAAGTGTTAAAACACTAGACATTTCCAACCATGTGTTCCTCAGAAAAACTGTTCCTACAATGTTGGAGGCACACAATTGTAAAGGATGCCTTAAGATGTGCTAGCATGAAATTTTCCCGTTACATGAACTAGGAGACCCAAACCTGTGTGATGTACATAAAATCAGCTCCACGAAGATACGAGTTGGTAAAGTTTCGGGAGTAGATTTGTAACACGGCAACAGATGGCAGCACAAGGCGGCACGCACAGTCACAGGGAGCGCCGACCTTCATAAGTCAGTGTGCCAATAGACATTGTCCTGTGTACACCGGGAGCTGTGCGACTGGTCCTATTCTAATCACGTGTCGGTGTTTCTGACCACGTGTGCACCATGTCACCGAGCTCTCCTTACACGATCTTACTTCCACACCAACCCTACTCACACTAAAACACTTACAGGACACTTTCCAGAATGCTGAGAGCTCTGTATTCCTATGGACTATTTTGAAGGGGCTTTTGTGTAAATGTAGATAAATAAAGTACATTCTTGTTAATAGAGCTAGTTTTAAAACCTTTTGATACCACCTTGTGTATATAGTTCTAGGTCGGAGTTAAAGATCTCCACAAAATCTAGTGGAACATCTTTCCAGGAGAATGAAAGTTATTATATGTAAATGTCAAATGGGATGTTCGAAAGGAAGCACATACTAATCTTACGGTCAAATGTCCTAAAACCTTTGTCCGTATTGTGTACACTGTAGTCATATAAATAATGCGAGACTTCTATATGTGGCAGTGCCTATAAAAGCATTCTTCTTCACATTTGTGTCTAGCGATGGTGTCTGCAGGGAACCTCAAGACTTTTTTCTTTTGCCGCACAAAAAAAACGGCGTCCTTGGAGCGACCTTTGCAAGTTATTTGCATATAAAGAAATCACTAAAATGTCACTGATTATATTACTAACCCGTAGACACCCTGTCGACACCCAACGGGTTGTTGTTTTGTGTGGCAGTGTTAGTGCACCTTTCAAGGCTTTTCACAGTTCATAAGCTGTCATGTACTTTACACAATTCGCAATGAAACAACCATCGCAATTTTAGCATCATTTTCATTTCTTTTTCACATAGGCAGAAAATATTTTAGCTGTCATCAAATATAAACTCATTGCGTTATACCCAGAAAATAGTTCCATCATGACTGGAGAGTTCTGAAGTTCTCAAGTCGTCTTTTACCCACGACTCAAGACATAAAAAATGTCTTCAATGCTAGCCATCCTTAGCATTGCTCCTCTCCGAGAGAATCCGCGTTGTCTGCCATGTCTACGGAGGCTGCCTGGGCACGCATCTTCCCACGCCCACTGCTGTAGGCGGGACCGTGGGCACCACCATGGCCTGGAAACAGGTCCAGTGAGCTGGAGACGGACTGTACGGTGCGATCCTGGAAGTAATGGAAGGCCTCTTGGTCGAGGAAAGCCTGTTCCTCGCGGAGACCCTGCTCAAAGAGCTTGCGCTTGTGCCGGAACTCGATGACCGTCTTTGTGTAGGAGTTGAGCGTGGTGACCGAGGCAGCCATGCAACACGTGAAGGATCCCCATGCCATGCTGAGAAAAGACAAAGCAAAATCCGTTTTCAGTTCGTGGTACACATTAAGTCAGGGGTTCCCAAACTAATACCCATCCCACATTGGGAACGGCCCTCTAAACTATGCCAGAGACATATTTTGAAAATTTAATTTTAAATATATGTCTTACTCATATCATACCTGTATTACAAAAAAGTTTGGCTTTCAAACTAAAATGTCTGATAGTTGATTGCTTAAATTAATCTCCACAATAATTAATTTTAAAAAAGTCACTACGGCTCATGACATTTTCTATTACAGATCCGCATTAAAGAAAGGACAAATTATGTGGCCCTCACAAAAAAACTTTGGGGACCCTCTGTTATGGTATGCTTATCCTTTAAATGATTAATTTATTCATTTTTTATTTGTATAGCGCTTTTTTACAATATACATTAACTCAAAGCAGCTTTACAGTGATAAAGCGGTAAGAAAATAATGTATACATTTGTTCCTTATAATTGTAAGTTTGTCACTAAAAAACATTGTTCTTTTTTAACAATTTGTACAACTACCTGAATATTGGGTTATAGCGAATAGTATGAAACTGACATGAAACTGAAAAAAAAAGTGTTTTTCTATTAACATTCTTCAGTCCATGCTTGTCTCTTGAAAAGTCTAGAAAGTGCAAAAATAGCTTGTGAGTTTGAGAAAATTTGCACGACACCCTGATGGATTTTAAGCAGCCTGAACTGCAATTTCCTCCTGATTTCCTACAGGTTTGCAGTTTTATTACTTTGAAAGAGACGGGCAAATAAAAAACACACTCACACATGAGTAAAAACTGGGGAGAGGGAAAAAAAATGCTAAAAGAAATTGGCCAGATGGCAAAAAACAATTTCATCCAGAGCTAATGGATGGCAGCAGAGCATCTGTGGTAATTCAGCCCAATGTAAATACCACTTTCATGCCTGTCAGAACCCAGAGAGCTCTTACCTCAGCACCGAAACAACACGAACCATTCGTACAAAAGATTCAGCGCTGATTTGAACGGAAACATACTGATACATACTGGAAACATAGTGCTGGATTCATTATTCTCTGTGATATTTTGTTAAAGATTCAACATTTAGTGCAGCTCTCATTCGTTATGTGCTATGAAGGGCATTTTGTGGCCACTATACATTTTTTAAAATGATAAAATGGTTGAAAGTTTACAATGTTTAACCTGAGAAAGAGCGCTAGTTACAGATGATGGTAGCTTAAAGCTAAGGTTTTGTTCATCACAAATCAATGTCCTTAAAACTTTTAAGATTTTCTAAGCTAGTCAGGGGTCTGTGTGTGTTTTTAAATATTATAGTGGGGAGCTAGTCAGGTTTTAGCTAGCTTGCTCAAATACAAAGCCTTGCTTTAGCTAGCAAGCTTAAAAGCATGGCTTTGTTTAAGGCTTCTGTCAGACCTGTGGAGTTTATATGCTAGTTCAAATGTCTTCATTTAGCAGTGCAGACAGATTATGACATCCTGAGGTCACTTTGAATTTCTGAGGATGATGATAGTGAGATAATCAGCTAGCAACAGTTACTAGCTCAAATGCAAAGCCTTGGTGTAAAGAGAATTCATCACTCAGGCCTGCAATGTGTTTTTAAAGCTACAAGTCACATGTCTAGTCAACAAAAGTTTGAAGCTTCTTTCCACAAAGTGCCATCAGAAAGAGACCAAAATATTTAAAGCTACATTTTGTGATGTGTGTTTTATTCCGAGGCAGTGTTGTGAGAAAGGTTGCACGCTAATGGGAATGGATTTTTTTTTTTAACGATAGAAGTCCATTAGAGCCAAGCGCGTGTGCTGCAGAATCGGGTCCAAACACCCACACACTTCTGACTGCTCCTACTTTAGCACGATTCATTAGCCCGAATTTTCGTTCGGCTCGTGGCACGAAATGCCTTTTGCGTCTTACCCTTTTCCTCTGGGGGCGAGACGTTGGCGCTTGCAGAGTGGAAATAAAACTGCGAAAGCCGGCTGAAATGAGAGAGCATGCCCTGGCGCCCACTAAAAGAGCATCTTAATCGAAGATGAGGTATTTCTTATATCAAGTGCCATATTTATCATAAAACAACATGTAAAGTGAGCTGGATTGTGAAGTAGAGGAATGCTGGGTCAGCTTGGCTTTCAAACTATTGGCAAGTTTTCTTTAGAAGAAGGGTGAATCGAATGAACAAAATCAATAATAACTTGAAAAATTGGTTCCGTCTTGGGCACAGATTAGCATGATTTGGTTTCACTTAAATAACCGTTGAAGTTAATGCAAGATAATAGCATGTGCTGGATCAAGTGCCATTTTCTAAGCTGACGAATCCCGACTGTGGAGGTCATGTAGCTTTAAATACACAAAGTACAAATGAATGAGAAATACAACTGTCTGTACAAGAAGCCAAATTAAAGGCATCATTGTCTACATGTAGACTAGTATGCACTCAAGTTTGTTGTTTATTTTAATGTCCAAGTCTCTTGTCTCTCTTTTTTTTCCCCTTAGTCAGTCTTTTTTTATTCGTAAAAGAAAACAGTGTTTTCTTGTGCCGGTTCTTTGACAATAACACTCTTTTCTAGTAATACTAGTAGATCCTGAACAAAATTAATTCAACAAAATGCCTGTGCAGTGTTACTAAGGTATAGAGAAGTTGTTTATACACTGTGGTGTGTGATGCACTGACCAGAAGGACCAGCCATAGTCCCAGGTGTGCGGTCTCCAGTCTTCGGGCCCCAGACTGACTGTGATCTGGAACACCTGGGTGTACATCATGTGAGCAACCATTCCCAAAAGTCCTAGAGGAGAAACATTTAGAATTCTGATTCAAACGTTTTGCTTGGGTATGAGTATTGATGCACCAACAAACATCTTTTGACGAACTATGAAATTCGAATTTCCAATTCGAGTCCTTCACTTTCACTTAGCTCTAGCGAACTAACAGTTTTTATTACAATACCAAAATCTTAAAGATGATCGATCATCATGGATTTTTTTTTATTCAGGAGGTCAATATGCTTCCCACTTCAACTGACAGAGCTCCCACACAAGGTGTTATTAGAAAGCAAAGAAACCTTTTTTTTAATTATATGACTGCATGTTTAGTGCATTTCAAAATTTTGAGTCCAGCTGGACTGTAGGTTTGAGTCCACACAAGGGATTTCTTAGTGTAGGAAGGATTTGGAGGACGTGTGTGTGTGTGTGTGTGTGGATTCAGGTTTGTATACTCAACATGCCTACACAAAGCAAGGCGTTATGAGTCACTGGAAAAATGCTGCATCTCAGAATTTTTGTGGATAGTATACCTAATTTAATTACGTAAGAACACACACATGCTAAACTGAATTGGTGGAAGTTCAGGCATTGGAGTTTGGATCGAAAGGTTACGTGTTCAGTTCCCAGCACCACCAGGCTGACACTGTTGGGCCCTTAAGCAAGGCCCTTAATTGCTTAACTGTATGTTTAACTAATATAAATATAAGTCGCTCTGGATAAGAACGTCTGCCAAATCTCATAAATGGAAATAGAAATGAAATGCGTTCTGCTTGTCCAGGGCTGGGCGAAGGCTGGATCCAACAGACAAGTTACTGTAGCTAAAACTGCTAGAGAAGTCAAAACTGTTCAAAGAGCAAAAGGGGGACCAACGCAATATTATGCAGGTGGTCAAAAAGACATGCCTGCTCAGTGTAACTGTTTCCGGATAAGTGCATCTGCCAAATGACTTCATTGTAAATGCAAGATCTAGTTTGGGAGGAAGCAGCTGAGATATGAATGCACAGCATTGAATACATCTTCTGACTTTCATATAGTTTGAAGCCCAGTCTGGCCGACTTTTAGTTCTTAAAAGTTCCTCAGTGCACAAACCTGTACATTTTATTTTGAAACAGAATGGGGTTTATACTCGAATATGCAATTTGTTACAAGAAGTGAAGGTGAGCCAGCCTACACCCAGTCCTGCTTCAGGGTGCTGATTGATAGCGCCAGCGTGAATCTCTTTAATCTGTGTCAGTAGGATGAACCGAGGCTCATCTCTGGGTAGGAGATCTCTCCCCGACCGGATGCTGCGTCTGGAATTAGTGAGTATTAAAGGCCCAAATGAACAGAGCTGGGGGCCGGCTGGGCAAATCAAATAATCTTGATTCAAAAAGGAGCAGCTGTTCCTGGCAATCTGACAGGCGAGGGATCAGGGAATGAGGCAACCGAGGCTACGATGTTGTCTCACTTTATTTTCGAGAGGTAGGAAAAAATCAAATCTTTTACATCTGAACGGGTCAGAATGGTTCGATTTTTGTACCATAACTGAGACAATGCTATTCTTATGTTTCTTACATACAGTGGGGATGTATCAGTGTCTGTCTGTCTGTCTGTCTGTCTGTCTGTCTGTCTGTCTGTCTATCTATCTATCTATCTATCTATCTATCTATCTATCTATCTATCTATCTATCTATCTATCTATGTACTTTACAGATCGATGGACAGATATACGTAGTTGGGTTTATATGCATTGAGATGTGTTTATATGGATTAAATAGGCTAGATAGAAGGATGGATGGATAGAAATGGACTGATGAGCATAAAGAAGTTTAGAGGGATTAAACAATGTGTATATAGGATTTTAATGGATTGAAGCATGTGGATAGATGGATTGTTGAGATGGACTAAAGTGTGGATGGATGTATAGTGGTGGATTGAAATGTAGAGAGATGGATTTAGATGGATTGAAGGGAATAGGCAGCTGTGTTTAGAAGGATTAAACAATGTGGATAGAGGATTGTTGAGTTGGATTGAATGGAGTGTAGATGGATGGAGATGGATTAAAGAGTATGGATGTACAAACAGATGGATGGAAGAGTATGGATGGATGGATGGAGATGGAATGAAGAGTGTTGATAGAAGGGTTGAAAGAGGAACTTTATAAGTCTCTAATGGTAAAAATAGAAGTTTCCCCTAAATAAAGTACTTTAGTAAGATACAGTGGAGTTCCTTAGGATCTACAGAGGGAATGCTTGAGAAAAAAGTGACAGTAAATCTTTAGTTTCTCATGTTATTTAATTTATTTAAAATAGCACACGTCACGTCGCCCAGAGGTATACGTATGAGTAAGGAGGAAATGTATAACAGTTTTTTTTTGGAGGAGCTACCTGACAGCACCGTGAAGACGGCGGCGAAGGCGTTGAGCTTCAAGCCATCGATCACGTTGCTGGAGTGAAAAAGCTCCAAGCACATTAGACTGAAGCCAACCACCAGCAGCATGATGTATAACACCTCGGAGACCACTGACAGCCAAAGGACACCTGCGAACCCACACACACACATACACACACACTTGTGAGCACTCCACCACTGTGTAATAAATGTAGTCATTTCTGTTTTTACACTCATGTAGTGGTGTGCGGCTCGGCCTTCGTCATTATCAAACAAAACTGCATTTTTGTCACTGTGAGCGCATGGACGGTTTGCTGGATATCTCCACATTAGAAACAGCAAATTTAATACTGTCTTTTTCATATCTTCATGTGCGATCGGTAATCGCTGATCTGTAGTCGCTTTGCTGCCCTGTTGTGTTCACCTGTTCAGTGTTGATATTCTTACTTTTTTTGGGTCACAGTAACACAGGGGAAGTTTATTATGCCCTCTAACACTTGCAACACTTTTCTTAGGATCAATTCCACCTACTCAGAAACTCACCACCCCACCATGTTGGTGTGTTCATGATCTCAAAGATAGACTTGCTTATGCTTTGGCTTGAATGGAAAGATACTTTGAGACAACATAACGGTTCACACCTCCCCTCAGGCTTTGAACAATTGATTTTTTTTTTTTTCGAAAGCGAGCTGGGAAAAGCTCTTATCAGACAGTCCCAGAAGTTATCTGCACTCTACATTCGCTCGCTGACTTATAACATGGGGGAGAGGACGGTCATAGTTTCAGTGTTAATCAGATGGTTTTAAGTTTCTGATAATGTTACCCCTGTCTAGATAGGCTGGTCGGTGATAGATTGGTAGGTGCTTTTTGAACATCCCATTCCATTAAAACCTCCACTCTTCTGGGAAGATGTTCCACTAGATTTTGTGGAGATTTTAGACAATTCATCCACAATATTATTAGTAAAGTCAGGTGCTGATGTAGGTAAGATGAGGAGGCCTGGGGTGCAGTTAGCATTCGCATTCATCTCCAAGGTGTTCAATAGGGTTGGAACTCTAGATCTTCTGGAGCAGGTTCTATTGCATCCAAAGTTATTTTATACAATTGTGTGCCTCCAACTTACTTGTGGTAATAGTTTGGGGAAGGAGTTTGTAAAGATATAGATATGTCATAATACTTTTATTCATAAGGTGTAGCTATATAGAAGATTTCTATATATAGATAAAACTGACAATTTTTTTACTATTAACATTTGTGATAATTAATATTTGTATTTTTTATTTTTAATAAAATGCCTGCTTGTTTAAATAATATATTACATTTTATAAAAATAGAATAGAATAAATCAAATCAAAGCAATATACTTAATATATTGATTAACTTAATTAATCTATTAAATCGGCAGAAATTAAATTAATTAAATTAAATGAATGGAAAATTACATTAAGTAGTTTACATTTTTTATACCCCATTTGGGTCATTTACAGGTGTGTGTAAGTATGATCTACTTAACTGTTTTGCTTATTTCAGCATAACTTTAACTTTCCTTCATCCTTCATTTACTGTGGAATTTTTGGAATTTTCTCCTGTTAAGAGAAATTTTTGAATCTGGATATAAAACGGTAAAGAATCCTTAGCGCTAGCATGGCATCTATCACAATAAAATCAGCAAGATGCAGCTCTACCTCTGCCATGTTAATCTGTATTCTATGTGAGTCTCAGAACATGCCTCGGTCTCCGTAATTTTTTTGATACGTCATATTCAAGTAGCAGCAGCGGTGCTGAGAGAACACACTCGAACACTTTAGCTATTCTTAGCTAATATTTTCTATTTAGATCTACATAGAAAATATTGGGCACAAATTATTGGTTATTTTCTAAATAATAATAAAAGTATAGTGCATCTACTGATAATTATATATAAATAAATATTTTTCACTGATGCAATTATGTTCAAAATGATGCATCGCAATACTTGTATTTGATCCACACTTTTTTTAATCGAAGCATCACATAGTTACTAGGTATTAAGTCCTAGGTGTTACTCGGTACTTTCATGCCGAAGAAACTGAAGCGAATCGTTGAATCTTACCATCCCTAGTAAATAATCTTAGTGGCATGTGAGCTGCAAACATCTGGATAGGATACAGAATTTCCAAGATATTTCGGGGTTGACCTCATTCTCAGAAACGAATCCCATCCAAAATAAGGCTTTGGTTCGCTTCTTCTCCTTCTCATATTTGTTTACTCGTGTCGATCTTGGAAGGGTTTGGATCTTGTCTTGCTTGCACTCGGTTCAAAGGAAAGTTTAGTAGAAATTGAGTTGATATGATGGAAAGATCTCGAGATGTGACAGAAGCGTGTAATATTTATTTCCAAAAGTGAAAGATCTTTCAGAGTTGAAGGCTGAGGATCAGTTCTTTGTTCTTCAAAAGCAAACAAAAAAAGTTTGAAGTTCTCTGAAAGCTTAGAGGTTCCTCAACAGGGTTCCAGAAACATCCAGAAGCCCATTAATGTTCTTTGATCTCAAAAGGGGTTTTTAGATGACAACAATGGTTTCTCAAGAGTTCGCTAAAAAGCTAATTGTTATGGTGCTTTGGGAGGGCAAATGATTTTACAATGTTTGACAATGTTTATAAAGAGTTCATTGGATAGTTAAGGCTGTTTGTACATTTAAAATCGGTCTGCAACCTAATTTTGAAAAGAATGGAGCAAAATAACCACAATCCTGACCAGATTACGGATGCAAAATATCCGTTAACATTACAGTGATCTTGTCCTGTGTTCTATGAATTTTCACATCACACTCTTGCATTATAGTTAAAACCTGATAAAAAAAAAAATAATAATACCGTTTTGTTGCAACCCCACAATTTCCCTAAAATCCCGATAAAATAATGAGTTTTATATATAGTAAAATTCTGAGAAGAAACATACATTTATATGGTCAAGTTTACTGCTAAGACACCGCCATGGGATCCCAGAAATACCCTGGACGGTAAACAAATCAGTGACACTGGCGAGGTGAGCTTGGACACACCTGACTGTGTCATGAGAACAATCATCTCGCTGAGCAAACCCGGGCTTGGCAGCTTATTCGCGGATAGATAAGAGCCTTTGGAGGAAAGCATCAGGACGACAAATGGGCTGTACGAGAGTGATACCATGCATTAATGCTTCTCTCTCATTCTTTTTCTGTCTGTTACACACACATACACACACACACACACATTCTTACATTAACTGCTCTTCAGCCTAGCACTGATAGTTCCAACCTGCTTCATACCTCTTCATGAATACTTTTGTGATAAACACCCCACCTCCAAAAACTCTTCAAAAATACAACACCCATCCAAGCCTAAACTCATCTCAGTGGCTCTGTTGCCGTTTGTTCTACACATACGCACTGACTGAGATGTTGTTTGACATTATTCACAGTCAGCCGGTTCTAAAAACCAGCAGGCCAGTTCAGACGTTTCAGACTGGGCTGTAACATTTATAGCTCTCGTATATCACCTCGGATAGTTGCTGAGCTTCTGCATATTCTTAAGGAGCCGTCAGCGCTGTCTGATCAAATATTCGCCGCCATAAATACGCCTCCGTCTCGTCACTTTCCTAATCTGTCTTTCCACAAATCGCCGCTTCTCGCCGGCAGCTTTACACCTCGCACTATAACACGAGATGAGGGTTTGCTAAGTAACTTCATGCAAAATTGCACTTGGCTTCTTTTCAATTTCCCGTCTACTTTCTACGTCCTTGAGTTTTACCCAGATAAAGTCTCGTACCTGGTGGATTTGGGATTGTGCTGTTTTCTTAGTCTAAAAGCTCCTCAAGGGTTCTTTGGATGTCTCTGCTAGCTATAAAAAAATGGTTTATAGGTTTGGATTGTTTGAATGCTAATTTTGCTGCAGGGTTATTTTGCATGAAAAATTTGCAGTCCTGGTAAAAGTTTTACGCAGTGGTCTTTTGGTTCAAATTTCAAAGACAAATGCTCCTAAAGGGTTCTTCAGGTGGGTAACTGTTCTACAATTTTACTAAAGCAGTCCTCATTGAGTAATTTTATTTTAGACTACCATTTTAAAAGGGTTCTTCAGAGAAAAAAATATATAGAATAAACTTCTCTCGAAAATTCTTCCTCTGTAGTTTTTAGAATGTTTAATGGTTCCACTTTAAAAAGAGGATTCCTTCCGGGTTCTTTGTCAATCCTGAGAAAAGGTTTCTACTGTGATCTTGTAAATGACAAATTTTTCCATTATTTGAAGACAAATGCTCCTCAAGGGTTCTTCGGATGAGAAATTGTTCTCTGATCTTACTAAAGGAGTCGTCATGGGTTCTTTGGATTAGTCATTTCAGCTCTACTATCCTAAAAGGTTTCTTTAGACAAAAAATAAAAAATAAAAAAAAGCTTCTTTCAGGAATTCTTTCTCTGTGGTCCTTTGGATGGCTAATAGGTTTTCTACACAAGAGTTTCAGAAAGGTCATTTGAATCCACTCGGAGACCAAAAAAGTAGTTACTGGTTCTTTGTATGAAAACAATTATTTTACACCAAAGAGCCCTGTGGAAAGTTCAGGGTCCTTGTAGCCATATTTGTAATTAGCTTGTTGCTATTTGAACTGTGACACTGATTTAAAAACATATCTGTAGCATGCCATTGTTGTTTTGGGTTTTACCGCTAAGGATGAAACTTTGTTTGAAAAGCTGCCTTCGCTGCACTTTACCTCCCCATTTTTCTTCTAAAACTGACAGAGTTGCACATGTTTGGATCAATTGGTTGTGATTAGCGGCAGTCATTGGACACAACCCATGACCTGCTAGCATAAATCTTGCTCACACACACACACACACACACACACACCCATGCAGATAAATGCAAAGCAAGCTTGTTCCTGATGTACTATTTGTCTTAGCATGCGTTTCGATGGTCTTTAGTTCGGGGAGGTCAGGTGTGAGTCAGCATGTTGTGAACGAAGGACATATTTCACTGCATAAATCGTAAATGGAAGCTAAATTCCTGCTTCACAACATTTCTGATGTATCCCTTAAGCCTACAAAATGTTTTACAGTAACAAAGAGGACTAGAATGGAACTCAATATTTGCTATAAATATACCCTTAATCAGAACTGATAGTAAATGTGCAGTTTTTCTTCCAGGTGCGATATCAGACGAGTCTCGACGCTGCTCTAATGACACTCATTACTCACCTCGCTCTGACGCCGGAGCCAGATCAATGAAGCTCCTGCATTTCTCACCTGAGGAAAAAAAAAGAAACCCAAGTTAACCTTGGTGTTAACATGTGAGCTCTGAGAACACCAGATTATTATCACCAGTCTTCACCGATTTCAACTTGAACATCAAAAGGACCAGGTTTTATGCCATAAATAATGTAAAAAAAAAAAAGTAACTTACAAACAATTCCCAACTTTTAGTTTTTGGAAAAGAATGTCATCTTCGTGTCAGTTATTCTTTAGGTTGCAGAACATGCAAGAAACACATGAGTTTATGTTCTCATTTACATTTGTTATAGTAGCTATAAATGCCCTTTCTACCCTCTTTGCTGTTAAGTTAATAAGAGCAATAAAATGCACTTTGAGGCCATGAAGTATCAACATTTCTGGCCTGAAGACTTGCTATGTCTACATTAATCAGGGTACATAAAAAAAAGGGGTTTCGTCTGAAAACGCTCACATCCCTGTACTGGGTTTGAGCAAAACGTAAGACGCGTCGACCGGCGACATTTACGCCCGGTGTTTGTTTACTTCCCGGGTTTTTTGAAAGGTCGCTGCTTTGACTTAAAATGCGTTTTCGAACGTCACAGTTTTTACAGTCCACACTGCGACTTTTCCACTTTTGAGAGTGTTTTCAAAATGTTTTCGTTGACTGGAAAACACCGTCTCAGTGTGGACGCCAATCCAAAACAGGAGGATATTAATAAGCGTTTTCAAACGAAAACGTATTAGTGTGGACAGGGCATTTGGTGTTAAATATCAACACGTCGCTTCCGTGTTTTCATAGCTGCATGTTTTTTGTTTGTCTTGTCCCCACCCCTTTCTTGTCATTGGTTTAGCCTGATAATGCATCCTAATTCATCTTTAATTCGTTCTCGATTGTGTATTTAAACCATTGCTTTTCAAACGTTCCAGTATATGTTCAGTTCACGTCCTTTACAAAGCCTCGTTTCTTGCCTGATTTTCTTTTTTCATGTTCATGTCGTGACTTTCTACCGATCACCGACTCCGACATTTCCATTTTCGAATAAGGAATATCCACCTGTAATATGACCCGCAATGCAATTAAAGTTGACCTTATGTGTCTTAGGTATTTTCAAATACGCTTTATTATTCAATTAAAGATTGTTTAGTTGAACCATGTACGAGTCTGCAATAAATAATAATATCTCTGTGAGGGGAAAAAAAATCGGAATTATACTTATGATATAATTCTGTTACTGTATTTTTGGAGACAGGCGAGCGAAACAAACCCAAAAGGCACAAACAGAAAAAAGAGATAACTAGATTGTTTTTTGGCAAACTGCCCCAATCCTGTCTCGAGCTCGACTTCCAATTATTTTTGTGAGAGCGATGAGCAGGACTACCCCCCTTTTTTTTTTCTCAGCCCTTTTGATACCAGGACTCTAATTGAAAAGGCGGCCCATGGAGCTGAGGAGCTTGTTCTCCAAAGATGAGGACTAGGACCGAGGTCAGACAGAGGTCAACCCCAGTGTAATTCCCCTGCTTTTCCTTCTTCAGCATTCCCCAGAGTGAACGCCTATACACACAAGGAGAACATCTCCATGTGGACCGTCATTCACGCTCAAAAGTCTCTCAAGAATCTCAAACGCAGATTTTATATAAAGCTGTAGTTTGTAGTTTTGTATTCAAACAGTTTCAAGTGCAGTAATAATGTGTTGTTTTTTCTTTAAAATTAATTTCCTAATGCATCATATATTATTTTACCAGGACAGACGTTTAAAATTTGTCTAGAAGGACTTGGCTGTCCTTGCAAGGCGAGTTTCTTTAAGAGACAAACGCTTGTTAAAGTTTTTTATTTCTTTAAGTCACTGTGGAAAAAACACACGGTAAAAAAATGTCGATAAAAATCTGGACTGGAAAATAATTCAATTTTCTAGAAAAGTCATGTGTCCCACTGGTTTTGTCCATATAGTGTATTTTCTGCAATGTCTCCACCCATGGCTGATCATTGGTCTCTTCCTGTTTATACTTCCTGGATTTGTATTTGCTTTGTGATATGTTTGCGTTCTTATACCCCTTGCTTTATCACTGTTGTTTTCGAAGTCTTGACACTTCTATTGTACTTGGACATGCTTTTCTAAGCCATTGGTTTCAGTGTTCTTTTTTCCTTGTATAAAGGCGAGGTGTTAGCTCAGTGGGTAAGGGTTACTCTGGGTTACTGACCAAGTCTGGGAATTCAAGGTATCGCAAAGCTAGAACTTTTGGGGCCCCTAAGCAAGGCCCTTAACCCCTCAGTGATCCTGGGGCGCTATATCATGGCTGAGCCTGCTCTCTGGGAATTTCACTGTGCTGTAAAGTATATGTTCAATGTAAGTATTAAGAGCTTCCTTCCCTTCACATTTGGCAGACACCCTTATTAAGACTGACTTACAACTGATCAGTTGAGAGTTAAGGGCCTTGCACAAGGGCCCTATTTGGCAGCTTAGGTGGTGATAATGGTGCTTCCGATTCCAATACCAGTCCAATACCACTGAGCTACCACCGACTTCATCCATTTCTTCCCCCATATCTATGAATTTGACCTTATAAGAGCAATGTTCCTGACCTCCATATACAGAATAAGCATCTATCTGGCAACACAACAAACCTCAGGAAACTTCACAAAAATGTTTTGGCCGCTAGATTAAAATTAAGGTAAAAAAAAAAACACCTGTAGTTCGACTCCAGCTCCTTTTCCATCATTTCCATGCTTAATATCAATTAGCCAAAACCGCGATCATGACACCAGTGTGATGCATAATGTATCGCTCTAATCTTGCTAATATAATTTACTGCCCGAAAACCTTAAATGCGGAATTAATGAGGTTGTCTGGCCTTTCGATCGCGGGGTTAGATTGACTTTATCTTCTCTCACTTAGAGGGCGGCTGTCTAAATAATCAGCAAGACTGATTTTATTTACTTTTTTTCACTGAGAAAATCACTTTAGTGTGTGTTATATATGTAGGAATGTGGTCTATTTTATTTAAAATAAAAGCCTGCCATCGAATCGTCAAGTTCTACAAGTTAATCCGTAGTCTCTGCTCTTCTTTTTCTTTCTCTCCGCTACCTTGAGCCTGGTTTTATTGGATTTATTGCTGTGTTTTGGACATCATTACAGTCAGTCAGTTGTGTGTTTGACTACTTTGGCGATAATATCATGTGAAGTCGTGTGAATTTCTTACTTCCTCTGCCTCAGACTCGTACCGTATGAATCGCTAATGAACCGTCAGAGTGTTATGTCACTGTACAATCCGGCTCTCCACCTAAAATTCACCATTAAAACTTATCTGACAGCAATTTGTAGGCATTTTTCTGCAGAGATCTTGGTGTAAAAAAATCCACTTTTTCCACGTTGCCTTTTCTGCTGGGGTTTTTTGTCCACAATGAGTTGCAGGAAATGGTTTAGTTCCCGAGATAACAAACCATCCTATTTCTGTATTGTTGAAAAATTAGGCAGCCAATCAGCATCCAGCAGATCAATCCTTCAAACCTCCAAAATCCATTCATCCATCTATTTGTTTATTCACTGTATGGTAATTCAGGTCAGGTGTCCTAATACCTTTGGCCGTATAGTGGTCATTTGTTATTCCAACAATCCATGCATTCATTCGTTCATTCGTCACCTTATTTCCCTGTCATGCTATCCAATCGTTATTCCATCTACTGTTCGCCAATAATGCACCAATCCATCCATAATTCCATCTATCCTTCATTCTATTGACTGCTTTTGCTATACTGAATCAATCCACCTATTATTCCATCTATTCAATTCTTCGTTTATTCATTCATGCATTCATCTATCCATTCTCTTATTTCTTCATAGTTCCATAAATCTATTATCTACCAACTTATCCATCAATCACAATGTCTTCTGCTTTAGCAATACACAAGTCTTTCCATTCATCCATCAATCTAGATGTCTATCATTCCATTCATCTATTCATCCATCTTTTCAACCTTCCATCCATTGTGTTTGCCAATTTTGTATCCATTCATCTATCCCATCATCCATTGTTCTTTTTATCCGTTGCTTTGAACAGTACTGTACCAATTACTTCATTATTCCACCATTATTCCATACAGTCATCCAGTGCTTTTGGACTACTGTATCTGTCCATCCATCCATCCATGTATCCATCCATGTATTCATCTAGTATTTTTATCAATCATTTTTATCATCAGTCCGTTCATTCATTTATTTATTCATTCCTTTTATCCACTGCATTTGACAGTACTGTAACTATTTTTCCATTATTCCATCAATCCACTCATCTATTTATCCACAGGTTTGACAATACTGTATCCATCCATCCATCCATCCATCCATCCATCCATCCATCGATACATCATATTTGTTTTATCAGTCATTCCTACCATCAGTCAATCTATAAATATGTCCATTTATCCTTTCATTCACTGTTTGACAATATTGTATCTATTTTATTTGTTTAGCGCTTTACTCTCGATCCAGCACTGAAACAAAGCGATATTATTTTAACATCTGTATGAATTCTCTCAGCTTATTAGCCAAAATGGCAGAAAATTCCAATAAGCAAGGGTTTCAATATTTTGTGCACTGTTTTACATTCCTGCTCATCTGCTTTTCTTAGATTTCCTCCGGGTTAAACCTTAAATCTCAGATAATGTGCTAAATCCCTCTGACAGGCGGCTGAGTGATCTCCATGTGTGTGTTAATTAAAACCCTGAGATTGTTTTATTAAGAACAGACATACATGAAAAAATGACATGACTAATAGTAGATCAGGCTCAGCTCTTGTTACTGCTAACATACCTTGCATTTCTTTTCCATTTTTGTCAAAGCTAATAATATGCACATTTATATAAATAAACAAAAATAAATATAAATAAAATCCTAATTTAAATTAATTAAGTAATGACAAAATTATATGAACAAAGAATGATTTAAAGCACAAAAAATGGAATAAAATAAAAATTTAAGTCTAAAAGAAAAAAATCCTGAAATGAAATAAAATAATTGCAAAAATAATAAAACAAATTTTTTTTTTTATGTATGATATACGTCTGTGAGAGTGTGTGGGGTTCTTGCTAAATGTAAACTGGTGTGAATGGTATTTAAAAAAAAAAAAAGAAAAGCTCTAATAACACTCCAAAATTTGCAATTTCAAGTTGTTGAGGGAATAAGAGGCCATTTTGGAGTTTCTTTTTTAAACTGTTGCTCTTGGCAAGAAATGAAATATTAATACTGCTGCTGTAGTGTTTGCACAGTCAGCAGATTATTTCCATTAGTAGCAGGATGACGGCAAAAGCGTGCGTGGTGGGTAATAATTACTGTACACCTTCTTGCGATAAAAAGTTATTAGCAAAATCACGATAATGAACCAACATTCCGACCGAGAATACAGATAAAAAAATGAATAAATAATCATGTGCAATTTATACTTAAGCGCCATAATTGTCAAATGAATCTTAATTATTACTTTTTGTTTGAATGAATGTGTAATTAATCAATCTAGACCTTATTTACAATTTTAGGAGGTTATACAGCTATTAAAAAAGAGTGGAAAGTGAAAGATCTGCTTTATTAACTATAATATCAATCAGCTATGATGACTGCAAGCATTCGATTTGCGAGATAGCAGCACTATTTACAAACAGCACCTCTAGTGGCCGGTTCTTACCAAAGTAAACAAAAATATATATTTTCAATTATTATAATAATGAATGAACGAACTAAAATGACTTCATAAATAATAAATAATAAAAAACGAACATACTTTTAAAATGTTGATACAGTCGGTACATGCTAATCCTATTAAACCCCTGCTGAATGCTGATTGGCTGATGGTGTCCATAATTTGTGAGTGAGCCAATCGTTAATGTAATCAACCATTTAAGCAAAATATTTATATCTACAACAACTAACACCTCTGTGGTCGGTCTGTGGAGACATCTACTACTCTATGACTGATATATATATATATATATACACTCAGTATAATACAGATGCCCAGAAAACATTCAATAAACACACTAAAATCGGGACCCCTGGGACTTTAGAGTCCAAACATGAACTTTATAACAGGTTATGTCATGCTGCCTTGATGTCACGTGAAAATGCATGGCTTAACACACTGGAATTCGTCTTCTCTTACTTTCCACGTGATCGCACGTTAAAGAAAATCGTGTGAAATTTGACGTTTAAGGTGTTTAAAGCAATTAAGAATGTGCGTAAATGCCATGTGATGATTGACGCCCGACTTGTTATATATATATGTATTTTTTTTTTGTTTGTAAGTGATTCCAATAAGAGACGTGTTTTAAAAGTGACGTGTAACTCGCGGTACCTGCGCCGTGGATGTTCTCCTCGCATGAGTACCAGATGCCCGCGTGGAAGCGGCGGAACAGGAAGCGGTCGTCGCCGGTCTCCCAGCTGTAGTGCACTTTGGTCGGGTCGGTGTCGTTTGCTCCGTAGTCGATGCAGTGGTGGCGCCGCTCCTTGCTGCAGCTCGGTTTCGGGACCCGCTGCGTGCCCTGGCACCAGTACGCCGTGGCGAACGCCGTGCTCGAGAGCAGCAGCGCGAGCAGGTTCAAGCCCACGGAGAGCAGCGCGCGACATCGGCGGCTCGTCTTCATGGCGCGCGAGAGGTTAGGCGCGCGCGGGTCTCATGCGCACGCGGGCGGCGGACACCGGGAACGGACACCCGAGACGGACTGGGGAGGGAGCACAAGCGCGCGAGAAAGAGAGAGAGAGAGAACTGGAGCTCGAGCTCATCCAGGGACGCGTATAACGGTGCGCGTCTCAAGGGCACGAGGAGCGCGCGCGCGTGGAGATGCGAGCTCGGTTAGAGCGCGCGCAGGACTTGATCAAACCGTGCGCTCTTTCTCTTTCTTTCTCTCTCCCCCTCCTCTCTCTCGTCATTTATCCCTATCTTTCTTCCTTCCTTTCTTTCTCTCCCTTTCAGTCACTTATTTTTTCTTTCTCTTTTTTCTGTCTTTTTCTCTGTCTTTCTTTGTTCCACGCTTCACTCACCGTCAGTCTGGTTTCCTTTCTGTCTATCTGTCTTTCCTTTAATCTTCCTTCTTTAATGCATCTCTCTCTCTCTCTCTCTCTCTCTCTCTCTCTCTCTCTCTCTCTCTCTCTCTCTCTCTCTCTCTCTCCCCCCACCACTCTCAGATATTCCCTACCTTCATTTTTCTGATTCTCTGTTCTTTTCCCTCTGTTCTTCTCTTTTACCTTCAACTTTCATCTTTCATGACCTCCTTCATCTCTTTTTCTCTTTCACAATCTTTTTGCAATCTCTGTCTGTTTTCTCTCTCTCTCTCTCTCTCTCTCTCTCTCTCTCTCTCTCTCTCTCTCTCTCTCTCTCTCTCTCATTTATACCTTTTTCTCTCATTTTCTATCAGTCTCTTATATACCATTTTCACGTTTCACATCTTTCTTTTTCTATTTATCTTTCTTTCTGTGTTTCATGTTTCACTCCCTGTCTGTCTCATTTCCTTCCTTCCTTCCTTCCTTCCTTCCTTCCTTCCTTCCTTCCTTCCTATTTCTGACTGTAATCGGTCTCAACACACTTTCACAGTACATACAGAAACCCAACAGTGTCTGAATATGAGGTGGCATCAAAAAGTTATTCTGGGGTGAAATCACAGACGTGGAGACTCACGTGGTCAGAATAGGGCCAGTTACCACCATTATTCTGGAAACTTTTTGATACTACCTGAGCGTTCAGTTTTTAGCAGGTTCCTCTTGGCCATTGGCAGGGATGCAACTGCGTATTTGCTTGGTCACTGGTTTAGATTTATAAAGGATATGAAGATACCTTGTAGTTTCATCAGTAAAAAATAAGTCTTTTCCTCAGATTCGGTATGGAATGGATATGATCGCGCTGCAGTTCATTTCTTATCGCACTGCACGGCAGACATCTCTAAGGATCAATTGCTTGTGATGAAATAGTAATGCTATAAGCCGTGTTCAAAGTCTTAGCTTTGCGTCTACAACCTTTCGCGTCTATTTTTATTTCATTGGAAATGTTGTCTAGAAATCTAGGAAGCTCCTTCATCATCCTTTAGTCATTTCATTTGCACGACCTCTGATAACCTGAAGATGACTATAGGCTTCTTCATCACTTTAAAGAAAAACACAAATAACTAATCACACGTCCAGCACTGGCCATTTCACCGAGTCTCCCAAAGACCAACGTTTTCGAAAAAATAAAACGTGAGCGTTGCGGAAAGGATGCCGTTTGACCCCAGCCGCCCTGCGCTCCTCATTATTTTGTAACTCCATCCAGACGCAAGCACATGGGCAGTAAAGCAAGCAAGAAACCCAAGTAAACAAGCAGCTTAAGCCTATCTCACCAACATTTCCATAAAAGACAAAGCACTGTGTATCGATTGGAACAAAGCCCTTTTCGTCTCACGCCATCCTCCCACAACACAAATTTATCACTTCACCCTTAATGGTCACTTTCTGATCAATAAAAAAAAAAACACAGTGTATGGGATACGTTCTGCGAGAAAGCAAACTACATCAACGCAAATATCTCGTAATGGTGTGATGGACGTTTAGAAATCGGCGACCTCGATGACCCTCAAGCAAGTTGTAAGTCACTGGGGTGAAGCTTTCATGTTCTGGATTCCGATTGGATTCATTAAAAACTGATGACATGACAAGCTGTTAGCATTTAGTGATAAACTGATAAAAAGCACCAAAATTTGTATGTTGGAAAATTGCTGCAGTATAAGAGTAATAAAACACCTCAAGACATGGCGCTAAAGTAAGATAAACGACTACGTCTACGGTAATCCGCCGTTTTTGTCTAAAAACGTTTCCGATCATTTCCCAAAAGTTGCTTATCCACACTGAAACGTTTGAAAACGCTCAGGTCCCTGTACATTTCCGCCTGCCGTTTATTTACTTTCCGGCTCTTTAAAATGTCGCTGCAATGACTAAAAATGCGCCATCGTTTTTTTTTTAAAAAGCTTCCGTTTTTTTACAGTCCACACCGTAACGTGAAAATAGCGTTTTCAAAACGATTTACTTTGGAAAACGTTTTTATTTTATTTCTTAATTTTTTTAAAGGTACATTTTTGTTGACTAAAATCGTAGAGCAGACGAAGGACCAAAACATGGAAAAAAATTCTGCGTTTTTCAATGAAAACATATTAGTGTGGGCATCGCATTAGTAGTGTGTAGTAGTAGCTTCTTTAAAAGCATGAACACAAGCGGATTATTTGTTAGTACGATAAATAAATCTGTCGCATGAGGTCATGTATGTGATTGCCGACATCTTTTCTGTCACAAACCTGACAGTATGCTAAAGAAAAAAAAAACTGGAAAGGAGTTAGAACAAAAAGTAAACATCGCTATGGTCTTTCATTCCGCTTTCTTACTATAGACAAATTTATAGATATAAACAATGCTTCAGCTAGCAAACTGAACACACGTGGAAATGCAAGGTGACTGTTACGGCAGTTGGTACGGATGTCAGAATATTTCTGTTCCCCCTACACACTCTACACACTCATGCTAGCTAGCGGCAACACTCGAGGTGTTTTTGTGATGCTAGGTCTAAGTTTCCCAAATGACAACAAATACAAGGTTTTCTCGTAAGAAACACTGCTTAACATGTTCACAATTTAAAATGCTTATGTCTACATACCTGTAGTCTCTCTCCCTTTCTTTCTTTCTTTCTTTCTTTCTTTCTTTCTTTCTCTTTTTCTCATTTTCTCACAGCAGATGACCAAATGAAACTGTGGAAGTCATCTAGATGTTGATGGCACATCCAGGAGTCATTTTTAGTAAAATTTTCAGCGAAATTTTCAGCAAACTAGAGGAAGTTGGTCATTTCCGCGACGTAATGACATGTATGCAAAAGACCGAAATCTTTCGGAAAACATTGATAAGCCGACTCATTTACCGTTTTTTCTCCTATTTCAAATTTTATTTATTTAACCTAGCAAATTTTCTAGCAAAGTGCTACAGTTTATTGCTGTTCCAGCTCAAATTCATTGCCTAATGTCGTGTTATATTTATTTAATATCATATCCAACATGGTGGTCAGTTTTAAAAACATGATGCATTATAGCATTTTTTTATCAATTTTTTTCGTCCCTAATTCATATATATAAACACACATATATTCAGTATTCCCAGAGTTTCAGCCACTTCTGGAATTTTTCCTATAAGTGTTCTTTTCAAAAGTATGTCAGAGTCCTTCTGCAATTCATACTGGATCTCCACAACGGTGTCAAAACGGCACATGGTCAGAATAGCACCTGCAGCACAGCTCCTGAGGTACACAGGACAATGTCTTTTGGCACACTGACTTGAAGGTTGGTGCTCTCTGTGACTGTGCGTGCAGCCTCGTGCTGCCATCTGTTGGCATGTTACAAAACTACAGTTTAAAATTTTTGACACCGCCTTGTATTTATATAAATATTATTTTTATATTTTTATATATTATATATGTATTTCTTTTTTTTTTTTAGTTTTTGTCACCTCTACAGTTAATATTAGTTGTGTCTATATAATTTAAATAATTTTGGTTATCAATGCTACTTTAATTATAATTTTGTCAAAAGAAAGTAGTTCATTTTATACTGATAATACTTCAACAATCACAAATTTTTTTTCCCCAGTGCAAAATGTACTCAGACAACAATGATTGTACCTCTTCCGATTCATGATTAAACACATGATTCATGATTAAACACATGATTCATGGTTAAACACATGACAAATGATTCAGCACATTAAACCGCTGCTAACAAGGACACTCGGTTCATTATGTCGATGCGGTTTATTTTTCCAACCGTACATGTATCCGCACCCTGGCTGAAGTACGCTGGTCAAGGCTGAAAAATGCGAATGTTTGTAGATGAGATAATTGAAGTTTGTCCTTGTGAAAATCTGGAACCTGGTCTGCTTTAATGCTGCACGTTGCTCAGTATGGCTGTTTAGTGATGATTGACATCTCGGTGTATATAATAGAAGAAACACTCTTTAAGCTGTTCACGTTGTTTCCGGTGTCAAAAATGACAAAAATGCGTATTGCATTCAAAAATGATTTAGTGCCGACATACCGCCGTGAGCACTTTTATCAATATCTGGGGAAAAAAATAATCATTTGTTGTGCTGTCAGAGCTGCAGAATTGAATATAGACTGTGTTTGTGTAGAATATTTCACACACACACACACACACACACACACACACACACACACACACACACACACACACACACACACACACACACACACACACACACACACAATTTAGTGATTTAGGATTCACAACCTTATTGGGTATACTATTGTAATTCAGAGGCTCTTTCATTATAATTTATATTATTTATTATGTTATGTTTCTTATTATAAATATTATTTATTATTTATTATTCATTACTATGTAAATTGTTTTAATTATATGTACATTATTTTTGTTTTCACTGCTGCTACAAATTTCATTTTACTTAATATTTTCCTTTGTATTCTATTTAAATTTTAATATTTTTCTATTTTACTTGAATCTTTTACTGTGAGCAACTGCAACCAAACAGTTTCCATAGGGAATCGATAAATTGTTCGGATTCTGAAGGTATGTTTGTAAACTCGCTTGTGATCGAATCAGATCCATTTTCTGAACCTCGTCACAGCTTGTGAACATTTTCTTTATTTTTTAAAATAAGAGAAATTTAAACTCTCGGCAGTCCGGCTTGTGCAGTGAGACACTGCAAATTGACAGTCACATGAAAGACGACCGAGTTGATTTTGTTACCTAATGAGGTCCAGGTGGATAAGTTCCTGAGTTTAGGTTCTAAATTTAGGTACAGCAAGTAAAAAAACACACATTAGGAATTCTGTAATGGCTGAAATGTTAAGAGAAGTTAGACAGAGAGCCACTGGCACACTGCAGGCAGTCGTGCCAGGTGCCAAAACTGCCAGTCGCTATGGAGGTTCCACACCAGTCGCTGTACAGGTTATTATTTAGGAGAACTGCAGGACAGATGAGCATCAAGGATCAGGACCTCATGTCGTGACCTTTAATCTCGCAGAGTGCCAGCGTGACTCATTGGATCACAGGGAATAAATATAGGAACTTTATCAGACATTTCTACAGGAAAGAGAGAATATATGTACATTCATGGTTTTTGGTGGAAGCCCTTATACAGAGTGACTTACAACTGAGAAGTTGAGGGTTAGGGGCCATGCATAAGGGCCCAGGAGTAACAGCTTAGTGGTGGTGGAATTTGAAATACATTCATGGTATATGGCATGTCCCCTTGTCCAGAATGACTTACAATAGAGCAGTTGAGGGTTAGGGTCCTTGCTTAAGGGCCCTGCAGTGGCATCTTAGTGGTTGTGCGATTTGAGCTACATTTATGGTATTAATGGCATTTGACAGACCCATATGTAGTGCAACTTATTTTATACAATTAATGTATTCAAACGGGCACTTGAGGGTTAAGGGCCTTGCTTAAGGGCCAAGCAGTTGCAGATTACGGTTGCGTTTTGAACTACATTTATGGCATTTATGGCACTTGCCAAATGCCATTTTCTAAAGCAACTTACAATTACCTCATTTTGAAAAAGTGAGCAGTTGGGGGGTTTGGGGCCTTGCTTAAGGGCCCAGCATTGGCTGATTAATGGTGGTAGGATTTTAACTACAGTTATGGCATTTGGCATGCCCACTTATCCAGAGCAACTTACAACTTAATATTTAAGGGTTAGGGGCCTTGCTCAAGGGCCCATCAGTGGCAGTTTGGTGGTGGTGGAATTTGAACTACATTCATGGTATATGGCATATTCCCTTACCCAGAACGACTTACAACTGAGCAGTTAAGGGTTAGGGTTCTTGCTTAAGGGCCCAGAAGTGGCAGGGTAGTGGTGGTGGGATTTCAATTACATTTATGGTATTTGGCAGACCCCCCTTATATATAGTGACTTACTATTCTATTTTTTTTATACAAGCCAGCACTTAAGGGTTAAGAACCTTACTCAAGGGCCCAACAGTGGCAACATGGTATTGCTGGAATCTGAACCCACTCAGCTACCCCTTTCCCTAGACTGAAATATAATTCAATGATTTGAACGCTTATTGACTCTCTGATCAGACCCCGAGACTCGTTTGCAGTACATTTACGGCACTGCGACTCGGATTCAATAGCTTTCTGGATTTATAATTCAGATTTAGATCTTCGTTGGCTACGTGATCTACTTACTGCGGACCGATGGCTTTATGATTTGGATTTGGCTCATTTAAAATTCATTACTGGCTCAGTAATTCTGATTTAGAGGCATGTTGCGCGCCACGGTTCATTTTTCGGCTCTCCGATTTAGATTTAGATGCTTTTGTAGTTCGATTTAATCAGATAACTGGTTCAGTGACCGATTTGCTGAATCTACGAGACCTATTTTGAGGCTCATTGGCGCTATTGTTCGCATTGGCTGCTTGATCCAGGGTGGCAGAATCCTGAAGTATAAGTTGGCACCGAAAATAAGGGAGGTTCACGTTTCATTTATGCTCCTCTACTCTATGAATATATCACACTGAAGGTGAAAGCCAGCGAGGAAGGAAGTGAAAAAATTAGAGGTGACGAGAGAGCAGAAGAAAAGATGAGAGAGGGGCAGATGAGAGGAAAAGACAAAGATGAGGAAAGAATAAAAGAAGGGAGGACAGTGGTGAGGAGAACAGCTGCTGTCTTGTCTCCTTTAATAACCCCCATGGATTGAAGGAGAGGTGCCGACAGCTGCTTTCGTGTCAGTTTCAGTCTCTGTAAAAAAAAAAAAAAAAAAAAAAAAAGTTCCAAGCATAAATCCGGCTCTGACATGAGCCGTGACTTGAGCTCAGACACTCATTCGTCTGCTGAAACCTCGGCTGATGTGCTTTCCCTCTCCTCTGATTGCTGCTTTCTTAAATTCGAGTCTCGAAATCCTTTATTCAACTCGCTCCATATGGCGGATGCGGCAATTGTGTAATATTGTCAGCGATTGTGTCTGCTCTGATAGATGAGGAAGCTTTGTATTAATGTTATTTTAATGGAAAATGCTCGTGTAAGTCAAATCAGAAGAAAGGCGCACTATTTAAATATATATAACAGCTTCTGACCAATCAGAATTGAGGATTCAGCACTGCTGTAAGATTATATATGTAACGTAATAAATGACAATGAAGCTATGGTTTCAATTAAAGAGGTTTTTATTTCTTTTTTTGATTTGTTATTCAGGAAATATTAGCAAAATTACAGCTCAGTGGCGTGTGTGAAATCCTTACAAATGACTAAGCACTCGGTATAACAAGCTGTCCAAAGAGCGCCATGATTCTTTCACCATCTGACACGATCGCTGCTTTACAGCTCGCCTATAATCAAATTCCTCGAGAAGGCATCTATACAACTCGCCTAGCACGCACTCAGGGGCGCATCGTGCCAGGCCTGCCTGCTTTATAACCCTGCGTATCAGGCGTGGCACGAGAGAATTAGCTGCCAGGAAGTCATATTCGTTTCTGAAATAGGGCGAGGAGAGCCGGACGAACCAACACACGGAGACATCCATCAGGACGGAAGAGAGCGGGTGTAAATCTTTCTCATACTTCGCGCTGGCCACCACAAGCCCATTACAACACCATCCTCTAATTTACACAACCAGAACTGAATAGGAAAAATGCCCAGTCTGTTTTTAATACTAGCTACTATTATTTTAGTGAGTATATGGGTAGGAGAATTCTGAGGATGGAGCCACCAGGAAGGAGGAACCGAGGAAGACTAAGGAGGAGGTTTATGGATGTGGTAGTTGGGTTGAAAGAGGCAGATGTAGAGGACAGGGGAGGTATGGAAACGGATGATCCGCAGTGGCGACCCCTAATGGGGAAAGCCGAAAGAAGACTATTATTTTTGTGAGATTTTTAAATATCGATTGTTTTACAGCCGTGCCATAAACATCTATTAGGCTGAATTACACATTAACAACAAGCTAAAAAGCTAAAGAACATCCACAACAGGGGTCCACATCCACATATTTCCTCCTTTCTTTTATTGGGGGAGAGTCGGTGTGTAACAGAAAATGATTTGAACCCGTGTGACTCCTAGTATTATTGTGGAAATTTAATTATAATTTTAAATGTATTTATTTTGCCCCCTAATGCTAGTTTAGTTTATTGTTTTGTTCTGCCCCGTACACTTTTCAAGAGATATATCGACTATTAAAAGAGCATTATTAGTCACTTTTTTTTTTCATATTCATTTTCAAAACATTTACTTACTTATGCATATTGTTGGTATGTGAATCTAACAAATAATTAGGCTACGTTAATAACTAGAGGTTGACCGATAGTGGATTTTTTTGTGTAAAGTTAGATCGGATCGTACTTCCCGATAACCGATTAATCGCCCAATTTGTTTTTAAAATGGATACTGGGTAAAAAATAAACTAACATAACAATCCATGTAATATATTACTTAACATTATTACAAAAAAAATAAAAGTACCGAATCATAACAATGTGCAAAATGAATATGAATATATTAATTAATAAATATAATTCTATAATTCATAAATTATAAGTTATAAAAATAACATCGCTCTCTGCGTGCAGCACGCAGTCTCACCTGTAAAAAAAAAAAAAAACCCAGCATGTGGCGTCAATAATTCGCCTCTAGAGGCCGCTTCCGTAATGACAGCAGACCGGAAGCCGGAAAAACTATCAGTGTGAATTTTTGCCGAAAGCCAGAGATGAGAAGTATTTTTCTGGTATCAGTGCTTTACTTTCAACTTTTTACTTTCACTCTTTACATTTTTTACACAAATATCTGTACTTTCTACTTCTTACATTTTAAAACCGGACTCGTTACTTAACTTTTAATCTATTTGCTGACATGATCAATATTTTGACTTACCGCTGGTGTATCATTTTCTGGCTCTCACACACCACATATGTAAGCTAGCTTATGAAGCTTATAATGAGCAGGGCAGAAGGCAACAAGAAATATTGTGTTAACGTGGATAAGACAGAGGGAGTCGGTGATGTAAACATGACTGAGAACAGACACCTGATCTCAGTCATCCTGATCATCATCATCTTTTCTCTGCTTGTGTTCTATATGATGGATGTTCAGCCTGCATACATTCATTAGGTAACAACATTTGAAATTATTTTGTATTAATATGAAATGTTAGTTAAAAAGCCAACTTTATTATTGAATACAGATATGAGTAAAGCATATATTTAAAAAAAAGAAAAAAAAGTCTCTGGCATTGTTCAATGGATTTAGGTGGCTCTATGTTCCACTGATATATATAGGTGATATCCACCTAATAAACTGGCCACCAAAGAGTGCAAAATATAGCGTCTTTGCCTTTTTTTTGGAAGCTAAAATCCGACATAGCACTTGTTCCTCAAGCGTTCTGATTCAATTGTCTCCAAAGATACATAATAAAAAGACCACCTGTGACACTTACCAGTAGCACTATATTACTTTTACACCCATTTGGTACGTTGTATTCAAATGTTAGAAAAGAAAAGAAAGGACAAGACTAAATAAAACAGAAAAGCTTTTAGGCGTCTCTGCAAATGCGTTACTGTTAAAAAAAAAGAAAAAAAAAACTCAGGACACAAATTGACATTTCAAAGCAGTTGTGTCCAAACACTCATTTTACTTTGTAATGAAGGTGCTGAAGATCTTAAGCCAAATCCCGCCCTAGAGTCACGTATCAAATCTTTTTTTTCTCCTCCACTTTATTCTTGAGACTTCTTTTCGACTTTCATTTGCTTCAATAAGCCATGTTTTATTCATTGCCTTGAGATTGTATGTTATTGTTGTTCCAGACCTTATAGTAGGAATCTAATGGATTTGGATCACGTAGACCAGATCCGATTCATAAATCCTCGTAGCTGAGCTTGAAGTAATTTACTACGTATTTATACACGTATTCAGGCTTATAAATGTCTAATAAAGTGTTATATGGGATGCACAGCAGACTCATTATGTGGAGTTATGGTTTTAAAACGCAAGCTGAACATGAGCATGTTGCTTAATAATGTATAAATAGTCTGTCTGTCTGTCTGTCTGTCTGTCTGTCTGTCTATCTATCTAATTATTGGTTAAAAACTACAGATTTATTATGAGAAAACAATAGAATTCTTGTAACAATATTAATAATAATAATAATAATGATAACAATAATAATAATATTAAATTGCTATTTAAATAATGTGAGATCCTAAAATCTATTGTACGTTGTAAATATTTATCATTTTTATTCATATAATAATAATAATATTTTATAATTCAATATAATTAAATTTAATGTGAAGAAATAATTAATACAATTTAAAATAAAATACATGCATATTTATATTTATATATATTGCTAATTAAACTATCTATCTATCTATCTATCTATCTATCTATCTATCTATCTATCTATCTATCTATCTATCTATCTATCTATCTATCTATCCCTCCTTTATTAAACCACCTACCACCTTTCTCTTTAGAACAGTTATGTTATATTTGTATGTATCATCTGTAATATTAACACCAAACACAAAAAACACAGGAAAGAAGGAAAGAAAGAAAAAAAAAAGATATATATATATATAATTTTTTAAAGCAAATAAATAAATCGGATTAAAAAAAAGAAAAAAGAAAACCAATTAACTTTTTTAAAATAACCCAGAAAATACTTATTACCATGTTCTGTAATTAGGCACCTTTAAATAAATTGAATTGAATTAAATTGAAATTTTCCTAATGGAACATGTATAGACCGTTTTATTTTAAATAAAAACCTAAAAAATATATATATATCCCTACATTTTGGAAACCGATGATTGTAGATGCATGAATATTTATTTATTTATTTATTTATTTATTTATTTATTTATTTCCTTCCTTCCTTACTTTATTAAACACCCACCACCTTTCTCTTGAGAACAATAATGCTATATTTGTTTACACATATATGTGCTATTAACAATCAGCAAGAAACAAAACATAAAAAAAATTGTAGAAAACTATTTGGCTAGTTTTGCTAGCTGGGGGTGGGGGAGGGGAAGAGCCATGCACACACAGGTGTAAAACCTTCTATAGAAACTCTTATTGATGAGAGCACATTCAAGCATCTTCTTCCCCTTTATCTCTGCTTCCTCCGCATGATCACAGTGATATCTGGCTGTCTTGTCAGTTCCAATTACAGTTCCCTCACTTCGGGCCGGGGCTTAACCAGAAATCTTTACAAGCCTTCTGATGTCTCAGGAAAATGCCAAGCGACCTCGGTCTTCAGCCTTGACCTGTAGAGCTGCTTGTAAAAGGCTGATCGATGGGCACGAGGCCCAGATAAATTACCTCACAAAAAAAAAAAAACAACTAGAAAAAACGACGGTGAAAGAAGGGAGGCGATCAATATTTAAAATTGAATGCGATTGATATATGATTCAACACTGTGTTTATTATTTATTATCCAACAAAAAGGAATGCATTGGCATCAGGTATTAAATAATATTGGAATTCGTCCGGCAGAGTTTGAGTTCAGGAATGAATCATGTGAAATCGGTTTGCTCGGATCCGTATCTTCGGTGGAGCTTATCGCTCTGATAGATACGTGTAAGAAGAACGGGATGAGGAATGTCTTTATCGTACATAGAGACGATCGAAATCAAACAAGAGATATATACACTCAAGGAGACACCGGTGAAAATCTGTTTTCTTAAGTCTCTTTAGTGTGTTTCCCTAAGGACATTCATTAAATATCTTCAGAACATTTATAGGTCGAAATAAATCGGCACTGTAACCTTAATGTCTCTCCTCGGTCCTAGCAAAAATCAGCTGACTGACAATCTAGCTTGTTTTCTTGAGTCATATCAGATCACATTTTTTACCAGTAAATGATTTCATTTTAGTTTCAGAATACTGTACGGATATTAGCAACAATTGTATTCAAAACATAATAAACATCTTAGATTCACTGAAATCTAACATTTAGCTGGACTGCATCTCATCTTTGGAATTCTCTTCCACAATCTATTCAAGAAGGTGACTGAACACTTTTTAATCACGTCTTAGAGTTTGCAGGTTGTAGCTCAGTGGTTAAGCTATCAGTCTTTGGACCAGGAGGTCACAGGTTTAAATCCCACCACTGAGCTGCCACTGCTGGGCCCTTGAGCAAGGCCCTTAACCTTCCCCTGCGCAGTTGTAAGTCGCTCTGAATGAGGGCGTCTGCCAAATGCCTGAAAATTGTAATAGATTTCAATCAGTGTTTGAGTCATTAATATCATTCTATTAATAGTCACAGTTGAGTCTTTTCACATGAACTGAGTTGATTAAGTAAAGAGTCTTGTGATAAAAATGATAATAGGAACATTATAGTTATAATAAATCATAGTACTTGGGATACTGGAGTGCATTTAAAAGCAAATACTTTTACTCAAGTGAAAGTTTAAAGGGACACTTTTACTTTTCTGGAGTCACATTTTACTGAGTGGATCTTCACTTTAACTCAAGTACATGGTTTGTGTACTTTGGTTTAAGTACATGATTTGTGTACTTCGTCCACCACTGGATTACGGTGACATTTCAAACCAATTGTTTTCTTATATCCTAAGTTCCTCAAATGCATATTGACAAGTCACCGTTTTTCTTGGAGAATGTCCTTTGGACAAATAAGACTAAAGCTGAGTCCCCCAACAAGATAATAACTTGAAACAAACAGCTAAAAGAACCAAGAATGGCCAAGAACCAAACACTGGACAGTTCTGAAGTTACTGTCAATAAGCCCTAATCTGAATCCTATCCAATATCTATGGAAAGAGGTGAAATTTGCAGTCTAGAGATGGCACCCTTCTAACTGAAGACAGCTGAATCAGTTTGCTCATGAAAAGTGGTCCAGACTACCTGTGCACAGGTGCAGAAATTTCACTGAGAGCTTCAGAAGCTTGCTATAAAGTTGTGCAACAAAATATTAGACAAAGGGTGCCATAATCTTTGTCTATTCCATTGTCCTTTATCATTTAAAATATTGTGTTGCACCAAAGTCAAAAATCAAGTCAGATTTTTAATAAATATGGAAATATCAGTGGTGGACACCAACTGTGTTGGATTCTTGTTTTTCATGGAGGGGTACCAATAAATTTGCTCATGTCCGTATAACAATAAATGTAACTATAAAGTATAAACTGATAAAAAAAGATGTGTCATTCAGTAATATTGCTTATGAAAGCTATAATATAAACAGATGAAGCTGTCGCCTCTGAATTGGGACTCGATTGGCGTCACCAAAAGCGTGTTTGTTGCTTCAGAAGCATCTTTTAATATATTCTTTCTGCAGGGTTTTTTTCCTCTTCCTCAGACATTGATATAACTCTTCCGTTGCACTCGACACAGACCAGGTTCCAATAACAGGCATTGCAAATAAACTAGCAGGTGACTCAGCTCAGCCTACTGACACCGCGACTTAATGAAACACTCACCTTGACTCCGGCAAAGACGGCATTAACGCCTCGTGTCATTCAGGGGAGATTATTATCTCAGCAAATGTGCTTATATACCAACGTCTGCATATACACCAACCTACACACACATATCCATGCGAGCTCATGATCAAGGTCCCCTCGGCAGGCAGCATCTGCTTGACTCTGCGTTGCAGGCTCTAAAATGTGACACGGGCCACCTGGCAGCCTGAAGCAGACACACAATGACCACCATATTGGCTGGCGATATTAAACACCTGCTGGATCGACTCAGTTAGAGGACGTTATCTATTGCTATTCGTTAAACTACTGTAAACTTCTTTGGAATACTTTGCGTCTGTTTTAAAGGAGCTGTTTGATACTTTCAGCACCCTCTGCTGCCTGCTAGAAAAATTACACTCACAACTTGATTGAAGAGCTGGTTATGTTAAAACTTTTTAAATCACAGTCATTGCATTTAAACGTAAAAGCATGAGCCTGAACTAAGCTGGCAGTTAAAACGCTGTTTAGCTTACTACTCGAGCGTATGCACTGGAAATGCGGTCATAAGTGCAAGGATGTGCCCTGTAGGAAGACCAGATGGCCATCTGGATCCACACATGTCCCTAACTGCAGTGTCCGTGAGCTCGGCCCATGTTAATGCACCGCATCCTGTGTAGGAGGCACTGAGGCCTCGCCACCTGTGTGACCCACATGCTCTTGGGCTGGAACGGCGAGGTTCAGCGCCATCATAGTTGTTCAGGGATTCTATAGCAGGAATGGTGTCAAGATTTTTTTAAAAAGTAGCGTTTATTTTTTAAATGTGATTGATCAGAAAGTGTGATTTCACGTGTCATGTTTCACACGATCAAGATTTTCACATGATCAATATTAGCGGCTAGTGTTCAAAACAAAAGAATAAGGATTGTCAAAAGTTTTGCGTTTAACCTCAAAAAGAGTTTTGGGTATTTGTGTTTTTAAACGATGAACAATCCCAGAGGAAAACGGAACAAAACAAAAAACAAGTTAATTGCTTAAATAGGTTTGCCGATGCTAGCTGCTCAGTAGGAAACTAGCGCTGTTGTTTTTGTTGCTTTTCTTTCAGAGGGATCGATGACCATTTAGAGAAAACGCACTTCCCACTAAATTCCCCTCGTCACGTTCTCGCTAACTCACAGCTCCCGTATGCTACTCACACGGCACGGCGTTTTTTGCCCGTCAGCGTCTAATCGGCTTCTGCTCAGCTTGTGCTGTAATTAAAGAAGCCAGGCGGAGACCAATAAAAAAAGGATAAAGGCGGACAATTGTGCTCCGACTTCAGGCCAGAGAAAGTAATGAAAAGGCAGCATGCTAATCACTGAGGTGTGAAAGTATCTCCGGGCCGAGGAAATGCCCAGTAATGCTGCCTATGGAACGGAAAAAAAAAACTCTAGCGAGTCCTGCTTTAGATGCGTGACTGGATTAGGAAAGTGTGTGAACGCGTGCTACGGGGTGTCGACAAGGCAGACAAGTAGAGTAGCCTGATGGATCAGGGTCCTTCAGTCCTTCAGTTAAATTACCTTTGGTCTGGCCTGAAATAATGTATTCACAATTATTCAAATTCTGTATTTGTTGATCATAGCGAATGAATGAAAATCTTATTCGTCACACACCGTCTGCTCCGTTTTCTGATCCTAATTATTGCTGCACATAGATGTCGCTAAAAATATTGGTGGAGTTACAGTGAACACTTTATTATTATTATACTACACTATATGGACCAAAGTGTCTGGATGCCTGAGCTTTAAATTGGTATGCCTTTTTTGAACATCCCATTTCACATGTAGTCCCCATTTGCTATTATAATAACCTCCAGACTTCTGAGAAGATGTTCTACTAGATTATGGATTGTGCTTGTGAAGATTGTGTGAGTTTTAGCCACTAGGGTGTTAGTAAAATCAGGTACTTGGGTAGGGTGAGGTGGGGATCCAGCAGTGTATTTTAGACCTGATCCAGCCCCTTCAACCAAAAAGGGAATTCAGACCTTGATTCAGTTTTTCCTACCCAAGTGGTTGTGTCAGATTTGATCCAGCTCCTGGTACCTCCAAGGAATGTAAACAACTCAGTAAGTTTCTTGCTGGATAAATCTGTTAAGTATATAGTTATTTGAAGAAGAGTATCTCGGGGGGGTTAAGGTTGTAAAAGGTGTTGAATCAGGTCTAGGCCCATCCCCTTGACTTCTGTTTTTTGTGGTGGACAGGATTCTGGATCTATATTTTATATTCATTTTGTCAAATGGAGCATCAGAAATTCAGAAAGATTTTCTGCAGACCTCCCACAATCCATATCTATTTTGAACATTCTAAATTTTTAATTTAAATAACCTTAAACAGAGTGTTTCTTCATTAAAAGGATTTCAAGTAGAACCCTCTTATGAAGCCAAGAACCCTTCATTAACCAATGAGCACTTGAAGAACCCTTTAAGAACCCTTGTCAATAATTATCAAGCACGCTGTAGATTGTACAATGTGCATGTGCTTTAGGGAACATCTCATTCCACATTGAATCCATACTTGCTCTTATAGTAACCTCCACTCTTCTGGGAAGATGTTCCACTAGATTTTGGAGTGTGCTTGTGGAGATTTAATTTTCAACCACTAGGGTGTTAGTAAAGTTAGGTTGTGATGTAGTGTGAGGTAGGGAGACCTAGGGTGTGGTGAGCATTCACATTCATCCCAAAGATTGGAAAATTTTACCTTGCTCTGGAATAAGACAAAAAAAGATACCGGCAAAGGGTTCAGTTGCATCCGAATGAACGCCGCGTCCTCAGACAGTGGGTTTGGTTTAAATATTTTATGCAGACTAATGACACAGACAGAAGAAACCCCACACTGGAGTCTGTCTGTGTCTGGCAGCTAATTTCATAAACAGAGATTAATTAGGGCTGATGCATGCTAACTTAATGTTCTGCATGGAATTGTTCCTTCAAAATATTAACATAGCAAATTCCTGCCTTTCTCCTTCTCTGACTTTTGCCTGAGTGTGTATGTGTCTGTCTATAAAGGGGTAAATGCTGACTGACAGGTGAAGGACGTGTCCTTCAGTGGGTCAGATTTTACGTCTGTTTATTTCCAGGAAGAACCTGTTGATTGAGCTGCCTGGCCCCCTGCCTCAATCAAAAAAAAAAAATCAATCAATACACGCCATCTTCTGTGTTTTTTTCAGTAACTGAAAAAAGGTCATTTGAAATTGCATCAGCGGCGTGGCTACATCTGTTGCACGCGGAGTAGAACAGATCATCATCTCGATGTGATATTTCCTGATTTATTGCACGGGCCAAAAAAATGGAAACCCATACAAACAAGCATTTCCTGATTTACAGGCTGATTCGTAACATTTATTATTGAAATAATCAGCGTTGATTTTTCTGGAATTTATTCAATTGAAATGCATATCGGACTATCGTTTTATATTTGTTAATATCCGTACATGTTGCGATAATGGGAAATAATGACTCTAAATAATTACAGTATTAAAACAGGTTAATATTTGTGAATGTGTTTACACACTCCCATCCTGCCTTACGTTACTGTACGCCATATTAACTACAGACTTTAACAAAACTGTATGCCAGGCTGAGGAATTAAAGACAATGACATCAGAACTGTGTTGGGTATTTTGGGTCGTTAGTCTGACTTCAGAGCGCCATCTGAACCCAAGGATTAGCCGAGCACCTCTCCTTGAGCCTCCTGCTGTTATGGCAGCATGAAAGTTCTATCATTATGAGTTATGTAAGCATCTCCTGCTACTACAAATGTGGAGATGCTTATAGAAGTTTTTAAACCACATCCTTGAAACCTAGCAAGAAGCAGCTATCCAGAAACAAGTTCATGGTCCGAGGATTGGCCCTAAAAGCCACAACAGCAGTTTTCAGCAAGTGCCCCTCACTGATGGAAACCAAAGGTTCAAGGTGTGGAGTTGGACCTGATCCAGCCCCTCCTAAGTAAGGGGAAATGTAAGGCAGAACCAGAACTCAGATCTGGTCCAGCTCTTGGTACCGTCAGGAATGTATGTAGACAACTCAATGTTGTTTTCCAAAACTGCAGATCTTGTAGGATGTTCCTGGTGTGCAGTGGTCAGTATATATCAAAAGGGGTCCAAGGAAGGAACAGTGGTGAAGCAGCGACAGGGTCATGGGCGGCCGAGGCTCATTGACGTGAGGAGCGAGGGCTGGTCCGTGTGGTCTGATCCGACAGCCGAGCAACATTAGCTCCAATTGCTGAAGAAGTTAATGGACAAAATGTTCATTTGCTACCTAATAAATCCCACACACTAACAGGTGCCATGATGAAGAGAAAATCAGTGTTCTTCACTCCACCTCTCAGTGGTCATATATAACCATACCTTTTTGTTTTGTTTGGTTTGGTTTGGTTTACTGTTGTGTCTGTTACATACTGTAGCAGACGCAACAGAAAACCGAACAAAACAAAAATGTATGGTCATATAAATAGATACACATGGTTATATAACAGATCATTCCATCCTAAGAGAAGCTTTTTCTTTTATCCTAGGGAAGGTTTTTCCCTATTTAAAAGGCTCCTAACTTTAATGATCACACACCTTATAAAAGTCCACATCCTTTCGGTTTCCAATTCTTCAACTTGAGGTCCTGTCGAGGTGCAGAACCGGTCTACGCTTGTTATCCATGACAGAAAGGAACCGAACGGACAGGAGCGAGCGCTGCTGGAAAATTGGAAAAGAGGCAGAGCAGATAAGCAGGCTGAATCTCTGCCGGCCTCTTGGGGCTCAAAATCTATTAGCAATGCCAGGAAGTTAAGCACAAGCCTCCTCAGTGAATGCTCCGTAACCCTGGCAGCATTTTTAATGAAACATTTGAAATCTTAGCCATTTTCTTTGTGCCTTTGCCTCGACTTGATCTCTTGGTTCTTTAGTTCTAAAACTTACAAGGCAGGTTTTAAGATGCTGCCTTTTTAGAACCTCAGAAGGCCTAAAATGTGTCTAAAAGAAAGTTTGGAGTAAATTTTCCGATTTTTTCGGTCTCCTTCTGTGTGTCAAATAAATAATTTTTTTTTACTTCCCGGTGTCACTTAGTTCAATGATGCATCAATAAAAGATTTAGAGGACTTGCCATGCTAGTTAGCATGGAATGTATTGTATAATAAATAGCTAGTTTCTTGTTTTTGATAGAATTAAGCTTAGGTGTTTAAGGTATGTATTTCAGCCAAACTACTCTTTGTAAAAGTTTTATATACTCCGAAAAATAACTCGAGAAGATACAGACTAGAAACAGGTCAAATGATAAGTTCAGTTCAGTAAAATAATTACACTTGGTAAGTTTTTTTTTTAAACCAGAGCTACTCAACATAAGAATTCCTTATAATTTAAGACTGATCATCATTATTTTATGATTTTTAAACTTAAAACAAGATTACTATTAAAATAAAGATCACGCATACATGTGTATTGCCAACAATTATCTATTAAATGAAGACTCTCTTGTGACAAAGTAGTTACGATGTAAAAACAAAGTCATAACTTGCTGCTTCTAAAAATACTGAAACTTTTATCACTAGCCATAAGTACTGTGTGTAAAGAACAAAGTTCCAAAATATAATAACCGTATTGAGTAATGTTTGGTAAGAGTGTGACTTAGTAGTGCAGCGTCTTATAATGTGTTATTAGGTTGTAAATAAAGAAATAATACAAGCATGTGCAATAAATAATCCTACTGAAAAATGTTTTACATGGCAACCCTAAAACCAGTTTTTACAGCTAAAATAGTCTTTAAAGATACAAGACTTATTTAATTATTAAGTCTTGTAATTAAGATCTATTTGAAGGTAAATTTAAGCTTTAACGACTACAAAGAAAAAAAGAAATGATTTCAAAACAATCGTAAAAATCTTACACAATCTGCTCTTGCATAGTATTTTATTCTTAAAATAAAATCAATAAGATTTATATGGCTACAAATATGATCGTAAGTCTTGACTAGATTTTCGCAGGGTACTTTGTATAAACAACATGTATAGTCATCAATTTTGCTATTCAGATGTAAATAAAACTATGACAAGGACATGAATATCAGGCTTTCACTAAGATTCCAAGAAAGAATTGTGGATCTGGGGGTTAAAATAAACAATTTTCTATTTCATTTTATTATTCTCAACATGATTTTGTGTATTAGGGATGACACACATGCTCTCTAGCTTGTAGAAGTGGTGGCGTCAATGTCAGTCATTAAACCCTCTATAATCTCTGAGGAAAGTTTTGTTCTCTCATTTCTTAGTAGTTCTTTGGCTTCTGTTACTTACAGGACAGTTTGTATAAGTAAGGACGATAATGAGAAAACACAACTAGGTTTTAAAAAGATATTTGGTAGGATTGTTAATGAATATTATTAATGAAAACTTTGTTTAATAAAAAAAATACTATATACTGTGTATACATTTCCTGAGTTAAAACCATTCATATTTTTATATAAAAGGTGGTAGTTCAGTGGTTAAAGTGCTGAATTACTTATCAGAAGGTTGGGGGTTCAAGCCCCAGCGTTGCCAAGCTTCCACTCCTGGGGCTCCTGAGCAAGACCCTTAAACCTCAGTATCATCGCTGACTCTGCACTTTCTTTCACAACTGTTACCACACCATTGTTTTTGGATGAGTTAGCATTACATTTTCCCTTCACTTAGGAGACCCAAACCTGTTCCACCATGACAATGCCTCGGTGCACAAAGCCAGCTCTATGAAGATCTGCTTTACATTGGTTGAAGTGGAAGATCTTGTGATTTAGCGTCTTTCGGATGAATATGAATGCTGACTGCACCCCAGGCCTCCTCACCTCACCTACATAAGGAACCTGACTTTACTAACACACAAATCTTCACTACTAGTGGAACATCTTCCCAGAAGCGTGGAGGTTATTCTAACAGCAAAAAGTCGTACCTGCTGTATTCACACGTGCCCTTCACTTTTATATCCCATCTTTTGTGTAACTCTTTGGGTTTTTTCTTTAATGTCAGTGTCAGTACATAATGCATTGAAACTGAATGAAAACTGTCAATGAAGCTCCAAAGTTGCTCATTTTGACTCTTTGCAGTTTTAGAACCCAAGCAATGCTTAATGCCTGATTTCACCTGTCAATCAAAGCAATGTTTTTTCTTTCCCCAGCACAATGCTAAGATTTTTTGCCATGCAAAGATGTCGGTGTACCAGCAGAAAGACTTCAGGGATAGCCTTTCTTTCCGGAGAGAGGGGCCTGCTCCTGCCGTGTATTTTTGATAACAGATCCCCCCCATCGTTCACGCCAGACGAGTTTCCATCAGCGCGAGGAGAAGCAGCAGTCAGTTTTGGAGTGATATGACAGGCGCCTAGCCGCTCGCGTGAGCCCAGGGGAGGCTGTGCTGCGATCTCCGACAAACCCGGTAAGTAGCAGTGGGATGCCAGGGGGATGATGGAGAACGGGCTGTGCTATCTCACAGCGGGATCCGAGCCAGGTTTTAGACAAAGGGACTTTTACTCAGCTCAGGGACAGCGATGAGTCAAAATCACCTAAATCTAGAATAAAACTCTTAGATTGGCTTTTCAACAGAGGACGCCAGACCACGACGGAATAACTCAGCCGAAGCGTGGACGTGGCGGACAGCGATACCTCAGACAGCAGGACAACAGCAAAGTCAATACAGTAGTTTATTAAGATTAGGTTTTTCTAAGAGGCCTCAGTGTCCAAACATTCGATCATTTATTACCATTCAATATATCAGATTGTAAACATTACACTGTATGAGTATATTATTTCGAATGTCTGTGTTTTTATAGTGATGATTCCTTACACCATGTGACTTGTTGCTAAGCAACAAAATACTTTAGTCTGGAGACTCTATTAGCTGTTTGTCCAGCAGGGCAGATAATACACTTAGCAGGTTTTGCACTTATTCTACTTTTTTATATATAATCAAATTTGGTTGTATTTATGTTGCATCACTTATTTAAATAGCCTTTTTACCAATTTTTTTCAGATTTGGTTGTTCAGAATGAATTTGGAATTCTGGAATGTATTCCATAAAATACCATATGTATTAATGAAAGGAAATAAATGCTACAAGGAGTTCTGTTCTGGGAAAATAATCAGCTTTGGGACTGTAGCAAGGTTAGAGTTAGAGTTAAACCTCTGTATTCTATTATAACTTATAACTATAACTATATCGCCATCTCACACACACACACACACACACACACACACACACACACACACACACACAAACCCGCCATCAGAAAGGTTTTACTGCAACTGCTTTCATAAATATCGTTTATAACATGCATCACTGAATCGAATGTGAACAAGGTCATAGGGATTTGTAGATTTATGCCACGTCAGATGCGTCTGCGCTGCGCTTTCGAAATCACCAGAGAGACTTCAGTCACTAAAAAACTGATGGAATGTCCTAATTCACATATAGACATGTGAAAAAGAAAGTAAACACTATTAAAATGTTATGGTTTACATATCAGACTTTTTTGTCTTGTGTTGTCTGAACTGTCTTTAGTCTTGCACACTTTGTACTCGGTTGCAGACGATGCACTTAATGTGGCGAGGACAATTAATTTAGTCCTCTGTCTTCTGTTATGTAGCTCTATGTTGTTTTATGGAGCACCAGGGTTCTGAAGAAACGTCTCATTTTCACTGTTCTTTTTTGTTCGTTTGTTTTTTGTACTGAATATTAATCTTGAAAACTCAAACCTTTTTCCTGGAAAATGTAGGAACTATTTGGAACAAGTACTTAATGAACAAGGAAGTTACATCATCCAAATTAGGCTCCGTTATTTTTTCTTTATTTAACTTTTTGACTAAGTAAATAATTAGGATTAACAAATTTACCTGTACTCCTACGTTGGAAATTTAATTTAGATTTTATTTTTAGCTCAGCTTAAGCAAGAGCTTGTATTCTGATTACATGCACTAACAGTAAGCTTGTTTCATTCAAAAGCCTTCACTAAGAGGAAACCAATTTCTCCCTTATGTCTTGCTCTAAATCGCTTCTCCTAATGTGTACGCCAGCGGACCTTCGCTGAACATCACGTCAAACGGCACTAATCCTCGAAAAACAGAGCGAAGTTGTAGAAGTCGAGAGCTGTGAAACAGACGTGGGGGAAAGGAAAATCACTTAATCTCCTTTTCGATCTCTCTTTTATTCGATTAATCCCCGCCACAGCTGTTTGAGACACAGTTGGCTTGTGTAGTGGACGTCCTTCCCTGCTGCGAGCTGTAATTGAAAAATGATGGGTCATACCCCGTTCCTCTCGGCTGCTACGTGTAGGGCGAAGAGACCATTCTCACACTGTGGGGTCTGTGTGCGTTGTTTTTGTTTTTGTTTTTTCTCAAAAACACAGATTTTGTTATGTCTAATGTAAAACAGGGGCAGATGTTGTGTTGTGAGTGTGTGTGAAGTGTACAACAAAGAGTCGCCTAGATTGAATCTTTCAAGGCGGCCATTTTAAAGATTTAGTTTTCTCTCACTTCGGCACGTGTTATCGCATACTATACGTGTTTATACATTATTACGTTTTTTTTTTTTTTTTCCACTAAAAATTCTTTTCACTTTTACTTTCTAACCAATCTAAACCAATTTTTCAACAGCTGCAACAACCACTTCAGGATCTGATTCCTTTCAGTTGCACTGAATTGTGGTAGCTAAGGATTAGCATTAGCTTGTGTGTATCATCTGAGTTATTGTTTTCCAAGCTAATATTACAGATTTGTAATAAAATAATTTTTTTTTACATTTCACTAAAAGTATTAAACTATTAAGACGACCTTTAATAAGCATTCATGGAAGGACTCTCAAGTGTCAGTGATGTGTAATGGTCGAAAGGTTTTCTCAAAGGTTTTTGTTTGTTTTGACAAAAGTATTGGGACACCTGACTTGTCCAGCCATTTTTTTTTTTAGGTACACAATTGTACAAGACGTTTTTGAATGCAATAGCATGAGATTTTTCCTTTACTTGAACTAGGAGACCCAAACCTGTGCCAGCATGTCAATGCCCCTGTGCACAAAGCCAGTTCCACAAAGATCTGCTTTACATGGGTTTGCTGTGAAAGATCACCTGCTATAGAACTCCAACACTATTGAACACCTTTGGAATGAATTTTTCACACTGCAGCACCCCAGGTCTCCGCACCTCACCTACATCGATACCTGACTTTACTAGCACCCTTGTGTCTGAATGGATTTCCACAAACACACTCTAAACTCTAGTGAAACATCTCCCCAGAAGAGTGGAGGTTATTATAACAGCAAATGGGTACTACAATCAAAAATCTAATCAAATCCAATTTTATTTGTCACATACACATTCATACAGAGTACGACGTAGTGAAATGTTTTTTACGACTGTCTAATACTGAAGAATGTACATATAAATCGAATATTTTTAAAAATTCTAATAAAATACAAGTATAAAGAACAAACTATAAAGTAAATATAGGTATAGAAATACAATATTATAAAATACAGTATGTATATATATATATATATATAAAAATAAGACAGAATACAAGTGGAATGGGACGTTAAAAAAACCAGCACATACCAATCTTATGGTCAGGTGTCCAAAAACTTTTGTACATATAATTGAAAACAGTAATAAAAACAAGCCAGATTTTATTTTTTTTAGAATATAGTTTATTTTAAACTCCTTTTCATAATCCTGCACTTCTTCCTCCTTTTTGAACTCATCAGCAAATCACGTTGAACAAAAGATTTCCTTATAACCCCCTCTGGAAACACAACCCTCGTATTTAGACAAACGATAACAAGATGAATTTTCAATAGTGAAACAAAATCCATTCAACGTTGAATTAACCCCTGAATAATGAATTGCTCTGAGTAAATTCTAATTGCTTTTTTTTTTTTATGTAAAATATTCTTATAAATGTTAGTACAAGAACGGTAATGTCAACAAGAGATAAATCAATTTGCATTAATCTATTCCCTTGCGGGGGGAAAGTCTATGCAGATTGTTGGAACTTCATTAAGTTTGATATTGTAGGGCTCGTTAATAATAGATGAGTTTCGTATTTAATGCGACAGGGTTAATATTGAAAAATATTGCAAACACAAACAAGTAATTAAACGCGGGCGGGTTTGTGCAATGAAAGTTACGGTACTTTAATTAAGCGTTCTTTAGTTACAGATTTCCCGGTGTTTTAATATGCATTATGGTCGTTTTTTTGCTTGTCTGTTTATTTGTTCTTTATCAGTTTGCCTTCAGAATAATCATTTCTGAAAACAAGTTGTTAAAATGTTCTGATTGAATTACAAATGTAAAAAAAGATACTTTTTTTTTTTGAGGGGTGATGCTACGAGCTTGCATTCAAAGTATCGATTGGAAAATTTCCTTTAAAAAGAGCATGATGCCACCACCACCATGTTTCACATAGAAATCATGTGCTTGGTATTCAGGAGAAAGTGTTCAGCATTGAATTGATCAAATTATAGAATCTTGTTTCTTGTGGCTCAACAGTACTATAGATGTTTTTTTGTTGATTTTTTGAAACATATGAACCATGATGTTTGGCTTTTACCTCAGAAGTAGCTTCTGTACACGTCTGGAGCTCCATTAGAGTGATCTTGGACACCTCATTGGCTGAAAACCGATTCTAGGAATAATGGAAACCACTCTGTTCTCCTGAATGTTTAAATCTGCAGAAATTTTGTATCTTTATCAAATTTGGGTCTTTACCCAATCCCAGAGATTGGAAGCCTTTTTTTATACTTGGTAGTTTTTTTCAAACTCAATCTGTAGAAACATCTCAGAGGATCTTTAATAAAAATCCAGTGAAGCCTCATCCAAAACAGGAAGCAAATACAGATCAGTCACAGATTCTGGATTTTGATTTGACGATGAAATATACCTAAGCTGATAGTACATTTTTTGAAAACTTATACACCGCTGAATTGCCATAATTTTTTTTTTATTACTTTAATGCATTTTTCTGTCACACAGAAACTTACTGTGGAAACGTCTCCCATAATATATCGCACTGTTCCTCTTTGGCAGTTTCTGCAATTTGGAAGACCTCCAATCTCCTTGAAAGAAATCCTTCCAGCTTTGAGGAAGCTCGTTAAATCTTTAATCGGGATCGGCACTTTTCATCGAGGCCCAGTCAAGACCCAATTAAAGTGTGTCGCTCTCCTTGTGCTGAGTGTTTCTGCTCAGATTTATACGAGCCCCTGCGACACGGACCGACTTACGTAAGGAGCTACGATAGAAGCGTTCGCTCCGTGGTGGCGAGCAGCGGCGGTGATGAATTACCTCGCGCTGAAGTCATTCTGTCAAGCGCTGTCTTTCTCAGAATTGTAGTTATGAAGAGTTATCATTTTCCAGAGCGAAGTAATAAACTTCTGAAACTTACGTGATTGTGTTGAAAAGTGGATTTAAAGAGATGTTTGCCATGATAAGAAAGTTTGATTTTTTCTTTCTATAGTAACCGTTTGTTCACAAGGAGCTGTAGATTTTGATGTTCTAGATCAGGGATTTCCAACCATTTGCACACCCCAAGTCAGATTCCTGTTGATTGGTTGAGGGTTGTATATGTCCTAATGCAAGATAGAGGAGAGATGTGATCAGACTGCCTCACCCCCAAAGTCAAACATGAAGCTTAATGGTTTGGGGTTGTTTCAGAGCAGGGACAGGTTCCAGAAAGTGAAAGGAATCCTAAACCAACATGGCTCCCATTACACACTTCAACACCATGCAATTCTGTCTAGACTGCGGCTCACTGGAGCCGACTTCGTCATACAAGACGATGACCTGAAGAATACATTCAAGTTCTGCGTTATTTAGAGAGTCGTCTGGAGTGATATCTATCATAAAATGGCCTGCCCAGTCACCACACCTTAATCCTACTGAACTGCTCTGGGATGAACTGGAGCTCAAGAAAGAAATTGAATGCAAGAATGTGTCTCGTGTTAGCTGATAAAAGCATGAGTTTTTGTGATATATATGTTTATTTATTTGCTTACATATTTCATTAAAAAAAATGTGATATATATATATATATATATATATATATTTTATTTATTTATTTTTTTTATTATTATTTATTTTATATATTTTTTTATATATATTATTATTATTTATTAAAGAATTCAATTATCTTGACACTCCTGAGCTATGAGAGCAGGAACATCAGGTTAATTTGGTTCTGTCCCTCATGACAAGGATGCTGCTGCTGCTGCTGCTGCTGTTGCTGCTTCTGATGATGATGATGATGATGGTGATGGTGATGATGGTGATGATGATAAGACAGAATTCCAGTCCCTGTTGTCTTGCCCATGACTCGTGCATGATCATTTATAGAGAGATGTAGATTTCCCCCTGGTGGTGATGATTTATTGGTGCACATCTTTCAGAACACTTTCTCAATTGTAGTTTATTAAAGTGCTCTATGAATCCCAGTTTCTGTTTTGTTACATACGTTTCTTTTTTATTTCATTCCATCAATCCATTCCTGTGGTGTTCCTATGTATTTTAACCCTAAACCACATAGGAGGATCCCCTACTTTTTAAAAAGCGACCTTTATCTTTTTCTTTATAACAGCATAATCAGCTCAAAGCATTACATGGATGATAAAAGCTTGATGGTTGATGTTTTTTAAGATTTACATTCTCCTCTATCAAACAATATAATGGTACATTTCACAAATTTAAAGATCTAAGCACTTGACAATTTTATTTTTATTTTATTAATTTTTCATTTGATTTTAAAAGACTTTTTAAAACATATTTAGATTTGATTGGTATTTTAAATATATTTCTTTTTGTGTTTTTCTTTTTTTTTCTTTGCATTTTATTTGTATTCACTTGTATTTTAGAAATGTTAAGATCTAAGCACTAAAAATAAACATTTATTATTATTTTACTTTTTCATTAGATATTATTTAGCATATTTTTGCATGTATTTTTTTTTGTTGTATTGATTTCTAGTTTATTTTGTATTCTTTGACATACATTTTCTCAATTTTATTTTATTTGAATTTTGTATTTAATTTTATTTGTAATTATTAGAATTTTTTTTGTTGAATTAAATTTTGGTTTATTTTATTTACATTTCTTTACATTTTTTGTTTATGGAACCCCCCACCAGCCAAAAAAAAATAATAATAATAATAAAAATATAATAATAATTTTTTAATAGAAATTAAAATTCATTTCCTATAACTGCATGCCACAAATATGTCAAGTCCATGCAAACATCGTATTTTATTCGTAGCTTAGATCATGAGCCAGAAGAAATAAAGCACCACGTCACCATGATCAGAGAGAAATCCTCTAAATGCACAATAATCTTCTAAAACGTGCTCCAAGTAATACATGTCCTCATTACAATACGTTTTGACATCAAATCTATATAAAACTCCTCCACTGATTTAACACAGAATTCTATAGAATGTGTATATAAATAATGTCATTAATAAATCCAAATCGATGATTCTACAAGTATAGATTGATATATTGAGCTGTTTATACCATATATTTTTGTTGCTCTGCCATGCAGCCCGAAGCCACAAAACGGGGGCGATTTGGATGGTTCAGCATTTTGTGTATTACCTGTTTCCCAGCAACATGCAGTAACAAGATGCTAAAAAGAAGAAAACAAAAGTAAAAATGCTATCGAAATGCATTTTTGACTAATTGTATATATATGTACAGAGAGAGATGTTTATATGTATGGATTAGGAGAGAGTACCAGCTCTAACAGAAAGTCCTGGACGTTCAGCAGCTTCACGAAACTGGAGCTCGAGTTTTGACCAGTCTCCTTCGCCCTGGAGTGACGGGAACGGTGGCGGCGGGAGCGTTGGCCTTCTCCATCTTCAGTTCGTCGATGAAGGTCTCGACTGGCGTGAACTTCTCCGTCAGCTCGCCGAGGTGGGCTTTCAAGGCGTTGAATTCCTTGAACAAGTCGTCGACAGCCTCAGACAGAGAATGGATCCTGAAAAAAAGTAAAAACTCTAAGTGGAATTATGGCACGTATCCAAACCATCCAGGAAGCCCCTGAATGAACATGCAGCATTTCCAGTAGCCATAATAACATGTTCTGCTCCTAAATAAATCCAGGAACTGGTTTGCTCCCACCGCAAACTCCAAACCAGCAATTTTCCTTTCTGGCTATAGATTTTTCTTTTTTACAGCCTGCCATCTTGATCATGGAAATATATCATGACATCTTGGTACCTGGAGTAATCAGGCAGCAAAGTCTGGTGGTTGCTCTTCACCTGGTTCAAGATATCGAACCTCCAGTCATCCAGAACTTGAGTCAGATTCGCCACATTCCTCATGCTCACTTTCTCAGCTGGAAGGAAATAATAAAAGCTGTTTTTTCGTGTTTTTTTTCTGCATTTTCTTGTACATTTTTCCATGACCAAAAAGGAACTCACATCCGTCACGGTAGTTCCATTCCTTAGTAACAGGGCGTTTCTTTTGGCCGAGCACGAGGGCCGTGGTTAGAGCAAGAAGCAGCAAGCTCAACCTGAAACCCATCCTGGCAAGCCAAACACAAAAATGGAAAAAACCAGGAGGAGGAGCGTGAGCGCTGAGATGTTTAGAGATTTTTGTCCGGCAGCCGGAACATTCCGTACCCACATCCTTATCCCAGATCCCATCTGGAATAAAGTTACTACTTTTTGGATAAGTGCATGAAGACAAACAGCAAATGAATGTTCACATATTTAAGAAGAATCTTCTAAAAGGTGATTTATTATGTTGCGCTAAAAATCATCACACAATCTTTATACATATCATTTTTTAGTTTATATGTTCACTACAGATTTGCTTTAATTTATTAATTTTTTTTACCTTGGCATCTTTCAATCTCGACTCAAATGTTCGTTATCAAAACATGCTTGAGATTTAAATAGCTGCTGAACAAGTACTCTGGAGATGAACAGCTGGAAAAATCTATATATTTTTATTGCATACATTTATCCTATATATTTTTTTCTATATACTTATTCAGATATTTACCCAATACACTTATTTGACACAATGATGCCTTACATTTATCCCTAAGCATTTATCTTATATTTATCCTTCATATTTACACTCTACATTTATTCCATACATCCCATTCATTTATCATGTACATACATCATATAAATGTATCTTGTGTACTGTACCAGTTTGTCTTCTCCTTCATTCATTTTTCTTCATTTTTATTATTTCCACATTTACATGTACACTGATACTGAAGACATCCAAACTACAAAAGAACATGTTTGGAACTGAACAAAAAACGTAATAAATAACTCAGAATATGTTTTATATTTCCTTCAAAGTAGCCACCCTTTTTGACAGCTTTGTATTTTGTCAGTCAGCCTCATAAAGTAGTCAACTCGAATGGTTTTGCAAACTTCTTGTGGAGTTCCCAGAGGTGTTGAGTGCTTGTTGGCTGCTTTTCCTTCACTCTCCCGCCCAACTTATTCCAAACCCATCTCAACAGGATTTAGATTGGATGATTGTGAAGCCCAGATCATCTGATGAAGCCCTTCATCACTGTTTTTCTTGGACAAATAGTTCTTACATAACCAAGAGATTTCATTGTCTTGTTGGAAAACAAACATTGGTCCCACTAACTGCCTAAATGTTGGCAAATTCACCAATATTGTTACCAGATAAGCATCCCCACATCATCACACCTCCTCCTCCATGTTTTACAGTGGGAACCAAACATCTAAGAACCGTATGTTCACCGTCTGTCCATTCCTTGTGTTTCTTGCCCCAAGCAAGTGTCTTCTGCGCGTTTTTCCCGAAAGCAATAGTTTCTTTGTTGCTATTCGACCATGAAGACGTTTGAACAGTGATTGTTAAAATATGGCACTTGAACTTTGAGAAGCATTTATGTAAATTGCTATCTAATTCAAGTAATTCTAATAAACATCCTTTGCAGCAGAGGTAGCTCTTGGTCTTCCTTTCCTCATGAGAGCCTGTTTTATCATAGCGTTTGATGGTTTTGGAGACTGCTCTTGAGATTTATTTGGGATAGACTGTCCTTTTCTCTTTCCTTAATTGAGTGCTATCTTTGAATTTGTACAGTAGGTGGTGTATAGGGCGGTGGTCTTTGTACTCATTCTTGCCTCTGCTCAAGACAACTGATGCTCTAATGCACATTAAGAAGGCAAGAAATGTCAGAAATAAACTCTTGGCAAGACGCGTGAATCTGATGAGAGAATGCTGTAAATTTGCCAAGCTGCCATGAAAACTAAATGTAGATACTTTGGACAGTCGAAAATGTAGAACATATTCTGGATTCACATTTTTGTTTGCGACATAATTCCACAGCTGTTCTTTCATAGTTTGGATGTCTTCAGTTTTAATGTAAAAATGTTGAAAATAATAAAAAATAAACTGGTACTTTATTATCCTGTGCATTTATCCCATATATTTATCCGATACATACATCAACACAACTGCCTTTACAATATACTTTTAGAAGAATCTTAACTTTTATACTTTGATTTCTGTCTCAAATCCTACTATTTAGAGAGACACAGCTCTAAACAGCTCCACATTTATACAGTTCCTGCATAATCTGTTCTTTGGCTTAAAATTCGTTTTCTATTTTTGAGTTGTTTTTGGCTGTCTGACTTTTTTCAGAAGATAAACTGGACTAGATTTGAAGCTCTGAATGCCTCTACTATCCTCTTTGGATCAGACCTGCCTTCTGAGTTGTTTTTAACCTTTACTTCAACATCTCTGAATTCTGTATTCAGAGATGAATTCAGAACCCACTTCATAATTAGAATTTTCTTTAAAAATCCTGCATAATTTCATAATTTTTTTAATATCCTTCAATTTTGTTTTTGATACTTTGACTTTTTCGAGCTTGGTCTATCAAATTTACTGAAAACAACAACTGGCAAAATGTTGTTTTTTTTGTCGTTTTATAGGTTGTGTCTTAGCTGTAACTGATTCCACAATGCAATGAACTATCCTGAAAATTCCAACATTTACCCCTTAAAGCGGCTCCATAACCGCACCCTTGAGCTTTAATACCTCACCATGCTGCATTTAACTCTCAGCACATGGATAAATAAAGAATTCGGAATGAAATGCAATGTTAGAAACATCAAAAAAATCTGAAAGAAGTGCAAATTTCTGTTGTACCTGTTGCTGTCTGCAGCTCAGTGTGTGTCCTCAGTTGGGTTTTTCTCTCAGCAGTGTCCGGACGCAGCCTCAATACTCAGCACACGCTTCAGAAACCTATAAATATACAACACACACGTGCACACACACACACACACACACACACACACACACACACACACACACACATGCACACCCTCTCCTTTTCTCTCCATCATCTAAACTGACACACACACATACACATACACACACAGACACAGAAGCACACATGTATAAGCAAGTCTTTGTAATTTGGACAGGATTTTTTTTGCCCTGCAGGTTTATAACACTTCAAGTGAGAATTATTAGATAAAGTTTTGGCAGGACAAAAAAATGGCTGAGTAAGCAAACACAAACTGCTAAAACTACAATATAAGTAGGATAAAAGACATAAAAGGCAAAAGGTGTTACACAACTTAACTGTTGCGTAACCTTTTCCATTTATACGTTTGTGTTTTCTTTCCTGCTGAATTTGCAAAAAAATCCAAATTTGCCTTCATTTCAACTCAACAAGAAGATTTGTGTTTAATTGTGTTCATTGGGTTTCTTGCATTCATTCTCGCTGTACGAGATTCGAGTCTGTGATGCAGCGCTCGGTTCTACTGCCTTTTTCTACAATATATAGATGGTTTCTATAGACCTGGGGTCCAAATTCATTTCTCATCTCAATCCATTCCACCACCATTTATTTATTATTTATACTTAACTATATTATACTGTTTACATGCTGTTTTTTGCACCTCTTGACTGCTGCTACTGCTGTTTTTGCACTGCATTGTGTTTGTTAATATATAATCTCGGTTATAGTCTTTATAGTTCTCTTTGCACAGTTCTGTATATTGAGAGTATACAGTAGGTTTAGTGGTCGGCGCTCTCTTGTGTTATGTGTATTGTCCCACACTGTCTTGTTTTGTCTGTCTGTCTGCAATGTCTGTCTGCACTGTTTTTCATTTGTCTGTCTGTACTGTCTGTCTGCACAGTTTTTCGTCTGTCTGTCTGTCTGAACTGTTTTTCGTCTGTCTGTCTGTACTGTCTGTCTACACCGTTTTTGTCTGTCTGTCTGCACTGTCTGTCTGCACTGTTTTCCGTCTGTCTGTCTGTACTGTCTTCAGTCTGTCTGTCTGTACTGTCTGTCTGCACAGTTTTTCGTCTGTCTGTCTGTCTGAACTGTTTTTCGTCTGTCTGTCTGTACTGTCTGTCTACACCGTTTTTCGTCTGTCTGTCTGCACTGTCTGTCTGCACTGTTTTCCGTCTGTATGTCTGTACTGTCTTCAGTCTGTCTGTCTGTACTGTCTGTCTGCACCGTTTTTCGTCTGTCTGCACTGTTTTTCATCTGTCTGTCTGTACTGTCTGTCTGCACCATTTTTCATCTGTCTGTCTGTACTGTCTGTCTGCACCGTTTTTCGTCTGTCTGTCTGCACTGTTTTTCGTCTGTCTGTCTGTACTGTCTGTCTGCACCGTTTTTTGTCAGTCTGTCTGTACTGTCTGTAATGTTTTTCATCTGCACTGTTTGCACTCGGTTGCACTCGATGCACTTTATGTAGTTTTATGTTGTGTGTTGTAGCTCTATGTTGTTGTTTAGTGTAGCACCAGGGTTCTGGAGGAACGTTGTCTCGTTTTACTGTGTATTGTGTACCACTGTGTATAGTAGAAATGACAATAAGAATAAAAGCCTCTTGACTTGACTCTTGACTTGATAATAATAGTATTAAGAGAAGGATTGATTCAGGCAGGACATCACTGAAGGCCTGGGAGTGAAATGCACAGTACTGATACTAGTTTTGTGATTCTAATAAACATCCACTGGTCAAAGTTTTGCAGAATATTATTATTTGGATATTGTTATTATTATTATTATTATTAGTAGTAGTAGTAGTAGTAGTACCAGAAATAGTAGTAGTGTTAATAAAATATATTAGCAAATTTTAGATTTTTTAGTTGTTTGCATCTGTTTATGAATTAAACGTATTATTATTAGTTTTGTTTACATATATAATAACAAATAGTATAACAAATCTCAGAAATAATAATATGAATGCAAATGTAAAATTTATAATAATAATATATAAAGTATAATAAATAAATAAATAAATAAATAAATAAATAAACAAATAAATAATTTATTTAATAATAAATAATGTATCAAATATAAATGTATACTAAATTATGACCGCAAACATAAAACATTTATTTTTTTAAGTTTTTAAAATCCGTCTAAATTGAATAAATGAGGTTTGTTATATGTTTTTGCGAGTTTAAATCTCAGAAACAAATATTATATTGTTATTTTGTTTTTTTTGTTTTTTTACACGAAGGTCGCTAAAGGGAGCGATTTCCGGTTCCGGTGTTGTTGCTAAGTAACGGAATCTTGTGCGTCGTTGATAAGGCTGCAACGTTGTTGAGCGTCAGTCAGAAGTGCGCGCTTTAATGGTATTTATTTACTATTATGAAATAAATAAAGTGTGTGGAAATGACGCTGACTCCGATTAAAGATGGCGATTTCACCGCTACGGTGTATAAACTGGTGAGTTCAGGCTGACTTTAGGCTTAGCTTAGCTACCTCACGCGCTATTTGTAATCGTATTGTTTATTTTCTACTTGTATTTATTTTATTATAAATTATATTGACAGATTAAAGACGGGCGTTATGTAGACGCCATTTACATCCTGAGCAACGAACTGCAGAAAAACATGAAAGTAAGTCCCATTGCATTCCTACTCGCTGTTTAATGTTACTACATGTGACTCTTCTATGACACTTCTGTACATGCTGTGGCTGTTCTATGACTGTTTATACCTGTTCTGCACATGCTGTGGCTGTTCTATGACTGTTTATACCTGTTCTGCACATGCTGTGGCTGTTCTATGACTGTTTATACCTGTTCTGCACATGCTGTGGCTGTTCTATGACTGTTTATACCTGTTCTGCACATGCTGTGGCTGTTCTATGACTGTTTATACCTGTTCTGCACATGCTGTGGCTGTTCTATGACTGTTTATACCTGTTCTGCACATGCTGTGGCTGTTCTATGACTGTTTATACCTGTTCTGCACATGCTGTGGCTGTTCTATGACTGTTTATACCTGTTCTGCACATGCTGTGGCTGTTCTATGACTGTTTATACCTGTTCTGCACATGCTGTGGCTGTTCTATGACTGTTTATACCTGTTCTGCACATGCTGTGGCTGTTCTATGACTGTTTATACCTGTTCTGCACATGCTGTGGCTGTTCTATGACTGTTTATACCTGTTCTGCGCATGCTGTGGCTGTTCTATGACTGTTTATACCTGTTCTGCGCATGCTGTGGCTGTTCTATTACTGTTTATACCTGTTCTGCGCATGCTGTGGCTGTTCTATTACTGTTTATACCTGTTCTGCGCATGCTGTGGCTGTTCTATGACTGTTTATACCTGTTCTGCGCATGCTGTGGCTGTTCTATGAATGTTTATACCTGTTCTGTGCATGCTGTGGCTGTTCTATGAATGTTTATACCTGTTCTGTGCATGCTGTGGCTGTTCTATGACTGTTTGTAATTTTTCTCTACATGCTGAGATTGTTCTCTGGCACTACTATACATGTTGTGACTGTTCTGCATATACTGTGACTGCTATATGTCTCTTCTGTACAGGCTGTGACTGTTATATGACTCTTCTCTTCATGCCATATCTGTTTATGACCCTTCCTTACATGCTGTGACTTTTTTTTAATGACTCTTCTGTACATGCTGTGACTGCTCTATGACTCTTCTGTACATGCTGTGACTGCTCTATGACACTTTGGTACATACTGTGACTGTTTTATGACACTTCAATACATGCTGTGACTGTTCTGTACATGCTATGACTGTTCTGTACATGCTGAGACGATTCAGTTTATGTTGTGACTGTTACATGCTGTGACTGTTCTATGACACTTATGTACATGCTGTGACTGTTCTATGACTGTTCTGTACACGCTGTGACCCTTCTGTTTATGCTGTGACTGTTTGGTACATGCTCTGACTGTTCTATGACTCTTCTGTTCATGCTCTGACTGTTCTATGACTCTTCTCTTCATGCTATATCTGTTTTATGACTCTTCCGTAGATCTTCTGACTGTTCTATTACTCTTCTGTACATATTAAGACTGTTCTATGACACTTGTGTACGTGCTGTGACTGTTCTGTGACTGTTCTGTGACCCTTCTCTACATGCTCTGACTGTTCTATGACTCTTCTCTTCATGCTATATCTGTTTTATGACACTTCCGTAGATCTTCTGACTGTTCTATTACTCTTGTATGACTCTTCCGTAGATCTTCTGACTTCTATTACTTTTCTGTACATATTAAGACTGTTTTATGACACTTGTGAACGTCCTGTGACTGTTCTGTGACCCTTCTCTACATGCTTTGACTGTTCTATGACTCTTCTGTTCATCCTCTGACTGTTCTATGACTCTTCTCTTTATGCTATATCTGTTTTATGACTCTTCCGTAGATCTTATGACTGTTCTATTACTCTTCCGTACATATTACGACTGTTCTATGACACTTGTGTACGTGCTGTGACTGTTCTGTGACCCTTCTGCACATGCTCTGACTGTGCTATGACTCCGATGTACATGTTGTGACTGTTCTCTGTCCGTTCTGTGAATGCTGTATCTGTTCTATGACAATTGTGTTTAAACTGTGACAGTTCTATGACTGTTCTTTACATGCTGTGACTGTCTATGACTGTTCTGTTCATGCTTTGATTGTTCAGAAACTCTTCTGTGCATGCTGTTTTTTTTATAAACTGTTCTCTAAATCCTGTGACTGTTCTTCTACTCTGTTTTCTCTTCTTTTTTTGCAGTCTAGAGCAGCTCTGTCCCTTCTGGGTTACTGCTATTATAATGTGCAGGATTTCGCCAGCGCAGCAGATTGTTACGAGCAGCTCATTCAGCTGCACCCAGAGGTGGAAGACTATAAACTGTACTATGCGCAGTCCCTGTATGGAGCTTGTGCTTTCCAGGATGCAATGAAAGCCACGTTTCTTCTGGACAACCCTACGAGTCAAACCAAGGTGATCTGATCCACCCTGATGTAGAAGAAAAGCGTCTCTCAGAATGATGTTACTGCAGATTTTAGGGTTTGCAAGTAAAACAAATTTTATAGAGTTGGTAGTGTAGATGCTTACGAGCATTTCTTTCACCTTTAAAATGCCCGGCATTGGTTAGTCATCAGATGCACAGCTGTGAAAATATACCCCGAGATTATGCTTCCGCAACCAAATCCGTAGCGTTTTACCGCTTCAATTAGTGGTTTAGGTTCTGTTTATGATGTCGTGAAGACAAACCTCAGAACTGGGAAAGACCCGAAACGTGCCATTACTCGAAAACTATAATCAGCACTGTATTTTATACGACCTCAATGAAATAAAAGATGGACATGTTCTTATTCATTCATAAGGCAATAGTCACATTGGTGTAATTATTGTAGCTGTTTATTTTTCACAAAATTATCAAAAGTATCTGGACACCTTACTTTCTCATTCCCCAAACTGTTGGAATCGTCGCCGCTTCCGTTTCCACGACAGTTTAGCGATATGGATTCTTTAGCATTTTTATGGCCAGCTTCCAGAGTATCTCTTAAAAGGAGAAAACCCTGATAATATCGAGGGAGGGAATGAATAAAGGATGAAAGAGATGAAGACATTTGTTAAAGTCTTCTAAAAAAAAGTAGAACAGTTAAGTAGAACATATCTTCAGAAAATAAAAAAATTAATGTAAAAAACACACACACACACACATACACACACACACACACACACACACACACACTATATATATACACATCTGTATTCCCTAAATGGGATCTAACAAATGTAAACGATGTAATTGCATTTTTTTTTTCATTAATTTCATTTTATTGAATCCATTTAATTGAAAATAGTAAAAAAAAATGTAAACCAGTTGGAATAAAATTCAATAAAATAATGCTAATTCTTCGATCCGTTCTCGTTCGCCTGCAGATGATAAAACTTCAAGCCGCTATAAAGTACGGCGAGGAAGACTTTCCAGCCGCGATGGTGAGTTATATGTTTTATTTCGCTATAAAGTACCGTTAATATTCTGACCCTTTTTGTTTTTAGCTGTTGAGATGCCTTTATACAGGCTTTGTGTTTTAGCTCTTTGAGTTTACTGACCTCTGCATGCACGTGGAAGTAGCTGATTTTTTTATTTTGGCTAAAATTAAATAAAAAATTCCGGTTCCAGGCTTTGGTGGAGCAGTTGCCCGTAGACGACCCGGACACCGAAGTGGACCAGGGCTGCTTGCTGTATAAGCTCGGAGAATACGAGAAGGCCTGCTCCAAGTTTACAGGCGCCATGCAAGTGCTGGGATACCAGCCAGGTGAGCAAACCAAGACTGTGTTTCTCTTACACACAGACACACACTTCAGTCCACACACTCAATCAGTTTTATTTGCATGTGTAAAACCACTTACATTGGAGACATTCTTTATTTCCTGGAATATTGAACACATACAGTATGTGAGGGAAAAAAAGTGCTCTGTGTAATGAGGTTATAGGAGGATAATCATCAGCAACATGGTGTGATAGAGTTCCTGATACCACCCTGAAGTTCATTATTTCTCCTTTATCATATCATGTTGAATTTTCCTTATGGTACAAAGATTGGAGAGGAACGTTTCATAATTTCTATAATTACATCAACATTAGTTCCTTTCCTCGCTTATGTTATAGCAGTTATAACACCAGGAAAAAGGTGCTTTTTACTTGAACATAGTTTTGAAGTTCTTGTTTAAGGGCCAAAGAGTGGCAGCTTGGTGACCCCCAACGTTCCAATCATTAAACCTTTACTACTGAGTTACCGCTTCCCCAGTTTTCTTATCCCACCCTGGTACCATTATACGGTACCCCTGGAGCAGATTGGGTCCTATGTTTAAGGACCCAACAGTGGCAGCTTGGCAGTGCTGGGTATCGAACCTCCCACCTTCTAAACAGTAACCCACAGCCTTAAACACCACACTTTAAATAGATATCTCCTTAAGGAAACCTTCCTGAGGACTACTGTTACGACCCAAAGTGATTATTTTCCAATAACAGCCACCATTTGTGTTTTATTAATTAAAGAATGCCACAATGTACTTTTTATCTCTTTATAGTTACTCTTCAGACCATCCGAATCTTTTCTACAGTACCATTAAACAGTGTGCAATTAAAGATTCTTCCATAATTGTTGTTTTAATGAACATCACCTTACAGAAAACTTTATAAACATCCACTCCACCTTTGCTGTGGTTTATTCAGTGGTGGAGAGTAACAAAGTAAATGTAATTCGTTACTGTATTTGTCTTTTTTCGTGTGAACTTTACTGAAGTATTTCCGTTTCGGGAGACTTTTAACTTCCCTACATTTCAAAGTCAAAAATCACACTTTTTTTTACTCGATTTATTGATTTTATTTTTGCGAAATCAGTCGTTTCTCTTTTCTTTTTTTTTTTTTTTTTTTTGTGGATAAAAAACATTATAGTCATAATAAATCGTAGCACTTTGGATACTTAAGTACATTTGAAGGTAAATACTTTTGTGTTTTTTCTCAAGTGAAAGTTTAAAAGGACACTTTTACTGGAGTCACATTTTACCGAGTTTGTGTACTTCATCCTCCACTGGGTATATTATAATTGAATGTACGGCAGTATCATTCGAATAATTCAATGTATCATTAAATTATTCGTATACAGACGAATAATTGAGCATATGCTCCGCCCTCCACTACGCATACACATATACTATATAGTTTATACAGTATGGTACTGTAAATTGCTCAGTTTTGATAAATTATGTGCTGTCATTTGTTACGAATGAGAGTATAATACCCCATACTGATCACCCTTCTTTAAGACTCCTGGGTAGGCCAGGTCATGACGTAGAATATTTTCAAGTCTTGTTGGTGTCAACGGGACACATCTCCATTGTGACATTTCTGTTTTCCTCATTTCATCCAAAAATACTGTGCTCCACGTACATGCAGTTATAGAACCGTATCTAATAGTGTGTTGTGTTCCATGTTTTCGTTTTGAGGAAATTAATTTTAGGATACATTTCCATACAAACAGGGAAAGTGATCTGTGAATCCATAAAATGACACGTTTATATTGGCAGGACGAGCCGGCAGTCTGGAAGTGGTTGCGGTATGGGAGATCTCCATCTTTCACTGCGTCTCATTTATTTTATTTTATTTTTCCGTCTCCAGATTTGGCTTACAACATCGCCCTGTGTTACTACAGCCTCAGGCAGTACGCCGCAGCCCTCAAGTACATCCGCGAGATCATCGAGCGTGGGATCAGGGAGCACCCAGGTTTATATCTGCTCATTATCTCATTGAAAAAATAAATAAATAAACGCTGGCTTCTACTTCTTCTTCTTGCATATGGGTATAACCTTTATTTTCCGTTCCAACATGAACCTCTTGGGCTTGTCATGATGTCATTTTCCAAAATTATAAAACAGACATAATGTTCAGTTCGATTTAATCAGAGAAAAACAACACAAGTTCAGTCCAAGGTTTATTTTTGTGCGTATTTCCATAAATACTGCTCGTATTACTAATAACTGAGACGGCGAAACCAATCAGTTTATCGATTACCATTTTTTTTTAATACGCAGAACTCGGAGTCGGCATGACAACCGAAGGGATCGAAGTGAAAAGCGTGGGAAATACGCTCGTGCTGCACGAGACCGCCTTGATCGAAGCGTTTAACCTGAAAGCAGCCATCGAATATCAGCTGAAGAAGTGTGAGTAGAAACTATGGACAAAACAACAGCGCAGTGTTTGAGTTGTGCTTGATCAGGAGGTCAAAGTAAAGGTCACAGAGGTCATATGCGGAAACGTCGGTCTTGGTATACAAAGATGGTAAGTTTAAATCCCAGCCACACCAAGGTGCCACTCCTGGGGCCCTGAGCAAGGCCCTTGACTCTATAGCTGCTCCGGTGTATGAAGTAGTGACGGGGTAAATATAAAATGTGAAATATCTACTGCAATTCTACAGAGCTTTATCATCCGATATCAAGAATCATGTTTTATGAATCTAAAGCGCATAATATTCCGTGGAATTCTTAAGAAAATTGAATTGCCGTTGTTTCTTTGTCCTATTTTCGATCTCTACAGATGATGATGCTCAAGAAGCGCTGACGGATATGCCTCCCAGGTCAGAAGAGGTACTTGTCATTCTTTTTCTTTCCCCCACACACACTCTATCATATGTGTTGTTGTTTTTTTGTTTACCTCCATCTCCATCAGTAACTCGAACGGCACTGCATTTTTGAGCTTGTCTTTGCGAGCAGAAGCTGTCAGATGAGCCGCATGCCTGTCGGTGCTGACACGTTTTCCAGCAGGCGTGCTTGGTCATGGATGCGATTCTTTTTTAATGAGTTCATCGATGAACCTTTTTCGCTTTCTGACCAGACAAATCATCTGCAAAATGATTGGAGTGGAAGGTTTGCAATGAAGGTTCCTCTGTGACACTGATGGGAAGTTCAAGGCTTGTTGGCACACATACCTGTGTAAACTGATGAAAAGCTGCAGAGACATGCTTCTTTCTAAACACCTGGGGAGAAATAATAAACTCTGTTATAAACTCTGCCCCCCTGACTGACACGAATATTTGTTCAGCCCTGCGGGAGATGCACTGAGACGTGCCCTGCCTAGTCAGACCCCCGAAATAGATCGCTGCTTTGTTGTTTTTTTTGCAAAGTAAACACCAAATGTTTCTACACGTTACAACTTTTGATAAAGAATTCTCTGCATTAGGTATATTTCAATTCATGATTCTTTTTAAAGCTGATTATTATGAATGAGAAACGTTTTGAAGGTTTGTGCAACTCTTTGGATTGGAAGTTGTTTCGCTTAGTGGTTTGCTGCCCTCTAGTGTCAGCAGTGTGTGTTCGGTGCATAGCCTGCGATACGCGGTTTGCTGCCCTCTAGTGTCAGCAGTGTGTGCATTTCAATGCCTTCTCGGTGCATAGCCTGCGATACGCGGTTTGCTGCCCTCTAGTGTCAGCAGTGTGTTCATCTCCATACCATCTCGGTGCATAGCCAGCGATACGTGGTTTGCTGCCCTCTAGTGTCCTTTAGCGATACGACCCATTAAAGATCCATATGAAGTACGAATTTAAACAAAGGTGCTCGGGATCGTTGGCATTTGGAGGAAAAAATTAACTTTCCGGCACTGACATTACAAACCACTGCCTCATGTCACCCTGTGGAAAAAACCCTCGCAGATAAAACAATGGGTGTAATATTGAATTAAGATGATGTACTATCACTAGCCAGATCCTTCACATAAGCATTGCTTGTTTGTTTTCTAAACGCAGGAGCTCGACCCGGTCACGCTTCACAACCAGGCCCTCATGAACATGGACACCAAGCCGACCGAAGGTTTCGAAAAGCTCGCCTTCCTCCTGCAGCAGAGCCCTTTTCCTCCCGCTACCTTCGGCAACCTGCTCCTGCTTTACTGTAAATACGAGGTGACAAAGAACAATAAAATCAATCACACCATTTCTTTATTGCTTTTTTTTAGGTTTCCTAAAGATTTCTAATCTCTTGTTTCCTGCTGCGAATGTCCGTCTGTTCTGTGCTTAAATATTCATTATTATCTTTACTCACAGTATTTCGACATGGCCGCCGACGTGATGGCTGAAAACGCACACCTCACGTACAAGTTCCTTTCTCCAGTAAGAAAAATACTATTCGAATACTATTCAGTGTTAATGATGCAGAAGCTTGGTTTTGATTATGATTGTGTGTGTGCTTTGTTTTTGGTTTTCTTCTCTGTATTCAGTACCTGTACGAGTTTCTGGACGCCCTGCTGACGAGTCAAACCGCTCCAGAGGAGGTAAATATACAGTGGCCTCCTCTAATACCATTGTAAATGTGCAAAAGAAGGTTTTGAATAAAGCCATAAACAAGCCTTTTTGCTGCTAATCCTATTTACCAAGGAAAATAATAATGTAGAATGAGTTCATTAGAGCGACCGGGCAGGTAGGACGTTTTAAAGACGAGGTAAGAGGTAGATCAGGAGAAGAATGCTGAGGATGGAGACATTTATTATTTATTATTATTATTATTTTTTTTTTATTATTTATTCATGCACACCCAAATGTTTGCTGTGTGCTGAAACAGAGTAAAACTGTTTACACTAAAAATACACTAAAATAAATCAATTTAAATTTCTTATTATTTACCAAGTTTCATGCATCCAGTTTCATCACCATGAAAGTCGAAGTGCGCTGCCCACACACTGCCCCCTGTTGACGAATACTCGGAACTACAGCTGTCGCTTTTACAGTACCCGTACTAATAAAATGAGGAATCTTATCGCAATACTTTAATAGTACCGGTATATCATGCAACACTAATTATTATAATAATAATAATTAGTAGTAGTAGTAGTAGTAAAATGCTATTTTCATCATGGTGAGAAGATGTTTTGTTAATCTTTTTAATTAGTTTCTAGAAATATTGTTAAAACATATTGAAATATAATGTCAGTAGTTCTGAACAATGGCTTTTGTGGGCAAAAATGCATTATACTGCCGAATTAATACCACAGACCCCCTGCAATCACAGATGCAGCTCAGTATGGACTCATTCCATGAATGTTATTTATATTTGTATAATTGTTTGATTTTATTAATTCATTAATTTTTGAGTTCCACATTAAGTTAGAGTTGATTTGGTGCTTGGACCCCTAAATAATATCATTAATAATCCTTCAGTTTTGCTTGGTTTGTTCACTCCTTCATAACGATGTTCTTTTGTCTGTCATTTCGCTTGTTTCAGCGAAACCTGAGCTTTTTTTGCGTGTTCTCCTGCAGGCGTTTCGGAAGTTAGATGACATGGCGGGAAAGCTGACTGAGCAGCTACGCAAGGTCACCAAGCAGGTTACACTTCTTCCCTGTTTTATATGTTAAAGAACGACATACTTTTTATCCGTTTCTATTCGCAGTAGTCTTCATCAGTCTTTTCTTCATTAATGAGTTAATAACGCAAGACTAGAGAGGCAGAGTTCATCAGCACACACTGTGATGTTGGATTGAGCAAGTCACTGAGATTGATAGATAGATGGATGGATGGATGGATGGATGGATAGATTAAAAAACAATGAACAATATATAGATATAAATTAAAGAAAATATGATGGATGGATGGATGGATGGATGGATGGATGGATGGATGGAGAGAAAAAGACAGAACAATAGATAGAGATGGATGGATGGATGGATGGAAAAAGACAAAGAACAATAGATAGAAATGATGGATAGATATAAATGAACTGGTGAATGAAAACAGGGATGGATGATGGATGGATGGATGGATGGATGGATGGATGGATGGATGGATGGAAAAAGACAAAGAACAATAGATAGAAATTAATGAATAGATATAAATAAAATGATGAATAAAAATAAGGATGGATGGATGGATGGATGGGTGGTTGGATGGATAGATGGATAGATGAAGAGAAAAAGACCTGGTGAATGAAAACAGGGATAGATGGATAATTGATGGATGGATGGATGGATGGATGGATGGATGGATGAAAAAAGACAAAGAACAATAGATAGATATGAATGAATAGATATAAATGAAATGACGAATAAAAATAAGGATGGATGGATGGAGAGAAAAAGGCAAAGCACAATAGATAGATATAAATGAAATGATGAATGAAAATAAGGATGGATAGATGGAAATTCTTCTATAACTGTTAGATATTATATTATACGTTATTATTATTTTTGTAGTTTTTTTTAGTTGTTTCAGTCGAACCGACCAATCAGAATCCAGGATTTTACACTGAATCGATATAAAAGATATAATTGTACACTTAAAGGCGTTTTTTTCCCCTGAAGGTGCAGGAATCACGGCGCACGCGGGACGACGAGGTTCTGAGGAAAGCCGTGGAAGATTACGATCAGCTTCTGGAGGAGTACGTGTTCAAACCTTCTCATCTTCACTCCTGTCACTCATTCGCTCTCAGGTGAGTAAATGTCTTTTTTATTTATGATCTATTTATTTATTTTTTGCAGATACATCCCCGTGCTGATGGCGCAGGCTAAGATCTACTGGAACCGCGAGAACTACAGCATGGTGGAGAAGATTTTCCGCAAGTCGGTGGAGTTCTGCAACGAGCACGACACGTGGAAGCTGAACGTAGCACACGTGCTCTTCATGCAGGAGAACAAATACAAAGAAGCCATCGGATTCTACGAGCCCATCGTGAAGAAACACTACGATAACGTGAGTGCAAAGGAATTCGGATGCATTTCAGTAGGTTTCAGCGGCACGTTCACAAAATACGGTGTACTTCCTGTGGAAAAAAAGTTTATTTTAATGGTAAATAATAATAATTATTATTCTAAAGTAATAAAAAATGACAGAGACTCTTTACTTTGCATTGTAGTGTGTTTACTGCTTTTAATAAAGTTTTTATTAATAATTAATTATTTTTGTAGTAATACAAAAACACGTAGTTAAAAAATATTTTCCTGAATTTTTATTTATTTATTTATTTATTTTTTGGGGGGGGGGTTTGTAATGATTTCTATGAATCAATGTTGAGAAAATAATAAAAAATAATTCCTCCTAACATAATACATATGTAGCTAACCCTAACTTTTATATTTGTGTAATTAATTTGTAAGGAAAAAAAAAAAGAATAATAAAAAAAACATCAAAGTTAGGATTTTTTTTTTTTTTTTTTTTTTTTTTAGGGCATGCTTTCTCAAATTTATTTATTTATTTGTTTGTTTTATTTAAATCATTTAGCTGGCCTGATTTCATACGTGAAATATTTAAGGCAGGCATATCTAAAATAATTTTTCTTTCCACACAATTCCATCATATTCTCTCTCTCTCTCTCTCTCTCTCTCTCTCTCACTACGTGGACTCACAGTAGGGTCAAATGAAAATGTAAAAATGTCAAATAAATAAAACAAATAACAGTACATTTCCCAAAAATCTCATTATGCACTGCATTTGACTCGACATACATAGTTAACTATGAATTTGCATAAATTTAAATAATGCCCGGGAATGAAATTGGCTGTGACCCAGTTGTAGGATTTGTATTAAATTTGTATGTGTTTGTTTTCGCTCACTAGATGGAACAGTGTAACATTCAGGAGTGTCCCTGCAAACGAAAGCCTTCGGTAAAACGCGTGCTAGCATGCGAAGCGTTTGACTGCATGGGACGTTCAGTGTGGTGTTGAAAGCTTGCCGTGTCCATATCGAAATCGTTTGACCGTGTTTTGGCGATCTTTACTCTTTCCTAAATAAGCAGCCATGTTTTTTTCCCCTCTCTTTTTTTTTATATTTCAGATCCTCAACGTGAGCGCGATCGTTCTGGCTAACCTGTGTGTGTCGTACATCATGACGAGCCAAAACGAAGAGGTAAAGACTGTTCTGCGTCAGTGTCCGATTAGAGGAATGCTGTGGACTGATAATAATAATAATAATAATAATATGCTATTTATTTGCCGTTAATACATTTGTTGGTCAGAATGATTGACAGTGTGGCGTAAAAGTGAAACAATAAAATAACAAAATTAGTACTAAGAACGCAATAAATAATAGCAATGCCAGAAAAGGAACATTGTACAAATTTTTTTTTTTTTTTATGTGAAGTGTATCATAAAAACTGGAATAGAAAATAAATACAAATAATGTTCTCCGAATGTAAACGTTTAACCAATTTCTCATCTGTTAGCAAATATTCGTAACTTGAATCACTGTACGATATTTGTGTAAAGCTGCGTTGAGGCAGTGCCCGTTGTTAAAAGCGCTATAGAAATAAAAATGCATTGAATTTTGTATAATATTACACACCGATATACTGCATCACATATTTAAAAGAAAAAGGTTTTTATTATTCTTTGGATTATTTTGCCATTCTTCAAGGGTGCCAATAATTCTTGAGTGCTCTCGTGTATGGTTTGTTTAAAGGCTGAGGAGCTGATGAGGAAAATCGAGAAGGAGGAAGAGCAGATCTCGTACAATGACCCGGACAAGAAGGTGTTTCATCTCTGCATCGTGAACCTGGTGATCGGGTAACGCATTAGGATTTATATCAGAGATTTACGGTGGGAAAAGTCATGTAGAAATCTAAGACTTGTACAAGGTACACTATAAGGACAAAGGTTTGTGGACACCTGAATATCCCAGTCCACATTTGAGTTATAATAAGCTCCACTCTTCTGGGAAGATGTTCATCTAGATTTTTTTGTGGAGATTCAATCAGCCACAAGGATGCTAGTAAAGTCAAGTACTGATGAAGGTGAGGTGAGGAGGCTTGGGGTGCAGTCAGCATGAAAGATTTGTCCCAAAGTTGTTCAATAGGGTTTGGAGCTCAATAGGAGGTGATCTTCCACACGTTCAAGTGAAGGGAACCTTAATGCTACCACATCCTAGAAGACATGTGGCTGGAAAAGTCAGGTGTCCCAATACTTTTGTCTGTGTAGTGTATATAAGAGTATTGACAGAACATTTTATTTAATACAAATTCTCTCAATTAGATGTAGAACATGTACGTAAATAATGCTTTAATCAGAAAAAAATATATAGAACTCCGTTTTGACATGCTCTAACTCCGCCCACCATCAGTATTAGTGAGCTACAGTACAAAAAAAATGTTGGTACATTTATCTATCATTAATAATATAAGGCAAAAATCATATTCAAGTCACTACTAAAGTCTAATTTGTCACGTATCTTCTGGGGGGCGGAGCTTCGTGTACATAATCGTGTACAAATAACAAAATTGGAGGTGGGGTTTAGTAAATAAAGTTGAAATACTTGTTGCACTTTGCCTATTTAGCCACTTGAGGGCACTAATGCACCTTCAAAAGTTGCTTTTTCTCCAGACTATTTGCACTAACGCACGTTCCTTGTGTCGCTGCAGGACCCTGTATTGCGCGAAAGGCAACTACGACTTCGGTATTTCTCGCGTCATCAAGAGCCTGGAGCCGTACAACAAGAAGGTATTTCACGTCTTCTTTCTTTCCCTCTATGTCTCTCTCACATCCTCCAGTGTCGAGCGCTCTTACAATCCCTCTCTTCTGCAGGGGGTATTTATTTTGATTGTGCCAAAGCGGAAGTGCGCTCCACAACGAGCAGCTGAACAAACACGGCCTTTTTTTTTCCGTTCTCAGAGCCGTGCTGAGACAAACGTGGACTCGAATGCACGATTTCAGCCGAGTTCTGTACTTGTCTGAGCCAGGAAATGTTTTATAAAAAGTTCATACAAGAACCCTTTTTAAAAGTATATGATTTTAATCATATGTGTGATATTGCGGTATAACGGTTAATCCGTGTATGAATTTCAGCTCGGTACAGATACGTGGTTCTACATTAAGAGATGCTTCCTGTCCCTGCTGGAGAACATGGCCAAGCACATGATCATGCTGAGGGACACCGTGGTGCAGGACTGCATCCAGTTCCTGGAACACTGCGAGCGTGAGTGTTCTTTCAGTAAAACATTTCGGGGAGCGGGTCGGTATCGGATCATTAGCATCAGCGAGTGGATAGTGAGTGAAGATTCAGTGTCCTAATGTGGAGCTGCTTTTTGTTTAGCTAGTCAGTAATGAGGTATAATGCAAATGACTATGACTAGCACAAACATCTCCATATAAGAGAACCATATTAGATATGATTAGACACGAAGCGTCGGCTGTTGGACGAGGTGGTATATACGAGGTATCGAAAAGTTCCGAGACTAGTTTTGTAACGCGCCAACAGACAACACAAGGCTGCACGCACAGTCACAGGGAGCACCAACCTTCATTAAAAGCTAGAAGACATCGTCCTGTGTACTTCAGGAGCGACTGGTGCTATTCTGAGCAAGCGTGAAAGTCTGGGCAAATCTCGTTCAATGTGTTCTCACGTGTGCTTCAAGAGAGATCAAGAACATCACCGGAAGTCGACAAGAAATCAGGAAGACCATCAACGAGCTCAACCCCTGAAAATGTCAAAACCGTTATTGTACATGATGATCGTTCGGAGAACAGACGGAACAGTGCAGTTGATCCTCACGTGCTTCCCCAGGAGCAGAAGGAACATCACGTAGAAGTGTGACAAGAACTCTGCCAGCGTGCCATGGACGAGAAAACTGGGTGTACAAGAGCCCATCATCTCCATTAACAAGTAAGGCGAGGCAGGTCATCGTCTTTTTCCCATGGTGCATCGAGAATTCGTCCCCAGGGGCCACAACGTCAATAGCGAGTTCTACCACCAGGTTTTAAGGCGTCTAACGGGGGGACATTCTGCGAAAGCGACCGGATCTGCGGCACGCTAGACTCCAAACTTTTTGATAACCACCTTGTACATATGCTAAGTATAAACGTATATATACATATCATATCAAGGCTCGATATAAAGCTTTGGACCAATCAAATCGCAGAATTCTTTAAAAAAAAGTATTAATTATGCCTCCGTTCTCTCTTTAAAGTGTACGGGAAAGACGTCCCGGCCGTCATCGAGCAGCCTCTGGAGGAGGAGCGCACACACATGGGGAAAAACACAGTGACGTACGAGGCTCGCATGTTGAAAGCTCTGTGCTACGAAGTCATCGGATGGAACGACTAGCGACTCTGAACGACCGAACCCGAACCTGCTCAGGTTTATCACGAAACCCAACTAACAATTCCACTAATATCCAGTAAAACCGCAGAACGCCGGAATATTTCCACAAACATTTATTTATCATTTCTTTTTCTAGAAAACGTTTCTCAACATCAATGCCGTCGCTCCGATATAATATTTAATACTGACGTAATATTTACTGTTGAATAAAAATAAAGAATAAATATTTTTTTTGGCTACAGAATAAACACGTGTATTTATATTATTGGATGTCATTTTTTTTTTTTTTTTTTTTTTACACCAGTGGTCGTTTTGTAATGTCCTGCTCAGACAGATAAAAGTTGATGTAACCGCCCAGTGCACTCATGGCCACGCCTGTCGTGTGACTCGAGCATCCGTCTGCAAAAAAAGACAGTATTGTTATCTTATTTATTGAACGGAAAAATGCTGAATAATCGAATTTAGTAAAATAAAAATCTAAAGATTTTTTGATTGTAATTATTTTACAAAATTGAGACAGGATAACAAAAGCACATCTTTTTTCTTTCTTTATATTTTTTATTCCTATTAAGTAAAATTTTTGAAACATGCTTCGCACCTTTCAGAGTTTTCTCCCTCCTCTTCACTCGCTTGTGCGCTGCGTCTAAAAACTCCTCAAACATTTGTGAGTAGTCGTCTGAGAGGAAAAGAAGAGCCGGTGAGAATGTTTTGCTGTTTACATTAAATCCTAAAGTTACAATTATGTTGTTGTATGTCAGTGGAAAAGTACAAAAGTATTTGTCCTGTGTCGAGTTCGAGTCTGGAGTTTCTTCATCATTTATTCCTCTCTAAATGTTCTGCTTGATGTTGAACTGATGCTGAACTGTATGTCGGTGATCAGTAGATACACCAAGCGCCAATCAAGACCGGTTTAAAACAGAGCGTGCGCTCGATCCTGATTGGTGACTCGCTGCGTGTTTCTACGTTTTTATCCTCATAAATAAAAAGGAACGACTGATTTCACAAAATGTAGTTGAGTAAAAAGTCAAATATTTGACTCGTCGTGAAGTAAAAGTCAAATGGAAATACGACAGCAGTTTACAGATACAGGAAAAAGCTACTTAAGTGCAGTAATGTATTACATTTACTTCCCTACTGTCCAACGCTGGTGTATGTTCATTTTAGCTCACACACTCACCATCTTTCCCAAAGCAGCCCAGGTCTTTGTCCTGCCAGGCCAGAATGTGCTGCAGCCAAGCAGCTTTATAAAAGTCAGAGAATCCAGCCAGCCCACATAAAAGAACTGAAAAAAAGCTTGAATGTTACAGAAAAAAACAACAACACGAAAAGCTTAAATTCCTGTGTCCTGAACAAGAAAAGTACGTTTACAATGCGCCAACACCGGAGACTCCTTCTATATCTGGTAAATATCATCATATATAACTTATATCAGACCTCCAACTAGGATGAAACTCCTCTCAATTCAAGAACTCTGGACTGTTTTTGCAACCCGGAGTTCAGAGCATTCACCTTTCATACTCAAATAGCTTATGCTGTACGTATATATTGGCATTCAATCAACAAATTCGCTTGTAAAATCTCTAACACTGACTGTACAGGTCTGATTGTTGGTTCGAAAAGCCAAAGCAGGTTTTTTCCCCCTCCTTTGCTTTATAGCTCGACAAGAACATCGTTCCTCGCTCCTCTCTACACACTTCCAAGGTAAGCTAAATGTATCATTGAAGACCTGTTTTGGACTGATATCACATTGTTATAATAATTCCGTATATTGAGTCATTACTAACTGTTCTCCATGAAGATATCTTGTATTTGCCAAGTGAGGCCTTTGATGCTCATCTCCTGGTTGCTCTTCATCATGTTGGAGCAGAAAATCTTCTGATAGTGTTCCACGGTGATGTTGACCCGTGACAGCCGGAGTTCTCCCTTCAGCATCCTGGCACATCCTTTCTAATAATAATAATAATATAAATAATAACAAAGCTGCAAGCGGTATTTTAGCACTTGGGCAGTAATAATATATCGATACACATGAGTATCGTGATATTTTGTTTGGTGATACTGTATCGATTATCCAAAATCCAAATTTAGGGAATCCAGTCATGCCTAGGGTTTAGTTTTTGGACACACGGTTCAAAAGTTGTTCAAGGACTATGAGTGTATTTCCGAACGAGGCCCAAATTTGACCCAATGGTGGTAGAGCATTGGGATGATCCGCTGTGGAGACCCCTAATGGGAGCACCTGAAAGAAGAAGATGAAGAGGTGGTAGAGCTTTGGCAGCACTCTTACCATTTCCTTAGATGCTACATTTCACTTTTTTTTTTACCAGGGGTGGATCTACTGGGGTGGCAAGTGTCACTATACAAGTGTCACTATACAAGTGTCACTATAAGAAAAAGCATTGCCACCCCATTTGCCACCCCAGCAGTATCCCACTGTATAAAATCTAAATTGTATCAGTTTCCTCGACCAGTTTACAGCTTTGAAAAAAAAAATACAATCATAAACCAATGGCAAGAAATCTCGTCTTCCTATTAAAGCGTAGTGCGAACAAACGACTCTTATGAACCGATTCGTTTTAGTGAATCAACCTCATTCATTGCAACCAGCCTGATCACTGATCACAGACAAACGACTCAATCCGGCCCTTTTAACGAATCAAAGCATTTGTGTATATATATTTATATGCAAGTATATTATATTATTTACGTTTATTTTGACGATATCGTCACATGTATTCGGCCCAGATATCAGGTTCAGGTAAAGTACATTTTTATAGACCATTATAAAAATGTGTTCCCCATAGGCGTGTAACGGTACACGTATTGGTACCGAACCGTTTCGGTACCGGGCTTTTGGTGCAATCCTTTTTACTTATGAAACATAGTCAAAATCCGAGTTGCCTCCCGAACGTATTAAGTGGTGGATCGCAAGTTTGTTTAGTCTCCGCCTCACACTTCGAGCGCATCATCACTGTTTTTTTATTTGTATTATTATTATTACATTTGAAAACATAAAAAACAATGCCAGGGATATAAAAAAAAATAACCTAGAGTTAGCGCAGTGTCACTGTGGTGACAGTATTTTATATATATATATATATATATATATACACACACATCTGTATTACCCTCAAGGGGTCTAACAAATGTAAAGTATTTAATTATTTATTTTATTTAATCAATTTAATTTGTGCCAATTTAATTGACTACATAATTGAATCAATATAATAAAGTATTTTCAATATAAAATATAATTGTATATATTATTTAAACAAGCAGGCATTTTATTTAAAATTGTTTTAAAAAACAATACCCCGGCCGTGTTCATTGTACCCGAGTAATAAACAACTGTTTGGTTTTCTCTTTGCACAGCTTCATTACCATCGTCCCGATCATAAAGTAGAGCAGCTGATGCGACAGGGAGTAGTGTGGACACCCGAATCGCGTCATTGTGTCCCTGCAGGCCTTTGTGACGATGCACGGCGTCCCGTCGTCTTTCCTTTCGAATAAAACAGGTGTGATTTGATGAGCATTGATTTTTTTCTTTATGAAATAGAACTTTTTCTTCCTTACCAGGTTCCCAGCAGCAGCGTCATGCACTTATCCCCGAGCTGCTCGTCGTAACACTCGACAGATCGCGGCGTAGAGTATGCGAGGGACGGGTCCGTGGAGATCCATTCGTTAGGCAAGGACCAGAAGGACGCCGACAGGACGGGTTCGAACTCTGTAGGGGATTTACAAAATGATTAGGTGTAGACAATGTTTAATTACGCAGGACGACGGGGACTGAAATACAAAGGTTCAACTCGGTGGTGGTGTTGTTTCTCCAGTAGAGGTTTCACTGGATATTCAACCCGGAAGTGCAAATCATTTCAAAAATATTTTTTCTCAGTATTCGTTTTATATACGAGGTGGTATCAAAAAGTCTCAAGACTGACTCTGTTTGCAGAAAAGTACTTTATTGATCTAAGTTTTCACACCATCACCTTCAAAACAGACCCCTTGCACCGCAATACAGCGCTCCCAGCATTCCTCTCACTTTTGGAACGTGTCCTGGAAACGTGTCAAGCACCTTCTGTGATTCGCGCTGGTTCTCCGCGATGGTGTCAAAACGCCGACCTTTGTGGTCAGAATAGCACCAGTTGCAAGTCTTTGGGAAACTGACTTTTGATTTCGGCGCTCCCTGTGACTGCGCGTGCAGCCTTGTGCTGCCATCTGTTGGCGTGTCACAAAACTAGTCCCAAAACCTTTTGATACCACCTCACATCTTTTTTTGCCTGTACATTTGGAGGTTTAAGTAGCAGTTTGAATTTTCCTTTGTTCAGTAGCTCAGCTTTCAGGATCTGGAGAATCTATGAAATGACGACAGGAGGCAAATCCCAACACAAACAAGCAGATTGGACCTGAAATCCTAAAGTCACGGGTTCAAACAATCATCTATTGGGCATCTATATCCGTGTAATCAGATAAATATTTGAACATTTACCTTTGTAATATTTAGGATCCGTCTGCTGAAGAGATGCGACAGCAAGAGCTAAACTCTTGTCCAGCTTTTTGACCAGAGACACGGCGATGGAGCGCTGCGACAGGTTTAGAGAATCCGAATGGGTCTGGGATTTTGTGGCTTGCTGTAACTGGGCTGGAAAAAAGTTTTATATATATATATATATATATATATACCAAAAAATCTGATCTCATACTGATGTTAGAGAAGATGTTTGATCCACGATTATAATATTGTTATGATGAGGTCAAGGTCAATGTGGGAGACTGGAGCAGTATCATGACCTTGTTGAGGAAAATCTAGCATCTAAAAATCTAGAGTCTAGAGTCTTTTTCTGGCCACCATATCAAAATTAAAATGTCGGCAAAAATGCATGAAAATAAAAAAGTCGCATGGGCTTGTCAGGAGATGCAAAACTTCTCAACAATTTCTCCTTGGAACTAATGAAGTAGTGAATATATATTTTTTTTGATTGATTGAAGTGTGCTGAAGAGCTCACCTTGAAGTATGACATAACCAACAACACCATCCAGATTCATATTTCTGCTCTGCTGCTCAAAGAAATTGACTCCTTTAGACAAACTTTCCAAAATGTCATCTATAACCTCCTGGTGCGCAGGGCGCAGGCTCGCGACTATGAGGAGTGCCACGAGAGCGTGCATGATTCCAATAATAATAGTAATAATAATAAAAATAATAATAATAGTGCAAAAGTTGTAGAATGATGACTCCAGATCCTGGCAGAGTTCCTCCTTGTGTTTCTTTATTCCTGATAAAGTGTAATGCAGAGGACCCCTGAATCCAGCCCTACATTCCAGAGAGTGTGTCCAGGAGTTACTAGAATAATGGGCGAGAACCTAAGAGTCACTTGGATTGGGCAAAAAAACGAAGTCGAGGAAGGAGGACGCGTCCGACGTGTGAACTGCTTCTTTCCCATTTGCTTCCCTACAGTTACAAGTGGATTAATGAGACGATGGTAAATGGTGACCTCTAGCGGTAAAATGGGTGAAATACAAAAACATTGTATTTATGTGCTCCTTGAAGTCCACTTCGTCCACAACATTTTTGTACAAATACAAAATATAATATAATAAATACAAATGTTTCCAAAAGATTTTATTTTTAAATCCCTGAAATAAATCACGGATTTTAGGTGTTCTGTGAGGTGGTACAAATACAAGACTGAACATTTATTTATTAATTATAAGCTAATTGAATTTTAATAATATTATTATTATTATTAATAATAATAATAATAATTATTAAATCTTGTCTTAAAAAATGTGCGTGTAAGAAAGAAATGTATTCATGATTTTAGAGAGTTTTAATACAATTCTTGATTATGGACTGAACCTTTCTTTATTCTTGATTATGAGCTAAAGACGTTTTTGATAAGGAGAAAAGGATATTGTCTTTAAACATTGTGTGTAAAATAAATACAAATGTATGAAAGTTACATTTTTAACTTCCTTATTATGAAATAAATTAAAGGTCAGGTGTTATGTTTCAGGTGCAACAAATCCAAAAACTCTGCTGATAAAAAAAAAGGCAAAAAATATATTTAATATTAATAATAGGAAAGTTTTAATATAATTTTTGATTATGGCCCCAACATTATTTTGCGTTAATTATTGTGAACTTGAGAGCGTTTGGTTACCTGGGGTGTAAAAATAAATAAATAAATAAATAAATAAATAAATAATTGAGATATCTGAACTTATTGTGACTGCATTTAAATTAATTAATAATTATTAGAATTATTCATAATTTAACAGTTTACTACTTAGTGCTTCAGTTTACTGATTCATTTTGATCGATTTTCTTTCTTTTCTTTTCTTTCTTTCTTTCTTTTTTTTTTTTTTAAGAGGGTTCTCTTTAAATCGTCGGCCACGTCGCTCGTGACGTCACAACCCAGAAACACAACGATGGCGGATGCCAATGCGGCGGTCGTGGTGGTGACGGTGTCGCTGGTCTTGCTGGGTCTCGTGGCCGGTCTGAGCTGGTCGTGGGCGCTGCTGCCGGTCGGCGTGGTCGTGTTCATTTTCGTCGTGGCGCGCGGCCTGAAGTCCCGCGACGAATTCGCGCACCTGAACGTGTGCGTGCTCGTGCTCGGGGACGTGGGTCGCAGCCCGCGCATGCAGTATCACGCGCTGTCGCTGAGCAAACACGGCTACAACGTCACCTTCATCGGCTTTCTGGGTAAAGAAAAGAAAAGAGAGAAAAGAAAGAATGTTTCATTCATTAATTGATTCAATTTGTTTGAACATGTCGTGCAGATTAAACACTATGACATTCCGTTCTTCCTGATTGGTGGTACATTAAAGGGGCGGTCTGTATTTGTGTGTGTGTGATTTATACATCTTTAATACAAATATCTTTTGTACCTTTAATACAAATATCCCTATATTGCCACGTGACTACCGACTTGTCCGACCTTCTAGTTGACAAGTCGGTAGTCAGATGGAATTATTGGGAATGATCACATATAGTGTAGTTATTAAAGGTGTATAAAACACACACACACAAAAATACAGACCGCCCCTTTAATGTACCAACAGTCAATGAAGGACGGTGTAGTTGTGCTGTGTTCTGCAACTGATCAGAAGGTTGAGAGTTCAAAGGTTCCAGCACTGCTCCTGATGGGCCCTTGAGCAAGGCCCTTAACCCTCTGCTGTAACCCCCTGCATATCACAGGCTATCATATGGACAAGTTTTTTCTTTTACTGTATATTGCAGAATTAAAGTCCAGGGGGCGGAGCTTGTCCTAACTGAAAGCCTAACCCTACACATTTATCCCACTGTAACTCCGCCCCTTAATGTGGTCATGCGGTATTTGTTATGATCCGAGACAATTAGTGATATCCGGCCCGGAAATAAGCTCCGCCCCCAACAGTGTTTGCTATGATTTAACAGGTGCTATGATTTTTCTGTACCTGCAGGTAACAAACCTCATCAAGATGTTCTCGAGGACGACCGGATCGATATCCTGCCTATTTTGGAGCACAAAGGCCTCCCTGGTAACCTCCACTGTTGGGAATTAAATCACGCTTCAACTGTTTAATATAAAAAAAAAGAAAATATTTTATGAACGATTATTTTGCTTTCAGTTGGCCCAAAGATCCTCAGGTATATCACCAAGGTGATCTCGCAGTCCCTGCAGCTCCTTTACGTCTTAATGAAGCTGGACGATCAGGCGTTTATTCTTCTACAGGTATGACATAGTAACATTGGCACGTTCGGTAAATACGCTCTATGGATGGACAAAAGATTTTGGACGATTGATCGTAAGATCGGCATGTGCTTTTTGAACATCGTTCTATTTCTCAATGCTGTTGTAATCAGCTCCGCCCTTCTGAGAAGATGTTCCACTAGATTTTTTGGAGATGTGTGTGAGATTCATTGCAGTCAGTGTTCACATTCATCCTAAAGGTGTTTGAGATCTATAGATCAGAATGGCACCAGTTAGCAACAAAAGTCTCAAAACCTTTTCATACCACCTCAGACATACCAAGGGTTCGGGATTAGTGTGCACTGTACTCTTCAATACACTTCATGTTTGCGTCTTGTGACCCAGAATCCTCCGGGTCTGCCGAGCATCGCCGTGACGTGGCTGGCGAGTCGACTGATAGGAGCTCAGTTCGTGATCGACTGGCACAATTACGGTTACTCCATCATGGCGCTCAGTCACGGAGAGAACCATCCCATCGTCAGGGTGGCCAAGTGGTACTGAAACCCCCCTACAATCTTTGCAGTATCAACCGGTATATGATTATTAAATAATTAGATATTTTTGTAAGTAATAGTTTACCCGATTTCTGGGCAGGTACGAGAAACTTTTCGGCCGTTTCGCCGATCACCATCTTTGCGTCACTGATGCTATGAGACGCGACCTTCAAAAGAATTGGAACATCCGGTAAGAGCGCAACGTCATAAAACTTTTTCTTTGTGCACTTCACATATCGCTTAAGAATAAATCTAAATTGGAAATGCGCCACCCCTATTTTTGGTCTGTATTTGCATACAGAAACGTGATTGGCTGTTGCGTTTAATGATGCGATAACACATAATAAACTGCGTTGATCATTTTTTAACAGGTTATATATTACATTCTTGGAAGTACCGTTGAATCAATGAGGGGCAATCCTAATTTTCTTTTCCATTTCCAGTGCGTCCACTTTATACGACAAGCCGCCTTCGATATTCCGAGAGACGCCTTTAAAGCTCCGCCACGAGCTTTTCATCCGCATGGCCAGCGCTTACCCACAATTCAGAGCACGGTGAGTTGTGTGCTTGTTTTATACGTATAGACAAGACTAAACAAATGCTACAGTCCTCCGTCTGGCAGCTTAGAGGTGTAATAGATGTCACTTTGGCTGATTTGAAAACACTGAAGTAACCATTTCAGAGGAAAACACCTCATGCTTGTATTTATAAATGTTCAAGCGGAACAACAGCTGCTCAGGGTAGGTCTGTTTTACCGTCGGTTATTTTTTTTCGTTTGTTTTTTTGGGGTAGTTCTGAAAACACGGAGAACACGGAGCTGACCGCGTTCACGCAACTGAACACTAAAACCGGGGAGGTGACATTCGCTGAGGGACGGCCCGCTCTTCTGATCAGCAGCACCAGCTGGACCGGTCAGATTTCTATATACAGTCTACATATCTTTCGACTCTATAAAATCTCTATACACTGTATGGCCAAAGGTTGGAAGCACACAATTGTATAGAATGTTTATTTTCTTTTTACCTGAACTAGAAAACCCAAACCTGTTCTAGCATCATAATGCCCTTGTGCACGAAGCCGGCTCCATGAAGATCTACATTTACACAGGTTTGAGTGGAAGATCTTGAGCTCTGACCTCAACCCTATTGAACATGAATGACTGCACTCCTGGTCTCCTCACCTACATCAGTACCTGACTTTAATAACCCCCTTGTGGCTGAATGAATCTCCGTAAAATCTAGTGGAACATCTTCCTAGTAGAGTGGAGGTTATTATAATAGCAAATGGAGACAAAATGTAGAATCGGATGTACGAAAAGAATGCACACGCCAATCTTACGCTCAGGTGTCCACAAACTTTTGCCCATATAGTGTGTGTGTGTGTGTGTGTGTGTGTGTGTGTGTGTGTGTGTGTGTGTATTTCAATAACAGTTTGATTCTCTTCCACAGAGGATGAAGATTTCTCGGTTCTTTTAAAGGCACTTGAAGGTCAGGACAGATCCGTTTAAACTTTCTTTCCCGCATCGTCGTCACGCATTCTCTAAGACTTGTCCTCTTTCGACAGATTATGAAAGTTTCGTAGAAGCAGGGCAACATCTCCCGTCACTCGTCTGCGCCATCACAGGTTCGTAAAGAAGACACGGATACGTTGGTTTTTTGTTTTCTCTGTATGTAGTTTGTTAATTTTTTTCCCGTCACTCCAGGTAAAGGTCCTCAGAAAGAATATTATGAGAAGATCATCAACGCTAAAGAGTTTCAGCACGTTAAGATCTGCACTCCTTGGATGGAAGCGGAGGATTATCCCCTTCTGCTGGGTGAGAGCACATCCCTCAGGCATCATACCGTTACGATCTCATTGCCATTGTGTGTGTCGTGCGAGAATATTTATAAAAAAAAAAAATATCGTGTTTGGATGAAAGCGCCGTATTCAAATGCATCCAGATAAGTGTAGACGGAGCACAAAGCGGCCCCAATCCGCATCCTCAAGTACAATCTGGCACAAGCGGTTCTCGAACCTTTTCCCGCCGTTCCCAAAAGTATTGGGACATTGGGTTTATTGCGCCCCACCTGTCATGTCTTTATTGCCCAAGGTTTGAGAACGTCTGACCTAGAGTAGATAGATACAAAATACACGTTTTTTGGTCTTCCCTCCACACTGAGGCGCTGTGAGCAGCTTTGTGAAAACACCGCTTTGTTTGTGGCGGCGAGAAAAACGAAGATATTCAAAAACAAGGATTTTCAAGGTCACGTGACACGTTTTGCTCAGCATCAATTCCAACATTTTGACTGTATTTAAAAAACGTGTATTAAATCGAAGGACAGGAAAAAAAAAAAACACGCCAAAAACAAAGCAGTTTGTTACCCATGCACTGTATAGCGATGATTCAGTGCCCAGGGTGTGTGTTGTCAGAATGTGATTAACGTCACTCTTCGGGTTAAACAGGTTCGGCCGATCTCGGCGTCTGCTTGCACAAGTCCTCGAGTGGTCTTGACCTTCCCATGAAGGTGGTTGACATGTTCGGGTGTTGTCTTCCTGTCTGCGCCATACACTACCAGTGGTGAGTTGTTGAGATTTTTTTAATTCCTTCGCCCTTAGTCGTTAAGGGTAAAGTAGTTGGCGTTCTCAATTGATTGTTGTGTGTGCAGTCTGGATGAGCTGGTAAAACACGAGGAGAACGGCCTGATCTTCAGAGACTCAGCTGAACTCTCAGAGCAGCTGAAGGTAAAAAAAATAAAAAAAATCCTTAAATAAAAATGTTTCCGGAATATACGCCATTTTTTTAAAATACGCCGTGTTTGTCTCGCGTCTGTCCAGCTGCTGTTTTCGGAATTCCCTAACGTCCAGGGGAAGCTGAACGTCTTCCGGAGGAACCTCAGAGAGAGCGGGGAGCAGCGCTGGGACGAAAACTGGGACCAACACATCCTGCCGCTGTTTAAGGAACACTGTGACTGAGCAGTAACCAGAGGAACGATGATAATCTTTAATAATAATAATAATAATGATAACAATAACAAGCCGAGGAGGTCGTAGGAATTCGTACAGGGTAAACATCCATTGTTTGTTTTGTTTTTTGTTTTATTTTTTTCCCCACCCCCCGTGCCATTCCAGCAATTCCATTGGACAAAACTTGAACATGAAGCAAAAAGCACACTTTGTGTACATACGTTGTAAATAAGCACTTTATTACATTTTGAACTCTGTGAGCACGTTGATAATTTCTAAAGAAGAGACTCGGTCGTACGGGAACACTTGCGTGGTGGGATTCGGGGCGGGGACGTGTTTTAATCCAGCCTTTTCTGAAGAGACAAAACAAAGACATCACTGTTAGCGTTAGCGTTACTGATATTAGCTTGAAGAATGCCTGTCCGTGTCGTTATCGTTGTTACATTGTCATGATCCGGATGAAATGCTGACATTAAACTCACCCAGTTCGTCCTTAAAGCGGGCGTAGGTTTCTGGGTTGCGTATCGTCGAGGCGATGTAAACCTCCGGAGGGTCTTCGCAAACGTGGAAAAGTCTCGCAAGCAGTCTCACCAGAGAGCCGACCACCTCGGGATCGTACACCACGTCTGACAAGAAATACAATCTCTCACAAACCCGTTTTGGGAGGTGTTCCTGAAGAAAGAAGGGCTGCGCCCGTACCTGTTGCGACGACGGAATCCGCTCCGATCCTCCTCAGCTCTTCGTCTTGTGCGTGTTCCCAGTTTAGTTCCCGCACGCACACCGACACGTCCGTGTCGTCGTCCTGGTTTAAACCGTTCCTCTGGAGGTTATTGTGAAGTCTCTGAAGCACCCCCTGGTGGCAGTCGGTGAAAATGTATTTTTTGGGTTTGCAGACGCGACACAGTGATACGCCGGCGAGTCCTGCGCCGCTGCCCAGCTCCAGCACCGTCCTGTCACGGAGAGGCATGTCAACCATTTCATCACGGTGTGATTAGCACGCTTCATGGTTATTTTCTTATATCTGAGCTATGATTCATTTTGGAAAAGTATGCAGTTTGCTTTGAGCGATTTGTCGTTCTGGGATTGTATGAGGGGGCAAAAGAACACTAGATTGAAAACACACGTTTTTCCAATACACATTGTCCTATTCTTTTTTCTAAAATATAAAATTAATTTGTACAAGGAAGGAAGGGATGTAAATGATAGATGGACAGATCAGAAATGAAATTCATGAGAGTTTAAAGGAAAAATGAAAAGAATAAGTGAAAGATCTTGAGAAAGCTTGATGGCATAAAGGAAAGAGGAAGTGAAATAAAAATAAACAGGTGAGCAGGTATGTAGAAAGGATGAGAGGAAAGTAAAGGTGAGAAAATGGACTGAATGAGGTACGGATGAATGTGTAGATTTCTTAGTTTCATGGAGGAAAAAAAGATGGATGTAGAGAAGATACAAAAGAACAGATTAATCAATTGGAGGGAAAATAATAGACAGTGCAGGTTTGAAAATGTGAAAGTAGATACGGGTGCAAAAAAGAAAGAAAACAAAAATAATTAATGGATCGAGAAAGAAAAGTAAGAATGGAGATGGTGGACAGAAAGAAGAAAGAGACCTGGAAAGAAAAAGTTAGAGACTGCTTGAGTTAAAAGGGTTAAAAGAAAGCGAGGGAGAGAACGATTTACCTCCCAGCGAAGACATGAGTGTTTTCCAGCGCCCACTCCGTCAGGTAAAGAGCTGCTTCCCACGTGACGAGCCCCGTGGTGCCATCAGAGATCATCGCTACGTTCTCTTCCAGACTCACCGCCTCTCCTGTAGGCTGAACAATTAAGAATCACTACCTGAGGTAACCTGAAACTCAGGGGTTGTGATGTCATACGTGTGAAATTTAAATATCTTTAACACACGCAGTGTTAAATGTCCAGGTAGCCTTCGTTTATGAAGAAGATTCCTGTGGAAAACAAGCTTCTCATGTTTTAATTATTGAAACTATAGTTGAAGTCGGCGTGTGTTCCAATGTAATTCGTTGGTTGCAGCGGTGTTACACTGAAATGTAGCCCTAGGATTTCTAACTTCTGATTGGGTGGGCAGCCTACTGTAGATGGATGGATGAACAGAACAATAGTTAGACAAAAATAATAAAATTGTTATAACTGATAGAAAATAAAAGTTTTCGGTTGCTGTTGGTTATAAAGTCATACAGTAAGGGAAATTTTTTTTTTAAAATAATGTCAAAAAAAAAAAAAAAAAAAAAAAAGGTTATATAATGTCCTAAAACTCTGGTTAAGAATTGAATTGAGAAAAAAGAAAAAAAAAATTATAGAACTTTTTTTTTTTTACATGGGAAAACCTTTTATATAATGTACTGATTTTGTATGGACGTGTTAAAATAGGCTTTAGGATTTAATCTTATTAGAGAACTAATCTGATCCAATAAAAACAAGAGGTTAAAGTTAAAATACAGTAAAAGGTTTTAAGATCAATATCACTGCTTATTTTTAGTTAATTAGATTTTTTATTTTACAAAAAATGTTGTTTATATTAGTTAACGGGCGAACTGGATTAGGTGTTGGGCCTCTGCCACCCCTTGCCCACATGTTATTTGTACCAGCCCACCCTAATATAATTGGCTGTAACTCCCCCTGATTCATTCCCATATTTACTTACCAGGAAGTATGTTTTGTAGCACACCGCCTCCTCTCTAGCGCTCATCACTTCGGCTAAAGCGTCATACAGCTCGTCCAGAGGCTCCGACCCAGTTGACTCATGCTACAAAATAAAATAAAAACAAAAACTTGTTTATACGTATATTTTAATAAACCTGTTATTGTATAATAGAAGGCAGATATGGTTTACCCTTTTTATGAGTTCAGTCAGGAAAAGCCTTCTGTATTTCACTGACGGTGGGTTTTTATGACATAATAAATTAAGACATGTCTAAAAACAAACAAACAGAATAAAAAGAAGTGATTTTTCAAAGTCAAATTCGCCGCTCAAATGTGGATAAATGAGAGCAGGACAACAAATATTCATCTGTCAAAGATTACCTTTTTCAGAATGTCCAAAATCACTCCTGACTGTGAGTTCTGGATTTCAGTTTCTAAAGACTGCAACGTAATATTCAAATATATTCAAATTAGTTTAGTGATGTAAGAAGTGAAATTAAACTTCATTGGCATCTTTACCTTCCATGGAAACGTGTGTAAACGACACATGGCAAAAAAGGACACTTGGAAACGACACGAGACATCCTGAACCTCCTTAAAGCTCATGAGTGTTATTTTTTTAAACGCAATAAAATGAAATATTAGCCTTTTTTTTAATAAATTAAATTAAAAAAACAAGCTTTTCGCATATAAACGACAGCACACAGGACCACGTGTTGTAGTGCTTCCTCGTTTTTAGATAACCACGCCCCCTAGGTTTGGATTGGCCAGTAGCAATTCGGAGTCTGCGCCGTGATATTAAGGCGGGAAAAAAGATAGACGCCATATTGGACAGTGTTGTGCGTTGACGCGCCGCCATATTGGAAAGGGCACATTATGCTAGTCAACGCAAATGAATGGAGAAAGAGAGAGAGAGAGAGAGAGAGAGAGAGAGAGAGAGAGAGAGAGAGAGAGAGATAGATAGATAGATAGATAGATAAAGGTTTTGCATAGAAAACATTTATTTATAAATTTTGCCACCTCTATTCTTCCATACATCAACACCAGAACAGTGTAGAATTGCCCCCAGCTCTGTGACTGCAGTGGTGTTATGTGTATTAGTGTAAATATTTCTCTGTGTTCATACTGTAACACTTTTACATCTAAAACCTTGTGGGTCGTTCCCATATATACACTTTTAAAGCGTTGAAATGAATTCTATTGATGTTGATTTGCAATTGTTGGATTGTTGTGGAATATTGCAGACTTGATTCAGGAAGGATGAAGCTCAGGAAGTAGCCTTACACAGACACTGAGGTGTTTTTACTAGGGGTGGAACGGTACACAAAATTCAGGGTTCAGGACATACCTCGGTTTTGAGTCACGGTTCAGTTCAATTTCGGTACAGTTAAGGGGGAAGAAATGCAAAAAAAATTCAATTTTAAATTTTTTATTAACGCAGTTTATTTGTGAACATCGACAGTTTACATTTTTAAATACAATGTAAAATAAAATGCTTGCTTGGTTAAATATGTATATAAAAATAAAATACATTAAATGAATGCAATACACTTTATTATAATGATTAAATTTAGTCATCGATTCAATAGACACGAATAAAATAGATTAAATACAATGAAATAAATGTAAAAAAAAAAAAGATTTGTTAGACCCCACTTGGGAAATACAGATGTGTGTATGTAGGGATATGTGTGTGTGTGTGTGTGTGTGTGTGTGTTTTACAATTATTATTTAATTTTCTAAAGATGATCTACTTAATTGTTCTACTCATTTCAGCAAACGTCTTCATTTCTTCACCATTCACTCCCTTGATATGTGGAATTGGCACGATTTTCTCCTTAATAATAATAATAATGATAAAAAAATAATGCGTTCACAGTGCGAAAGAAAAAAAGGATTGCATTCGGTTCTGTACGTATACGTGTACCGTTACACCCCTAATATCCAATGTAATCAGTACAACCCATGTAATTAAAAACCATTACACACGTCAGTCATTTGTGAATAATTCTGTTGTTTAATGTTTAATCAGAGCCTCATGCTGTTTTGATGACCTGAGATTTGATCCCAAACCAAATATAACCGTAGTAAACAGTTACACTTGGTCATGTGACATACTGAGGTTAGACACTAATATAGTGCATACACACGTTTCGTATCAAACTTCATAAAAAAAGTGACATTGTAAAGTTTGATGACACACTGCATGGATACATATTTGTGTTAAACAATTTATTAATGATTTATAAATAATCGTCACTTTTTCTGCTTCTGCCTTCGGCCAGAAAGGATCGCATCTGGCAGCGCTTGTGCTTTTTTCGCCTTGTAGGCTGGAGATTTGGGGATTCGAGGCCCCTTGACGTTGACTATGTGTGGGAGGAGAGGCGGGTCTCGTAAGCAAAGACCTGCCTCCTCGGGGGCGTGGCCTCTCAGCAGGAGGCGCTCCGACTCCACGCCGGTTACAGCGATCCAACCTGAGGTAGAGATTTTGAAACGTACATCACCGCTAGTCGACGCGTCCCAAACCGCACACATCATCACGCACGCGTTATGTTGGGATGTTTACGCGTTGCAATGAATTGTGGGAATTGTGATCATTTTTCTGCATAGCGTGTTACCTGCAGAGGATAGCTTGATGTCGGCCACCGCTGTGTCCAGTCCTCGGCCCTCGAGTTCAAAGTCTTGAGACGCGAAAGCTGGAAACGCTTTCATTCGTTCCTCTCCGCCTGATGGAACCTAAACAGGAAACAGCAAAAACAAAATGTAAATGATAACAAGAAATAACTTATGTAGAAGATTTAAAAAGTGATGCATAAATGGATGGAGAAGTGTGAAGTGTCATGTACTTGAAGTGTAATAACTTACGGCGAGAAGAGATTTTCCGGCGTGTTTCTGGTACGTGGAGTCGGCTTTGTCCAAATTAGTGATGTGGACAGGGATTTGAGACGAGGCCACTACAGTAAACCAGCATGGCTGATTTCCCTGAAGAACACAGTATGGAGGTTATAAGGACATGTAATAGTCTCTTTATCTATAAAAATAAGGAGTGTAACGGTACCCAACATTCGCGGTCATTTCGGGAAAGTTATGGGGAAGAAATGAAAATTTTTATTATCATTATTAACATTTGTGATCATCAATAGTTTGCATTTTTAAAACAAATGTAAATAAAATGCATGCTTAGTTAAAAAATATCTAAAATAATATTTGATATTAAAATAAAATCTAATAAATCAAATGTATGCAATACATGTTTATTAGATTGAGTAATCGATTCAATCGGAATAATAAAACGTATTAAATAAAATTCAATAAATTAAAAGTTTTAGTTTACATTTGTTAGACCCCAAAAGTGATTTTTACATTTAATATTTAATTTTGTAAAGATATGATCGTAACTGTTCTACTCATTTCAGCCTCCTTTTCTTCCATCCTTCATTCCAATTGTCAGGATTTTCTCCTTTTGAAAGAAATTCTTGAAGCTAACGCTAAAGTGGCTAACGCTAGTCGGTCAAACAAAATCAGTTTTACAGTTTAACTACAAACCGTATTTTCAGTGCGGAGTGCGTAGACACAAACTAATTCTAGTTTCTTTTTTTTTTATATTCCTGGAATTGTTGTATTTTTTAAGTTTAATAATAAAAAAGATTTTTAAAAAATGGCTCTGCGCTCAAAGTGCGAATAAACTAGCGGTCCGCCACTTAATACGTTCCTGAGGGAAGCGAAAGCCATGTACTGAAATATATATATAAAATCTTACTTCCAGATAATCGATCCGTGCCAGGGCTCCTAGGAACACCACCATCCCCGGCTTGAGTACGAACGTCCTGGGTGTTATGGCGTGCGTTGGCACCACGAGCTTCACTTCCTGATCATTCAGCAGGCTGAGAATCTGTTGATTGCACAACAGAATAGGCAAAACATTCGACAAAGCATCGTTTAGCTCAAGTAACAGCATCTGATGTTACTCACGTCCCGTTCTTTCATGATGCCCGGCGTGTCGTAGAACCAGTGAGCGTCTTTAATTTCGTTGTATGTAAATTCGGCCTCGGGTTCGTCCTCGGGGGTCGGTCTGCCCACGTTGTCTTCATTAAGGTCCTCTCCGAAGCTGAGGCTGTCTGGATCGAACTCCACCAGGTCTTTTCTGGAAGACTGCACCCGGAAGGTTCTCCCAACACGGCCTGCGATCGAAGCACACACAATTTTGGTTCTCCTTCAGCATTTTACATCATGGAGGCGGGATTTCAACCAACTTCAGCTCACCAATCAAGTAGCCCTGTTTACGGAAATGCTGGATTCTTCTGCGCTCCTCGGGCTCGAGATCGTCCTCGGTCTGTCCTGCCGCCAGCCGCAGTCGCTCCGCGCGTCTGAACATGCGGTACGGTGTTGGGTTGATGATGGGGAACTTCAGAAGGTTCAGTGTTGTCCCTTAAAAAAAAAAAATAATAAATAAATAAAGTTTTCACATAATTTAAACGCTTTTTGTTTTTAATTTATCCTGTATTTCCATGTGGTAACTATAAGCACAGACAAATTATTCATAACTAAATCACAGAATTGATTTATTACATAATAATAATTGGATTTTGGGGCATGTTTTGTGCAAACATACTTATTGCTCATATGTTCAAATGAATTTCTGTCAAATTGATGTCAGAACGTTAGACAGTTACATCAGCTAGCAACGTTTCAGGTTTTATATTAGTATTAGGGGCTTTCGTTTCGGTGCACGTGTATCAAATGTATCGATCCTTTTCACGTGCAGGTGCAATCACACAATCCGAGTTCCCTCACGTATCGAGTGATAGAACGCGAGTTTAAAAAATTGTTGAAAACGTACACGGAAAAAAAGGGATTTTGTTCAGCGCATGCACGAATTCACTTCCGTTTTTTTTCCGTTAAGTAGATCATATCTTTATAAAATTTTATATTCAATGTAAAAACACACGCCCCCCAAATGAGGTCTAAAAAAATGTAGTCATTTTTCCATTTAATTCAATTTGTGCCAATTTAATCAATGACTCAGTTTAATTAATATAATAAAAGTGCACTGAATTCGTTTGATTTATCCGATTTTATTTTTAGAAAATAGTATCAAATATTGTTTTATTCATTATTTAACGAAGCGGGCATTTTATTAAAAATTGTTTTAAAAAATATAAACTGTTGATGTTCACAAAAGTTAATGATGATAATAAAAAAAATTTAAAATACAATTAAAAATAATAAAATTCTCTTTAACTGTACCAAAATTGGACCAAACCGTGACCCAAAAACCGAGTTTTTTGTAACGCCCCTTTTTTATCCTAAAAGGAAGCAAATTATAGATGTTTCTGACAGGAATTATTTTTTTTAGATAATTATTCTTGAATTATTCTAGATTTTAGTCATAGTCTTCACTGATGTCACTAAACAGCTGTTAGCCAACTTGATAGAATTAATAAAATGTTTGTGATATTTGATTTTCGAACGCTAATGTGACGTTTATGACAGGAATTTATACATTTTCGATCATTTTCACTGCTAGAACTGAGCCAGATGTTTAGAACAATGAGCCATTTGAGACCTGAAAAGGGACAAGTGAGATGATTGACCTCAAATCACAGTCAGTTGCACGGTTAACCCCGAAAAACTTGGAAAAAAATGTTTTCCCTCCAAAAATACAAAAGAATATATTTAATTTTCTCTTTGATACAACCTCAGAATCAAACGATTGATGTCGTACCAGGCCATGGTGATATTGTGGCTTTATGGATCACATCAGATGCTCTGGATTTGCAGTAATCAGACTCCAGAAGAGTGTTAAACAAGGTGGACTTGCCAGCATTGGCAGTACCAACCAAATAAACATCTCCTTTATACTTCCAGGATGCCTGGAGCTTCGTGATCAAGTTCTCAATCCCGTATCCCGTTTTGGCACTGATCAGATGAACGTCTTTGGAATCTCGTGTGGGAATTCCAGCATCAGCGCAATGCTGTGCCAGCTGCCTCCTGATCCTCTGCAGGTAATCGTGGGAGTCTCCAGGCAGCAGGTCCACTTTGTTCCCTAAAATAACGATGTGCTTGTTTTTGCCGACGAGCTGCGGCAGGTCGGGTACGATGGAATCCGGAAGATCTAGGAGATCCACGATGAGCAGCACCAAAGCTTTCTCCGATTTGATCCTCCTCACGATGTTCTTGTACTCGTCCTTCGACATGGTGACGTTCAAAGCCTTGTGGTGGTGCGTGAGAAGAAAACAACGCTGACATATGGAGTTTTGGAGCTTCTCTCCTTCTAATAATTGCTTGTATTTCTCACTGGGAAGGTAACCGGGAACTTCAGGAGCGGTGCAGTGCATTAAAGCACCACAGCCTGAGCAGGAGACGTCGCTGATGGGCATCTCAGCATCCGGACTTCCGTAGACCTTCTGCTCCTGCTTCGTTTTGTTCGTCTTCTTCTTCCTGGATCGTTCCAGTGGAAATCCAGCGTCCTGGAATTCTATACAATCCTCGAGGTCCAGGTTCTGATCTCTGACTTTTTGCAAAGATCTCAGCTGCAGCTCCAGAGCTTTTTGCTGGAGTTCTGGGACGCTCTTTCTAGGCGGCTTGACCTCTTTTGCTTTCATCGAGTCTGTGATTTGAAGTTGTTCAGGATCTTCTTTGTGGTCCTTGGATTTACAGTAGTCTGGGAAGATGAATTCTTCCTCCTTGTCAGGTTCAACATATGAGAAGGTCTCTGGTGGGGCTTTAAGCGTGTTTTCAGATTTCTTCTCAGTGCTATGAAATCGTAATGTCCACTTGTCCAGATGTCGAGATGTCGCAAAAATCTGATGTTTGTTTAATGACAGCAGGTCAAAATAAAACGACGAGTGACATAAATGTCTCCATTCTAAGCCTCTATGCTGTTGCTCGCTTCTCATTAAAGCCCATTTTAAACGCCTAGAAGCAGGAAATCTCAGTACAGGCACTTGGAATAACCTAAACATGGCAACTCGAAATAAATTATAGGAAAATGTACAACCTTGAAAATATTCGACACACGTGAAACAGCCCGGTGTGTATTTCTTCCTGCGTCGCAGGAAAATTGCGTCACCAGAGTGGTCGTTATTTATTCCTATTTAAAAAAAAAAAGTATTTGTGTTTAATGGACATGCTGCATTAAACAATTATCTCTTTAGAATAGGTAAGCATGATTCGGGTGAATGTGACAAGTGTGGGGAACTGGAAACAGTGAGACACATTCTTTATAAGTGTCCTGTATATGAAAGGGACAGGTTCTAGTTATTCAGGAATTAGAGTGGATAGGAGAGGGCGATGTTTCTCTGAAGGTACTGTTGGGATGCGAGTATGGGCAATCAAGATCTCTAGAACTGTTATTTAAGTACCTTAAAAATACAGGGACTATAGACAGAATTTAGGTATTTATTTAACCTTTTTTTTTCCTTTTCTCCATATTCTGTGTTCGCTCCACACTCCAGATCAGTAGGTGGCGGTATTGCACCTTTCGTTGGTCTGCCAAACCGCCATAAAACACCACAAGAAGAAGAAGCCAACTTCTGTGATAGCATGTTTCCGGAAATGACATATAATTTACGCGCCACTCTCGCAGGCGGATTTTAAGCGCCGAGACGCGGCTGCAGATTTCACTCTTCTTATTTATTTTTGTTATTAGAAAGAATTACAGCACCGAAACGCGATGTACGACCAAGATGAAGGTCTGTTTATAGCAGCATGTTGATATCAATTTGCCTTTTTGCAGCCTGCGATTCGCCACAAAGCCTCAGACAGCGGTTATGCGTGTGCGGTGGAGTTCTGTTTCTCAGCTAACAATATATCGCTCTTATTGTTTTATTTCCTAACCGTTTTTGTTTATGCGCCGCCCCCTGCTCTCTGATTGGCTGTCCTTGAACGAAACTGTGTTTTGCGATTGGATAACGATTTCATTCACGAATCAGTGATGGCGCTGCCTTCAGGTCTAACCAATCATCATTAGAGAGGCGGGATTTAACGGAATGCGGGTGCTAACAAGAAAATGACGCTAGTAGTGAAATTAGCGTTAGCGTTTATTGAGCTGGTTGTAACTTTTTTATTATTATTTTTTTCAGTAGACTTTGAAACATTGTTTTTTTTAATTTTGCGGTAAACTAAGTATATATTTTTGCTATATTGGTTAGTATTTTGATGCAAAAACATGGGTTAACACTAATAACTGTCCTGTTTTGATTACATGTGCAATATGTAGGGTGTGAAATAATGGTGTGTGGGATTTCTAAGTTCAGTTTTTCATTTTTCTATGAGCAGTTGAGAAGAAGTCAGTGTTTCCCTTCATATCTCATGCTGTTATTTATGTTTATTCTAATTGAAGCAGATATCCAGTATGACGAGGATGATGATGAAATCACTCCTGATCTGTGGCAGGAAGCCTGCTGGATTGTTATCAGGTCTTAGCTCACTTTTTTTTGTTCTTTTACTGAGGTTGAGCCTGATCTTCTGGTGTTTTTTGAAAATCCCATGTCACCAATATTTTTTTCTTTTCCTTCATGTTTCTGATCTCCAGTTCCTACTTCGATGAGAAAGGTTTGGTGCGGCAGCAGCTGGACTCGTTCGACGAGTTCATACAGATGTCCGTGCAGAGGATTGTGGAGGACGCGCCGCCCATCGACCTGCAGGCTGAGGCCCAGCACACCTCCGGAGAGGTGGAGGAACCGGTGAGCTCTCTCTTTCTGTCTCCCTTTCGTTCTATCTCGCATGTTTTTTCTTGGATACAAAACCGGTGTTTTTTCCCTCTGCAGCCTCGGTTCCTGCTGAAGTTCGAGCAGATCTACCTGTCCAAGCCGACGCACTGGGAACGAGACGGCGCTCCGTCACCCATGATGCCCAACGAAGCACGACTCCGCAACCTCACGTCAGTGTAGACCGGGATTAAAAAACACATTACAGCGGAATAGTGCGATTTTAGGGATTATTCCCTAAAAATAAACAGCAAGTTGATTTGAGTGGTATTTATGTATCATTATCATGCACCTGGTGTGTGTGTGTGTGTGTGGGGGAGAGAGAGAGAGAGAGAGAGAGAGAGAGAGAGAGAGAGAGAGAGAGAGAGAGAGAGAGAGAGATGAGTTTAGAGGCCATTTTTATTTTGGGCATTTAAATTGAGTTGAAGATCGAATCATTTTAGTGACTCGGTTCTTTGATTCTCGAAACGAACAAATCTTTTGTTGAGTCATTTAGTTCATTTCTTTGCGTTGATCAGAAATAAAATTGAATGAAAAACAAAATCGCCTCTCATATCTTCTCGTTCGTGGCGCTAGTTCACCAGTCACGTGATTGGACCAATAATAATTGATTAATAAAAAAAAAATAACCCCTGATCTATTGCGTTGTAGTGGTGAACGTTTTGAGCGATTCTTTAATGTGACTCAGAAGAACGAGTCGTCTCGTAAAGTGATTCGTTCATTTTTCTAGACACGCACGAGCGAAGCATATGTACAGGAAACAGAATCGAGTAGTTCATCTCTCGACTCTTGTATGTAAGCAGCCCAGAGTAACGTGTGTTTGCGTTTTAGGTACTCGGCTCCTCTGTATGTGGACATCACCAAGACCATCATAAAGGAGGGAGAGGAGCAGCAGCAGACGCAGCACCAGAAAACCTTCATCGGAAAAATTCCCATCATGCTGAGATCCACCTACTGCCTGCTGAGTGGCCTGACAGACCGTGACCTGTGTGAGCTGAACGAGTGTCCCCTGGACCCGGGCGGATATTTCATCATCAATGGCTCAGAGAAGGTTGGAGGGGAGTTTGCTGGTGTGGGAATCATGTAAACGCTGGGGTCCCTAAAAAAATGTTTTTGAAAGAGCAACATAATCACAGACAAATGCATGTTACTTTTAAAGAGATAAACCGCCTTTTAAAAGCATTATTGATGACACTTTTTCGATTAGATATGAATATGTTCATGAATAAATATTGATATAAATAATAAATATAGCGCTCTCCGTGCAGCGAGCGGTCTCGTGTGTAAAAACAAGCAGCGTCTGTGATTCGCCTCTAGAGGCCGCTCTCGTGACGACAGATGACTATCGGTATGGATTTTTACCGATTGCCAGTAGTTAATAACTAATTTTAGTTTGAAAGGCAACATTTATCATTAAATGCAGATATGATATGAGTAAAACATTTTATATTTTAAAATTCGTAGTTTGGGGACCCCTGAAGAAGTGTGTGCGTGGAAACCTTTTTTAAAATTTGTATTATTTTTATTATTGAGCACGACGTGTGTGCGTTTCTTGCAGGTGCTGATCGCTCAGGAGAAAATGGCCACGAATACAGTGTACGTGTTCGCCAAGAAAGACTCTAAATACGCCTACACGGCTGAGTGCAGGTCCTGTCTGGAGAACTCCTCCAGACCCACCAGCACCATCTGGGTCAGCATGATGGCCAGAGGAGGGCAGGTACAATCACACCGCTTATATTCCACCGCCGTTCTTTCCTTAACGTCGTGTTCCCCTGCTGTCGGTCTTATTCCAGTTCCTGTTTCCGAAACTAGGGCGTGAAGAAGAGCGCAATCGGTCAGAGGATCGTCTCCACCTTGCCGTACATCAGACAGGAAGTTCCCATCATCATCGTTTTCCGAGCACTGGGCTTCGTGTCCGACCGAGATATCCTGGAACACATCATCTACGACTTCGACGATCCTGAGATGATGGAAATGGTAAATAAATAAATAAATCAATGAAAAATACTGATAATTTAATTAATTATACTGTTTTTTTTGTTAATAGTTTTATCTTATCATGTGAAGGCTCATGAGTTTTAACTGTTACTATAGAAACGGTAATCTCTTGGAACAAGACTAGCGCTTCACTACTATCGTTAATCATTAGGTGAAGCCGTCTCTGGACGAGGCATTCGTGATCCAGGAGCAGAACGTGGCCCTGAACTTTATCGGCTCCAGAGGGGCCAAACCCGGAGTCACGAAAGAGAGGAGAATCAAATACGCCAAGGAGGTTCTACAGAAGGAGGTGCTCCCGCACGTCGGCGTGTCCGACTTCTGTGAAACCAAGAAAGCGTACTTTTTGGGGTAAGATTTCTAGAGGGGAGGAAAAAACCTAACGAGAGATTCAACGTCAGTCTTATTTATGGTTTTGTATTAATTAGTGGTCAACCGATTCATCGGTTTTGCGTCGATAGTTGATTGCTGGAGAGTTTTTCCTGCTTCCGGTCTGCTGTCGTTACGAGAGTGACCTCTAGAGGCCAATCACTGACTCCACATGCTGTTTGTTTTTACACGCGAGACTTGGCGCTGTACGGAGAGCGCTATAATATATTTATAATTGATTAATTATATCATATTTATTCATTAATATATTTAAAACTTTTAGCACTTTTACATGATCTAGTGTCCATTTAAAAAACTCTCATTGATTGTAAACACTAAATGCTGCTTCTCTCCCTCCCTCTCAGTTATATGGTGCACAGGCTCCTGCTGGCGGCTCTGGGCAGAAGAGAACTGGACGACAGGGATCATTATGGCAACAAGAGGCTGGATCTGGCCGGGCCCCTCCTGGCGTTCCTCTTCCGAGGGTGAGAACGTCGGCTCTCCATCTGTTTTCTCATATTTTCTGTTTGTTGTTTTTATATCACACATTATACTACCGCTCCACACCAGGATGTTCAAGAACCTGCTGAAGGAGATCAGGATCTACGCTCAGAAGTTCATAGACAGAGGGAAAGACTTCAACCTCGAGCTGGCCATCAAAACGCGCATCATCTCCGACGGCCTGAAGTATTCTCTGGCCACGGGTAACTGGGGCGACGTCAAAAAAGCCCATCAGGCTCGGGCCGGGGTGTCTCAGGTGATCTCATCATGGCTCATGTGTATGAACATCTTGTTCATGAACTTGCGCGTGATGCGTTTTGTTATACTAAAGAGCATCGATTGTACCACAGGTGTTAAACAGACTGACGTTCGCCTCGACGCTTTCTCACCTTCGCCGCGTGAACTCGCCCATCGGCCGAGACGGCAAACTGGCAAAGCCGAGGCAGCTCCATAACACCCTGTGGGGTATGGTGTGTCCCGCCGAGACGCCCGAGGTACCGATGAGTTCACTTCAGAAATCCGAGAGCTGTTTCATTAAACATTACAGGCGTAACTCAGAGTCCCTGAACTGTGTTTTTGTGTGTGTGTGTGTGTGTGTGTGTGTGTGTGTGTGTGTGTGTGTGTGTGTGAGAACAGGGCCATGCTGTAGGTCTGGTCAAGAACTTGGCCCTGATGGCATACATCTCGGTGGGTTCGCAACCGTCACCCATCCTGGAGTTTTTGGAAGAGTGGAGCATGGAGAATTTAGAGGAGATCTCACCCGCTGCTATTGCCGAGTCAGTTTTGAGTTCTCTATCTGGAGGTTTATTACGATAAGAAATGTGAGTGTGATGTGTGCTGCTTTCCTTTTCATTCAGCGCTACCAAGATCTTCGTAAACGGCTGCTGGGTGGGAATCCACAAGGACCCCGAGCAGCTGATGAACACTCTGAGGAAGCTCAGAAGGCAGATGGACATCATTGTGTCTGAGGTAAAAGATAAACGGCTCGGAACTTGAAAAAATTTGCGCAGAAAAGCGGCGCGGCTCACGAGCTCGCTTCCTCCGCTCAGGTGTCGATGATCCGCGATATCCGAGAGCGCGAGATCCGGATTTACACGGACGCCGGGCGGATCTGTCGTCCGCTGCTCATTGTGGAGAAACAGAAGCTGCTGCTGAAGAGGCGCCACATCGATCAGCTCAAAGAGCGAGAATACAACAACTACAGGTATGCAAGTGCTGTTTGGAGGCTGCTGAAACTCATGACTGGTTCAAGACTATAGTTCTATTCTGCGTGTGTGTGTGTGTGTGTGTGTGTGTGTGTGTGTGTGTGTGTGTAGCTGGCAGGACTTAGTGGCGAGTGGTGTAGTCGAGTACATCGATACTCTGGAGGAGGAGACCGTGATGTTGGCTATGACTCCAGATGATCTCCAGGAGAAGGGTGTGGCCTACTGCTCCACCTACACGCACTGCGAGATCCATCCATCCATGATCCTAGGAGTTTGTGCGTCCATCATTCCTTTCCCCGATCACAATCAGGTCTGACACACGCACAAACCTTAGAAACCGCACAGGAATGTGCACAGGTTCAGACTAACCATAGTGTGTTTGTGTGTTTAGTCTCCTAGGAACACCTACCAGTCTGCTATGGGGAAGCAGGCTATGGGTGTGTACATCACCAATTTCCACGTGCGTATGGACACCCTGGCTCACGTCCTGTATTACCCGCAGAAGCCTCTGGTCACTACACGCTCTATGGAGTACCTGCGCTTCAGAGAGCTGCCAGCAGGTGACACTAATCACAGGGTTATGATTTAATACGAGGTGGTGTAAAAAAAGGTTTTTAACAGGCCAATAGATGGCAGCACAAGGCTGCACGCACATTCACCGAGCTCCTCACACACGAGTCTCTGTCTAGAGGAAAAACCCATATCGGTCGATTATAATTAAAATGTCTCCTTTTCCAGGCATCAATTCCATTGTGGCCATTGCATCATACACGGGTTACAATCAGGAGGACTCGGTCATCATGAACCGTTCTGCCGTGGACCGAGGATTCTTCAGGTAGGTCTTTGCCTTGGAGGTTTAAAGCACTATAGGTAGATCACTGCTTCCCCAATCAGTTTGAATGGTACGAAATCCAAACCTCCAGCAATCGAGCTCTAAGATAGTAAACGCGTTCCGTTCGCAGGTCAGTGTTCTATCGCTCTTATAAAGAGCAGGAGTCGAAGAAGGGCTTCGATCAGGAGGAGATTTTCGAGAAACCGAAGCGTGAAGAGTGTCAGGGTGAGTCACGCGGTTAAAAATGTATTATCGGTGATAAGACGCATATGAATGTTCGCTATAAGCATGTAATGTGTGCGTGCGCGTTTCAGGAATGCGTCACGCCATCTACGACAAGCTGGACGACGACGGCCTGATAGCGCCGGGCGTGCGCGTGTCCGGCGAGGACGTGATCATCGGCAAAACGGTCACTTTACCCGAAAACGACGACGAGCTCGACAGCACGAACCGACGCTACACGAAGAGGGACTGCAGCACGTTTCTGCGCACCAGCGAGACCGGCATCGTCGACCAGGTCATGGTCACGCTCAACCAGGAAGGCTACAAGTTCTGCAAGATCCGGGTGGGTGCGGCGTTTCCTGCCGACGACGCGGAAAATCGGTCGTAGTCGTGAGCCTGTGATCATGTGACTTTGGGCTTGTTTTATCTGCAGGTGCGCTCCGTCCGAATCCCTCAGATCGGAGACAAGTTCGCCAGTCGACACGGACAGAAGGGAACCTGCGGGATCCAGTACAGGCAGGAGGTGAGGGTTTTTCACCTTGATATCTAATCTTTAAAAAAAGAAATGATAGAAAAATTTAAAGCTTTAAAATATTGCACGTTATAAGTGTAGATTTATTGAGTCTTGTAGTAATGCAGATATTGTTGCTGTTTTTTTTCCATGCAGGACATGCCCTTCACATGCGAAGGAATAACGCCAGACATCATCATCAACCCCCACGCTATCCCGTCCAGAATGACAGTCGGTCACTTGATCGAGTGTCTTCAGGGGAAGGTAAGGTATACACACATTCTCAAAAACCCAGAATTTGAGGTCAACCGATTTCAGTTTTGCAGATCCATACTAGCGGCAAAAAAATCCATACCGATAGTTTTTCCGGGTTGTGTTCTACAGTACAAGAGCAGCCTCTAGAGGTGAATCTCTGATGGCATGGTTTTTTAATTTTGGATGTTTTTATTTATTCAGAGTGTTACTTTTAGTTTCAATTTGAATGGATGCATTTGTTAATAGAATTAATTAATTTTTTTTCTGATTCAACACAGATTTATTTTTTTATGTATTTTTGTAATAAAGTTCAGTACAATTTTACATTGTGTGTGTTAGTGGACTGAAAATAGATCATGTAAAGGCTTAAGTTTCTTAACTTTTTTACTCACAGGTTTCTGCGAATAAAGGGGAGATCGGTGACGCCACGCCGTTCAACGACGCTGTGAATGTGCAGAAAGTGTCTAACCTGCTGTCTGAATATGGCTACCACCTACGAGGAAACGAGGTAAGAAGCCTACGTCTGATCCAGTATCATGTTTTTTATTTGTTTTGTTTTTTTTATTATTATTATGAAGTATTCCAGTAAATCTACAGCATGCTGTTCACTTTCTGGTCCTGTAGGTGCTGTATAATGGTTTTACGGGTCGTAAGCTGACCTCTCAGATCTTCCTGGGTCCTACTTATTATCAGCGGCTCAAGCACATGGTGGATGATAAGATCCACTCGAGGGCACGAGGTCCCGTCCAGATCCTCAACAGGCAGCCTATGGAGGGCAGATCACGGTGAGACTAGATCACACTCCTTTAAGTACAGACAGAGAAAGTAGTTTATGTTCGAGATATATATATATTTTTTTGCCCTCTGAAAATCAGCATGATTACAAATGTGATATTGATTTTATACAACAGTTCAATAAACAAGAAGTTAATATTAATGGGCTTGCGTTTTAGACACAATATCGTTTGTTTTTACTTTATTTTTTGCACAAAAAATAATCCAAACTAAGCCACAGCACTGTTTTGCGTCTCTGAGCAAAATGATGGTGTTTTGTTATTAAACCAATGATTCGGTTCAATCCCATGATTCACTTATTAACAGTGACTTGCTGCCACCTACTGGTGGTTTTAATTTTACATTAATTTTTTTTTTTTTACTAATCTCAAATATTAAGGTTGAATTTTTCCGCTGCATTGCAAATTTCTGCGTTAAATTTTGTCGATACTGATTTCATTTGCCTGGTAACAGCCACAAAGTCTTAATATTCTAATTGACTAAGAATTTGAATGCCCATAAAAGGTTAAAAAAAAAATAATAAACTATATAAACTTTTCGGAAAAAAAATGAATCTCCAGATTAATCACTGCTGTGAACTGACCAACACACAGAATATGAAGAACCTTCAAAATGTTAAGGTTCAGCTGTCCATGGTAGTCCAGCACAATAACACACACTCAGCAAATTATCGTCTAAATATCGTTATCAATAAAATAAAAAATGTATAAGTGAATAAATCGATAATTGTGTGTTCAGTGATGGAGGCTTGCGTTTCGGAGAGATGGAACGAGATTGTCAGATCGCTCACGGCGCAGCCCAGTTCCTGAGGGAGCGGCTGTTCGAGGCGTCCGATCCCTACCAGGTGCACGTGTGCAACCTGTGCGGCCTCATGGCCATCGCCAACACGCGCACGCACACGTACGAGTGCCGGGGCTGCCGCAACAAGACCCAGGTAAGAGTTCTGCCACTTTTACACTTCCCATAGCATTCTATCGCTCAGCATTCGGTTCAGCGTCTGACCCTCGATCGATGTGGTTTAGATCTCGCTGGTGCGTCTGCCGTACGCCTGCAAGCTTCTCTTCCAGGAGCTCATGTCTATGAGCATCGCCCCACGCATGATGACCACCTGAACCCCGCACTGCTGAATCATGGGAAACAGGACGAGCATCGGCGTTTTCCCTCGTCACAACCGCACACACTCGACCGACGTCCCTAAAGGATCTCTGATGGTCATTTTGGTGTCCAGTATCGTATTTTTATTTTTTTGTAAAATGTAGGAGGAAATAAAGCTTTGATTGTTTTGTGCTTTTTGTTGATTCTTCCTTCTTTCTTTTTCTTTTTTTTAATGCAATCTCCTGTTGCTATAGTAGTGTTAAGAGGTCGCTTTCTCTCACTTTCTCTTAATCAGTACTTAGTTTTTTTCCTCGTGTTTAGCGCACGTTCGAGACGCAGCATCGTCGCTAATAGAACATGCACTTAATCTGATTACATGGAAAATGTAAGTACTGATTACGAGAAAGCGACTTTGATCTCGAGATCACAAGAAAAAAATCCACATTTTAATCATATTGGCGGGGGGAAAATCTCAACATTAATAAAATACACATCTAATTATTTTTTTTTTTGCAAGAATGTTTTGCGTTATAAAGAATCATTAGTTTAAAAAAAGGTGCTCAGGAAACAAACAAAAAAAAAACAAGTATAATAAAGACGGGATTTTCTCATCTTTATCTGTATGAGCAAGATGTGTTGCATAACAGAATAATGCGATTTATTTGCCAAACACGTTATTTGCTTTCGAATCATTTAGAAATTCAGATGGAAAATTCACAATTGGCTAAAAAATAAAATAAAAATCCAGGAATTTGAGGAGCTCAGGTGTACATCAGTAAACGGAGGTGGATTATCAAGTGTATATCTGACACCGATCCATGTGAGAACAGCAACATCTCTCCAACAAACATGACATTATAAGATTTCCAGTTGTTTCACATCAAATCATTTTCATTTTAATGACTCTCAGGGTGTGTTTTTTTTTTGTTTGTTTTTTTTTTTTTTTGAAGGAAAACCTGCACCAACACCTGCATTAGATACTGAAAAATCGACATGATCAGGATCCTGAGTTTGGAAACACGGGGCTGAAATAAATAATGTTCTGAAACGTGGTTCATCCTTAGAACAATGTTTAATATCTGAGAAAAGAAGTTTGATCTTTGGACCAGTCACAGTTGTAGATAATCAGTGAGAGTAGTCTGGATTCAAATGTTTATTATTATTTAATGTAAAAATCTGAATAATCTAATTGTTAAAGGAAATGATAGTTAGGATTAGGATATAATACGAGTTGGAATATTTTGATGTAGGAAATGGTGATCGAAATAATCCGATTTGTATCAGAAAGAAGGGGATGAAGTTTTTAGACAAGAACAATATTTTGTTGTGGAAATTTCATCCAATTATTAAGATGGAAGATTTTTTTCGATTAGATCAGAAACACTCTGTTCAACCCAATTATTAGATTCAACTTTTTCCACACATGCAGAACAGTAACTCATTATTCTAACGGTGTTCAAGAGCCTGAGCTTCAAACCATCATCATCTATCTCACACACACACATGCCAGATGTGCACCTGTCCAGGTTTAAAACACTACTATTCATGATCTTGTTGCACCTCTGCAGTTCCATGGCGCTTTGGGAAAGTCGGTGCCTCTTGTTTCTGAGGTTGCAGGTTCAAACCTGACGTTGATTTGTTTGTTTTTCTATTTGAACAGTTTTAGTAGATGATATAATGCACTAAACGAAGGCGTTATTCCAGCCTTCACTGGTGGTTCAGTGGTGCAGGTGCAGTCATGAGAGTGATGCTGGTGTTCAGGGTTCAAGTCCCTGTTAGGGGTCACGTGTGGAGATCTTCATCCTGGGAGGTTCTGCTAATCAGGTTGATGTGTTTCTTTTAAAACTAATAGTTGAAGAGTGAAGTGTTTCAGTGTCATGTATTGTAGAATTAAATAAAATAAAGAGGCGAAACAAAAAAGTAAACAGAAATGATTAAAAAAAATTTTTATAGCATTCCATTTACTCTATTTACTTTATTTACTTTTCCTAATTACAGTTTTTTTTTGTTGTATTTTTTACTTTATTATTGTCATTAGGCATCTTTTTTTTTTAAAGAATGGTACGTGAAATAAAGTAAAAATTATAGTAAACGAAATAAAACAGCAAATAAAAAGAAAACCATGAACAAAAAAAAAAAACATTAAGTAGAAGATAAACTGAAACCAGTCAAAATGGAAAAGCAAAAAGCAGAAGAACAAGATAAAAATATAAAAAAAAATATATAAATAACATAGATGATATTAGGATAATATATAGTATGTAAAGATAAACAAATGTAGAAGGAATAATGCAAAAGAAAAGTAGGATGAATGAAAATAATAGTACAAAAAAAAAATATATATATATATATTATATATATATATATAAACAAGAGAGAGCCCAGAGTAGCATAACCCCTCCTTTCACCTCTCCAGGAGCCCCAGGTGGGACAGACCGGACTTTCTCTCTCTTTCTTTCTCTTTGCCGGATTTTACAGTCCCACCCAGGCCCAGCACCTACAGCTCACCAGGAGTCTCGAACCGAAGTTCTTTGGAGACCGGACTGCACCATTAACCCATTGAGCCATCGGAGTGAACAAGTTCCCTCCTTAATTTACAGGGTTTATCTTTTAACCTTCCACCAATACAGGAGGAAAAAAGTCTACAGAAAGCTCACCTGAGGCAGGATTCAAACCAGGAACCACACATTCCAAGATCTACTGACCTACCCACTAGGCCACCATGAAAGAGACATGAGGAAGCTTCTTTTACAGGGATTTATTTTTTTAATATTAGGATAAGCCACCAGAGACCCCTCTAGAAACCCCTGTAGCAGCCATCAAGAAGCTTTGTAGTGTTTAGTGTCCATGTGTTTATAAAACTCAGCTAGTTTACAGCTACTAACCTTCCTCATAAAAAGTGAGAATGGAGAATCGATCGTAAATTCTTTATTTGTAAGTGAAAATAAAAAGTTGACCGTGTACACTGATAGAAAACATTAAAAAGGAATACCTTTTGCTTTTGAGCCGCCTCTCTTTCTCTCTCACACACACGTCTCTTTCTCTCTCACACACACTTCTCTTACACAAATCCTCTAACATCAGCGTCAGTTCCGAAACTCAGTACACACACATTCTTCTTTCCTGGAGATGCTGGTCACCAAAACACTCGGATGTTGCGAGTACGTGATGTACACGACGAATAATACGGAAATACACACAGATTTAATCTAAAGACATAAAAAACATGAACCTGGGGATGTGATCTATCTCCATCTCTATCTCCTGCTGTGTTGTGTTAGAAGTGTGTGTGTGTGTGTGTGTGTGTGTGTGTGTGTGTGTTTGAGGTGTGCAGATAAAGTACAGTGGCTAGTATGCCTATCATGTCTGGGTGCTGTTAGTGTGTCACAAGGAGGGGTGTGTGTGTGTGTGTGTGTGTGTGTTTACAGTTGTGTCTACATGTTCTCTGTCCCATCCGAGTCCTGATCTTGCAGGTGGTGTCATCAGGGGGTGAACACACCGTCCTCACAGCTCGTCGTCCTTGACCACTGTGCGCGCGCACACACACACACACACACACACACACACCAATCACCAATTAATAGTGACATTCAATAATTTCCTGTAATCATTATAGCACTTGTAAGGTACTCACTCTTCTCTCAGTCTTTCTGTTGAACAATCGTTTACTGACCAATCAAGCGCGTACCACCAAATCAAACATTAAGCAAGTCGACCAATGAAAACACGAGGGCCGAGCCGAAGGGGCGAATTTAAAACCTACACCCTAGCCATAGGAAGATCGGATCGCTCGATTTTTGAATCTCGTCCATCAAATAAACGAATCTTTCATTCAACATCATAAATATAATGTTACATATTTAATAATCAGATCCCCAAAACGTCTACACGCACCAACTATTGTTCCAAGCATTTATATTTGTATATACTTTATGGGAGTCAAGTGAACAAAAAACAAATGACTCGGACTAGAAGAGTTGAGAAATACGTTTCCTGTACATAACCTTTTTTCGCGATGCTTTGCTCATGCTAGAAAGTGAACGAGTCACTTTTTGAGACGACTCGAGTCACATTAAAGAATGGTGCTGCCTATAAAAGACGTCGTAGCTCCATGGATAGGGTATTGGACTTCTGTAGTGTAGAAGATCATGAGTTCAAACCCCAGCACCACCAAACTACCCCTGCTGGGCCCCTGAGCAAGGCCCCTCACATGCACAGTGTATAAATGAGATCATTGTTCATTGAGAAATATGAGTGATTATAAAAATCAACAAACAAATACTAGAAATGCAACATGCACATTTTTTCCCCTGATTGCTGAAGATATGAATAGTACAAGTCAGTCGAAGCCTCACTTTTTTTCTATATCCGTCTTGAAATAGGAGGAAAAATCGAGTAATTATTCTACCAACGTACGGATATGTAATTCCTTCCAGGTTATAACATCTAATGCTGTTACAAATTTCTGTCCAAAATGACTCAGTTACGACCTGAGTTACGATGGAGATGTGTTCCGGTGACTCCGTCGTAACTCGAAAATAAGTGGAGACATGCCCAAGCCTGCCCAGGAGTCTTGTATGATCAGTATAGGAGTATTATATTGACATTTGTTCTAATGTAATTTAGCATAACAGAGCAATTTACACTGCTGTAATGTAGTTGTACTTTACACTTTGTAAAGTAAAACTTTACAATTAGTTGTACTTTACAAGTTGTACTTGACGCAAGTGGAGGGCGGAGCCGGACACGCTCTGTTTAAGTGTCGTGCGAAACCAATGAAAAGGAGAGAGACAAATAAAATACACGCTAAATCACACGGAGACAAGCGCTGGCGAGAGTAAGGCGTCTCACATCTTCACCTTTAAGGAGAAGACTATACAAAGGTTATTGAGACGCCGGACTTTTCAAACAAGATGTGGTCCTTCCTCAAACCTTTAGTGCATAGGACGTGGTAGCATGACATTTGATCATTGTCGCAGAAGAATTTGAAATTAAGTGTTCAAAAGCACTTAAAATCTTATACTCGGATGTCCACAAACTTTTGGCTCATATAGTGTATCTCCTTACTTGTAACAATGACACATGCTTTAAAAGTCAATGGAACATATTTATATTACGGTAATATATAAGGATATTACGGTATGATGGCGTTTTCTAGAAACTTCTGTAATTCAAAGTTCAATAGCACTTGGTTTCACGTTATTCAAAAGCATGAAGCTGGTCGTCGGTTTGAGTCATGTGACCTGTCGTGAGCCCGAGACAAAGTTGATTGGTGTCCAGGACATATCTGAACACCAAAACGACGTGATTCTAATCAGATTGTTGGCAAGTGTGTGCTTTTTGCACCCAGAGACGGGACACGTCCAGACACGTGCAAAAATGCTCACGTGCCGAGAGCACGGCCAGAAGCATGGCGTTCGGAATCGCTCCGAAACGTGAGAACGATGAGTTTTATGCTTCACTTAGTTTCAGCTTAGCATTCCTTCCACGTTATTCCTGCAGTGGTGATGGATTTTTTCTAGAACAGTAGTGCAGCTGCTTATTGCCACTGTACGTGTCACCTTCTTTTTAACTACTTGAAAGAAAAAAAAAGCGTAAATAAGGTCACGTGTGTTGTGGCGAGTTCGAGTCTGGAATTTTAATCATTTAATTCTCTCTAAATGTCAAAATCAAAACGAGTTCAGAACCCTGCGCTCTTCCCTGATTGGTTGCTTTCCGCACGATCGGCCGTTTAATTTTTTATCCGCTCATAAATAAAAAGTGCAAAATGTAGTAAAAAGTACGACATTAGACTTTGAAATGTACTGAAGTTAAAGTCCAAATGGAAACTGTGTAATAATAAAATCTCACCCTTTTTGTCAGGAATTTCGTCGATGGAGTTGACGATGTGGATGGCGCCCGTGGCTGAAGCTTCACCGTGGGCGTTGCTGACGTGACACTCGTATGTTCCGCTGTATTCTTGGTCAGTGGAAAGATCTGGAAAAAACGTTGTCCGGTTTTAGTACGCAACACATGCTGCTACATAGACAAAAGTATTATAAAAGCCTAACCAAATTCCCCAAACTGTTCCTTCACACACTTTGTCTTTGGATGCAGTAGCATGAAATGTTCCCTTCACTTGAGGTAGGAGACCCAAACCTGTTCCAGACATAACAATGCCCCTAAACACATGAGCTCCATGAAGATCTGCTTTACATGGAATATTTCAGGTCTCCTGCTTTAGAGCTTCAACCCTACACCCCAGGCCTGATCATCTCACCTACATCAGTACCTGACTTTACTCCAAAATTCTTGTGTCTGAATGAATCTCTTACAAATCCCCACAAAATCTAATGAAACATCTTCCCAGAAGAGTGGAGATTATTATAAGCGCAAATAGGGACAACATGTGGAACGGGAGGAAGTTTAAGAGGAAGAACATAACCGATCTAATGGTCGGGTGTCCACAAACGTTTGTCCACATAGTGTAGTTCAGTGTTTCTATGTTAGATACTGATGTCCATGCAGGAGAAAACTACGGAGGTCCTGAAAGACCATGCGTTACAAAATGGTTTTCTTTTTTTGTTTTCCCGGAAACAACTTCAAGTTCCAAGCCTGTTAATATAAGCATTAACAATTTTCCCCATATTTTCTGCTTGAGCGTCATTGCCAGAACAGACTCCTACGGAGATCAGTGTCGAGGCATTAAATTCTCACCAGAGGAAAATCATATGAAGAAAGGAAACTTTTTTTTTTCTTCTTATGCATTGTTCCTTGCACAGTAAACAAGGCAGGAAATCCTTCAGCCATTAGGAATTTCGTCTTTATAAAAATATATGACTCATTTTTCCTTCCTAATGTCCAAAACACTTTTTTTTCTTCACAAACCAGTGAGAAGCAGGAAAATGCTGGCGCCTTCGGCTTCTGTGTTTGCTTCGAGAGCTGTCTGAGATTACCTGAGATTACCTGAGATTACCTGTCAAATCCACAGCAATTCACATTTAGGTATGTTAGTGAGAAAGAAGGCTCACCAGCACCCATCCGGTGACCTCGTGCTTCTCCGGGCCTCCCCTCATTTGGATGGCGAGGTTGTCTTGGTCTCCGGGGAGCAGCTCGGACTTGTTATCGTCTGAGATCTACATCGAGGCGATAACCGAGATAACTGAGTGTCATGCTTAAAAGCTCTAAAAATATATGCTAATGCTGACAAATTGGTTTTGTTGAACAGAAAAAAAAACACTTAAGGAAATTAATGAAACACTCAGGGCTTGATTGTTTTTATTCCTCTTGGTCCACAGAAATTCTCCAGTTATTCAGTGACAAATGGTACTAGATGTACCATATGTAACCATAAACTAAGAATAAAAAACTAGGAAGAAAAAAGGGAAGAAACACCTGATTTACTGGACACTTCCCGTAAATCCTAGTACTTTTCTGTTATAAGAAAGTAAGATGGAAACAGTAACTCATGGAAGATTTTTAACAGTTTTTTATTCTGTGTTTCATTTCTTATTATTTTTCACTGGACCTGGTGTTTGTTAATCACCTCAGATACACTTATTTGTTTTAAAAATTATTTAATCCTCCCATTTAGGACTGTTGTAGAAAACATGCGTTATGTGTGTGCGTAAAAGGACATTTTGTGTTCTGAAAATAACGCCGCGTGCAAACAATACAGCCGGAAAGCGAGGGAGGTTTTGGTGAAAGGAAGCGTTTTGTCAAACGTGGCTTCTGCACCGAGAGGCGTTTAATGCATTAGAACAAATATCCTGACCAGAAATCACTGACTCTAAACACTGACTTCCTGTTTACTAGCATCTCTGATGTACAAGGGTACCTCAAAGCTAAAATTAGCATACTGGACAAATTCGGATGAATTTGACTGAATTGTGTCCTTGTTTTAGATGGAAGCCACATAATCCAGTGGAACATCTTCCCAGAAGTATGAAGTTTATTACGGCAGCAATTGAGTACTCAGGTGTCCAAACTTTTGTCCATGTGGTATATTTAGTTAGCATATTTCTCCACTCGTTTTGTACCACTACAATAATCAGGAACTAGCATTCTAAAAAAAAAAACATGGGAACTGTGACTTAGCATCATAGTAAACTGCTAATCATTAATTAGCACAGTATTTTCCAACTAGCATCATAGTAAACATGCTAAGCATTATGAAGTAGCAAAGTAGTAACAATTACTTAGTAAACATATTAGTGACATTTTAGTAAACAGACTTAGCATGAACTAGCGCTCTGAACTACAAGTGGGAAATAAATAAACACACTATTGGAAGCTGAAATGATTTAAATGTAAATTTGATGTCGTGTTCTGAGGTGAAAAGTCAAGTCAAGTCAAGTTACTGGTCTAAAAATCTACTCAAATGAAAGTGAAAAGTAGCTAATTTTAAATTTAGTCAAAACAAAAATTAGCGTGAGGTAGATGGGGGATGGGGATATGGTTGTGTAGATCTAAATCTCAAACTAGTTGTTTTAAAATTGAAGGAACACGTTTACGAATTAAAGTGCAATAACAAAAAAATTAATAAAACAAAAAGAAATGGAGATTCAGAATTTAGACAGTTAATGGGCTCTGCCTCACTGGTATCATCTCCATCTTTCTTTTCAGGGGGTCTGTTCTCCATCAATCAATCGGTAGTTTCAAGCGTGTAATTTTGTTCATCACATTATTTTTAGCTATTTATTCATTTTCTCAGTAAAAAATAGGATTTCAAATTTAGTCAAGTACAATTCGTTCAACAAAAGATGCTAAAAAGTTTTAAAAACTACTTCAAAAATAAAAGTACACAAAAAACCCTACTCAGTTACAGTAACGCGAGTAAATACAGTACAGTACAGAGTAAACTTCTGTAACACAAATGCTTAAAAAGTGTTATTGATTTGTAACTAAGCTGAAATTCATGATGTTCTGTAGACTGTAAAATCTCCACCCAGAGGAACAGGGTCTTGTCCTGCACTAGTAGTTTGGGAGCATGGCCGTGTTTTTTGCCTGATTTCCATTTTCCAGTGTTTTTTTATATTTTATTTTATGTTACTGGGTGTGTTTTGCTGTTACCTTCCTCCAGCTGAGCACCGGTGTGGGAAGGCCGATGGCCTCGCAGCTGAGGAAGACCTGAGCACCGGTGACGTTCCAGACCTGACCCGGACCCGTAATGATTACAGGAGCTGAGAGAGGCAAAAAAATAAAATATATATCTATATCTATATCTATATCTATATCTATATCTATATCTATATATATATATATATATATATATATATATATGTAGGTAAAAGTTGAAAAAGGTCTGCTGTAAAAACTTGGTTCATGTGATGTTTTCATGAATCCTAATCCTATCTGAAAGAATGGAATTTCAGTCATTCATGGGTATGGACCTGGAGCTGGCTTGCAGCTCTGTTCTGTGTGTGTGTGTGTGTGTGTTTGTTTAAGTGCTTTTCCATGGCAGTGATATCAATCACTGTGACTCATTTTTGTGGAATCTCTTGATTGAATATATTTAGAAAAATTCTTCCCAGCAGCCCGAGGGACAGGGACAGAGAATGCAGCGAGCTGGAGCTTGACTGTTATCAGCCTCCTGGAGCTTTTTCGAGACTGTTTGATGAAGACGGAGCTCAAGATAAATCTGTGCTTGAATTCTGCACTAAATAAACCATGTACTCAAGAACGTACTCGTGTACAGAAAATACTCGATCAGGTTTTTTTTTTTTTTTTTTTTTAATGTTTTTATTTATTTATCAATTAAAAATGACAAATTTTTTTAAAATAATTCCATAATTTTTATTTCTTTAGTCACAATGAAAAAAATATAATATTCTAATGAAAAATGCAGCAATTTTCTTTTATATTTTATAATGAAAATATTTAATTATTATAGTATATACACATACCCACATATACCTTTTTTATTCTAATATTTTTTTGCTGCATTTTTTAATTAGTTTTTTTCCTTGCGACTAATTTAATAACACATTAAATAAAAAATAATTAGTATATAAAAATGTGAATAACTAATAAATAATGCTTTTGAACTTTTAAATAAAGAAAAAAAAAATCTAAACAAATTGTTTAATAGGATTTTTGTTTCATTTATTTAGTTTGTCTTAGTGGTTTATATTTATATAATAATAATAATATTAATAATACATAATCATTTTAAAGGTCGAGCTTCAACAGAAACATTTGAACATTAAAAGCATATTCAGATGTGTAAAAGAATCAAATAATGAGAGCTCAGAAGTTTTGGCCCCCTCCCTCACCTTTGGCACACTTGCCCTTGTTGTGTACGGTCACGGCGGGTTTGTGGAGGCGCTCGGCGGACACGCTGGCCGCTTTCAGCTCGCACACGCTCCGGTACTCCACACCGTCCGAGCCGCACACCGCGTAATCGCCGTTTTTGCACGCGCACACGCCGAGCTCGTTCTTCTTCTTGTTCTTTGGGTTTTTCTTGTCCACATGTCCCCGTGTCGCTCGGACGCACTCGAATCCTGGGGCGCACCGTGGAGCCGCGGTGCCGCGCACACCGCACTGCTCTCCGGGTCCGGCGGCGCACAGCTCGCAGCAGCCGCACGGGTCCGGCATGCGGAAAGCGCAGCCCGCGGGCGGCAGCGGGGCGCAGGAGCTCGGGTCACAGGGACCACAGGAGCGCGGGAGAGCGGCGGCGGCGAGCGCCGGGAGAACCAACACCCACAGCAGCAACATCGCGACGAGATGCGGGGGAATGTCGGAGCGCCGCTCCTGCACCGGCTCTGGGGGTTTAACGGAGATCAACTGCGGAGGCGGGACCCCGCAGACCACTTTACACGCCCACTTTACAGTATTTATCACAAATTGAGATTTTCACGATTTGTTCACCAAAATAAAAAACGACCAAAAATAGAAATGATACATGTATTGTTTTGTCACACATTTCTACTGAACATCTTGTAATCACGACCTCCAAAGTCGTGTGAGAAGGTCACATGTGCTTCTTTATAAACATCCCATTCAACATTTAGTCCACATCTGTTGAGCTCTACTGCAGATCTTCCACTCAAACCCATGGAAACCATATCTTCAGGATTGTGACCATGGGTAAGGTGATGCTGGAACAGGTTCGGTTCTCCAGCTCAAAGTTTTCAAGCTTTCATATTCGTACGTTCTTAATTTTGTGTTAACAGTTTGGGAACAAAACACTTCTGACTGAAAACAATCCAGATGTTTAAACACGTTTAAAAAATATTAGTGAATAATCCATTTTTGGATCCAAATCCAAAGAAAATATCTTTCATTACCATCATAACTTCTCAAAATGATTTTTTTCCACGATTTATTACAATTGTATCTGTCTGACATCTTTACAAACTGTGAGACGAGACGACTTCAGAAAGTTTACTTCCACACAGGAAGCTTTGGGACTTCTTTATAAATATTTTGACCTTGAATCCAAAAAACTGGACATTCCACAAATTCCTCGGTCTTCATGCTTACGGTTCGCTTCTCCCTCTATGAAATCATCCTGAAAAGAGGAGACGAATGTTGCACTCAGGACAAGGGATTTTTTACGAGTTTATTTGATGTATTTGGTGACAAAGGCGGCGGCGATGTCCCTGTAGGGAGTGGGAGAGTCCGAGCGTGATGGTGGGATTCGGCAGAGCGAACGGAACCGTGGAGAACGTAGGAGCAGGTTGTGAGCGAGACCGATGCAGCTGGAGCTGAGCCAATACAGCGCCATGGACTAGAGCAGAAAAAGAGGGAAAAAAGAGAGAAAATTGTAAAACAGTATCGATGATCCTGTGTTCACATTACAGAATAACAAAGTGATGTGAATTAAGTGAATTTCTCCGATTCTTCTGATCAAACCTTCAGCACGTGTTTCTTTACTTTCTTTATTTCCTACATACAATTATAGATGATAATTGGATAATGTTGTTATCTAAATGCATTTTTTTATCCACTCACATCAGACGTCGAATTAGTTTGGAAGCCGGGTTTATTCACATGGGAAAAAAGTTTGCCTAATTCCGACTTCATTTCTTGTGATTCTGTCTTTTTCCCCCGCACAATTCTGACTTTATTTCTGCCAATTCCGACTATATTTCTGCTAATTCCGACTTTTTCGGCCAATTCCGACTTTATTTCTGCCAATTCCGACTTTATTTCTGCCAATTCCGACTTTTTCTGCCAATTTCGACTTTATTTTTGCCAATTCCGACTTTATTTCTGCCAATTCCGACTTTATTTATACCAATTCCGACTTTATTTCTGCCAATTCCGACTTTATTACTGCCAATTCCGTAATTATTCCTTGCAATTTCAACCTAATTTCTCATGATTCTGCCCCCCCCCTCACAATTCTCACAGAATTTTTCTCACAATTCCGACTTTATTTATCGCAATTCCGACTTTTCCGACATGAAATTCTAGAACAAATCGTGATTTCTCGTTATACAAATGGCTTCTTCCGCCACACAACAAAGTTTGTCTAATTGCGACTTTATTTCTCGCAAATTCCGATTTTCTTTCTCACAATTCCTACTTTATATTTTGAAATTCCGACTTTTTCTTCCCCACAAATTGAACTTTCTCGCAATTCTGTCTACAGTTGATTCAGACACGTGAGACCGCTAACGTGAAAGGGGGCGGGGATAATATCAAAGCGATCTACACTCATCCCCGACAATCTGCTTATTTTTTCCTCCACGTATCAGTGTACTATGATGTTCTCATGTCAGATATGAAAAAGTGGAACAGGAGTGTTTTCATGTTATAAAAAAAAAACAAAAAACAGCTCTTGAATATAGACATGAGTCTCGCGCTTGCAAACGTGACGCAAAAACGTGAGGCCCGTTTTGCTGTTTGTTCAGCCATAACATGTAAGCATGAATGATAACGTAACCTGAGGTATAGATAAACGTATCAGACAAAGCAGACCTCTTGCCCGGGCCACGAGCCCTTTTTCCCAGTCTTCTTCAGCCGGGGCAAATCAGTCTGAACATCTCTGCTGGCACTCGGATCTGTTATGTAACATCGTGTGAAGACACAACAGTGTCCTCACTCTGATCGTGAAACTGATTTGTCAGCAGAGATGAAACGGAAAGCGAGAGAGAAAAAGATTTCCTTTGTTTTTCAACGTCTCGTTCCACATTTAGGTTCCAATTTGCTCTTATAATAAGCTCCGTTCGTATAAACAGAGACGTTGTGCTCAACAATACGACATGTCCAGTTAGTGTGAACACAATGCACTTATAAACAACGCAACAAAAATCTATAGAAACAGAAAGATGTTCAATTACACGGCGGAAAGCCATAAAAAAGTGGGAACGTGGAAGCTGTTGGTCATCATCACATCAGTGAATCAGAATCCATCTGATGTCTAATTCATTACATCACTATATATTTTATTGTCCACACACACACACACACACACACACACACACACACACACACACACACACACACACACACACAGAGACAGACAGACAATGACTCAGAGAGACAGAAATATACACAGCGACACAAAATGACAGACACACACAGACACACACACACATACATAGAAACCGACACAAAGAGACAAAGACGCACAAATACACACAGAGACAGCCACACACACACAGAAAGACTGAGACAAAGAGACATGCACGCACACACACGCACACGCACACACACACATACACACACACACACACACACACACACACACACACACACACACACACACACACACACACAAATCACTCACAGAAGGTACAGTGGCGGCTAAAGGAATCATGACCAGAGAGATTCCTCTAATGAAGTTGGTCACGCACTTCTGGAACGTCGATTGTTCGAGCTTGCTCAGTGCGTACACCTGCCGAAAAACCCGACACACACACACACACACACACACACACGCATACACACATGCACACGAGCATCTCATTCATAGCTACATACCATAACACCATAACACGTGCACATATACACACAGGCCAGAACACAAACCTGATTCCTGTCACATTGCTGAAAATTTTTGTGTATTTGCCTCAGTGTGTGTATCAGTGTGTGTGTGTTTGTGTGTGATAGTGTGTGTCACTTTGTTTCATTCAATGTCTCTCATTTCTGGGTTAACATTTAATGTTACGACAAAACACACTGCCATTTACATTGAAAAAAAAACCTTCGGGAACAGGGAAACTGCACCCTATTCTCTTTTGGCTCTATTGTTTAATGAAAATGTGTGTGTGTGTGTGTGTGTGTGTGTGTGTGTGTGTGTGTGTGTGTGTGTGTGTGTGTGTGTGTGTTTAAGATTTTCTTCCGTCCCTTCTGAGACAAAGGTATTTCCTTTTTTTCCTGTCATGAAGGTTACACCCTAAAACCCTTAAAAAACTATTTAAAAAAAGTATAAAACACTCTCACACACTCTCACACACACACACACCCACACACACCCTAAGTGCAGCTCTCACCTCAGTGATGAGCAAGTTGATGAGGCCCAGAGACACGGGGATGATCCAGGTCGAGTCCGGTATGGTGAGATCTGGAAACCAGAGGGCGCCACCTGCTGCCAGTTGTTGCTGCAATCCTAAAAACACACACACACACACACACACCAGTTTGGATTTCATTTCTACTCATTTCAAGCAATGCCAAAAAAACCCTGAGAACTGTCCCCTATACACACACTTATATACATATTATACACATACACTTATTGTACATGCTGCTACATGTTCACTGCATGTCCTGAGAGTCATATAGAATAAAGATTAACATGGCAGAGGTAGAGCTGCATCTTCCTGGAGACACAACAGTAAAGGACGTCTGGTTTATTTCATCTCTTTTGGCGTGTGTGTGAAAGATGGCACCTAAATAAATTGCATCATATTGCATCATATTGCATTGGGGGAATCGTATCGCATCGGTAGCTACTTCATATGTATCTTTAATGTATCGTATCGTTGGCTCTGCATCGAGATGCGAATCAAAACATCCCTAATCGGTACTATTGTACCCCTTATATTTTTTTTTACAAATTAAAATTCAACAATTTTATACATTTGAATAATATATTGAATTTTCATTGTTTTATAAAAAAATGTTTCAGTCATTTATCTTTTACGTCTCTCGCACACAGACCCCTCAGGAGGCGCTTTACCGGCCGGGACGTGTTCCAATCCCACGCTGAGGTTACGCAGGGAGAGAGAGACGCACACCCACATGGGCAACTGTACCCAGACGAGCAAACTGGCCTTGAAAGGGTGGCAGTTATCCCTCACGTACAGCTCAGACACGATCCGACGCAGATTCTTCTTAAAGTGATACCTGCGGATCGATAAAATACGAAATGAACCTGAAATTTCTGCGTAGAAAAGCGTATTGGGCACAATTTGATCGTTTCTGGACCTGGATTCTGTTCTCATGGTTGGCATCAGCTAGTCACCTAGTGGCATTTATAGTTTTTGTAAAGTAGTTACTAGCCAGTGTCACGTATGAACCTGACAGACCCTCATCTCAACCTATGCTAGCTAGGAACCTGTAACTAGCATTCTTATAGTTAAAGTGCCTAGCAATTATGCCACAAGCTGACAGACTATGTAACTGCAAGCTAGAAATATTTAGCTAGCAGCTAGCTAGAAAGTAAATACAAGCTAGCATTCTGATAATTAAAGTACCTAGCAAATACACCACACCCAGACAGACTATATAGTCTAAGCGATGCTAGCTAGGATATCCTGACAGACAATATAATTACAAGCTAGCATTCTGATGGTTAAAGTACTTAGCACTTATGCTACAATCTGACAGAGTATGTAACCGCTAACTAACGCAACCAGACAAGCATCGTTTACACAGAATCCGTCAATAATGGCTGCAAGCTGAGAATCTAGCAAGATAGTATTAATGCCACGTGGACAGAATGTTAAAAGCTTATAATGAATAAAGGTATAAAGTTAATAGTGAAGTTCCTACCTGCACATTTTCTCGGACCAGCCCTTCTCCTTGGCCCTGACTGAGATCTCGTAGCGTAGCCGGTGTGCCAGCTCTGCTATTTCCTTCTGTACGGCTTCAATCTAGCTGAGAGAAAAACGACCGTGCGGTTATTCAGATGTTCGTGTAACATTTACGGAAGGAGTCTCCAGTTTCAGTGTAGCATAGCGAGCTGCCTTTTCTCGTCTCAAACTACTCGTTCTGGGGAGTTCGACGTGACTGATCGTAGCTCTAAAAGGATAAAAACAATGTTCTGGAATACAAGAAATAGACAGAGCTTGAAACGCTCCAGATTGGAAACTGGATCGTCTTTATGTTGTCGTGGGAACCCGTTAATTGTACATTTTTTACCTCATGCAACTTGATGAGGATTGGACAATGGTTTTACTTCCTGCAATGATATAAAAACATTCATAAATTCCACAAAGCAAAAAGAAATCCCACAGAATCCCAGAACATAATTATTCCCCCGGAAACATGACCCCCTGAACCTCGAGGCTTGTTCTGGACGAAGGCCAAGAGCGCGAGATTAAAAAACATAAACGGAGACGTGGGAAATAAGGAGCATGATTGTGAAAACACAGGCAGATTCTTCTGTAAGCTACACCACATGGAGAAATGTTTGTGGACACCTGATCATGTACTTCTTTTTGAGCATCCCATTCCACATTCAGTCCTTATTTGCTGTTATCATAACCTCAACCTCTCTAGGAAGATGTTCCACTAGATTTTGTGGGGATTTTTGCTTATTTAGCTACAAGGATGGTAGTAGCCTGGGGTGCAGTCAGCGTTCACATTTATCATGTTTAATAGGGTTGGAGCTCTATAGCAGAAGATATTCCACTCCAACCCATGTGAAGCATATCTTCATGGAGCTGGCTTTGTGCACAGGGGCAATGTTATGCTGGAACGGGTTTTAATATGAAGGGGAAAAATCTTTTGCGAGAGCTTTCAAGAGACGTCAAATACAATTGTGTGGCTCCAACTTTGGAGAAGAAGCAAATCTGGCTGGAAAAGGGCAGGTTTCCCAGTACTTTTAACCAAACAGTGTATATATGAGTGTGTATATATGAGTGTGTGTATATATGAGTGTGTGTATATATGAGTGTGTATGAGGAAAAAATTCAGTCTTTAACCCATAAACAGTGCGAATGTTTAAAAAGAGATGAAGATAAACAAGAACAAGCCCCAGTGTGTTTACTTCACCGCAAGGTCAGGAAGCCATTTCCGTTTGGGAAAAACAGAAATGTAGTTCTATTCGTCTACATTTCTTTAAAACATGAAGGACATCCGCCGAGCAAATCAAATTAAGAGGAGAAAACTTGTGAAAGGCATCGCATAATGAGACCTTGGTGTTCACTTTAACATGGAATACATTGTGAATATAAAAAAAAGAAAGTAAAAAACGTTTTTTATTAATTTTAAATTCTCAAAAATACAAATCTTAAGCTTAAGAATATGACTTTTTAAAAGATAATCAATCAAAAGACTAAAACAAATAAATCACACCAGTGTAATCAATAATTTAGCATGACCTGATTTTTGAGCTCGTCTGTTAGTAACTCTTTAAAGTTCCATTTGTAACATTAATTGAAGTTATTAAATGCTTTAAAAGTATTAATTGTTTGTTCATTTCAACATTTACTAATATATTTACTTTTTATATCTGTTAACTTTAGTTGATGCGCTATGAACTAACATGAATGAGGTACAGCGAGCGGGTGGTCTCGCGTGTCAAAACAAACAGCATGTGGCGTCAGTGATTCCCCCTCTAGAGGCCGCTTTCGTATTGCAGACGCAACCTGGAAAAACTAGCAGTATGGATTTTTGTGGACAGTTCCAGCAATCATCTATTGGTGCTAATTATTTGACAAAACCGATGAATCGGTCGACCTCTACAAGTAAATCAACTGGATGCACATCCTGTCAATCGTTTCATGGAGCACCTTTAACCACTCCCCCTACACCCCTGTCCCTACAAAGCAAGTGTTAAATAAGTAAGACGAGACCTTTGCGATGATGGTGGCCTGGTATATGGCGAGCGGCAAAGTGATGATGCTGCGCAGCACCACCGTGGTGCAGATGATGCCCGCCCACCACGGCAACGTCGTCATCTGCTGGCTAGAGATCAGGAGCTGCTCGGTGAAGTGGACCGGAGCCGAATCCGCCACGCTTTCGTACCACCCGGATCCGGACGAGCTCATGGACCTCACGCCGAACGGCTGCAGGTACAAACCTGCCACTGACGTTACGTATCTGGAGGTGAGAGCGCGATCGGGTCCGGGTCTCGAGTCCGTCCTGAACACGCCCTGGGACATGCATCTCGCTATCGGATGGATTCCACGGAACCGGGACCTTAAGGAGAGGTTCAGGCTGGGCAGGAACGAGAGCCTAAAAGAAAGAGGATGGAGTGCATGTGTTAGAGCTATAGGATTTCCTGTGTTTAGGTTATGAGACCTGATATGATCTATTATATCTCAATAGGATTTTGGACCTTCTATCAATAAATCATAATAGTTTTGTATATATTTAAATATATATTTATTAATATTAGGGCTGTCAATCGGTTAAAAATGTAATTGTGATTAATCGCATGATTGTCATGAGTTAACTTATTTGTAAATTTTTCTGTTCTAAATGTTAAATTAATACTTTTCAATTTTCAATCCTCTAATCAGCATGCGCATGAAAATTATTGATGCTTTATGCAAATGTGTTAATTTTTTAAAACCAAACTCAACATAGAGCATGAAGACAAAATATTTTTGCAAATGTTGTAAAGTAATTACGGAGTAAATTACATAAATCATCAGGACACCAAACGGAACGTTTGCTATGTTTCCGCACGGACGGTTTTAATTGCCGGATGTGTGTATCACGGCGGATTTTGGTGCTTGATTTGTGACTTGGCACAAAACAAATGTTTAGTGATTAAAAATTTATTTATTTTTTACAGGAAGGACTTCACCTTGCTTGCATTTTTTCTTCACTTCTTTAACACACTCTCCATTATTTTGCACAGTTCATCACTTCTCCACCTTTACCACCTCACCACTCCACTGCCCTCCCTCACCCTCCCGCCAGCCCACCTCTTCCTCTCTCTGTCTCTCTCTGTCATATGTACTCTAACTCCAAATGACTTTCATTCCTCTTCTCTCCAACGTGTACCTCCACCTCTCCAGTAGTGATGGGAAGCTCGGATCATTTTAGTGACTCGGTTCCTTGAAACTCGTTTATCAAAATGAATGAATCTTTTATTGAGCCATTTAGTTCATTTCGTGTCTTTAATCAAAAATTATTCAATAATCAGATTCACAACACATCTACACACACCAACTCAACCATAGTTCCAATAATGAAAATATAAGAGTGCAGCAAAGGACAAATGATAATAAACTAAATCATTGAATCACATTTTCTGGTCGTTCTTTTGTCACGTGACTCCATAATTACAATAACGCCAAGATTCAGACTAAAAACATCGGATCTTTTGCACTGTGTAGCATCTATAGGAGTCACGTGATAAAAGAATGAACGACTCGGACCAGAAGAGAGATGAACTACTCAATTCTGTTTCCTGTTTATAAACTATGGAGATTTTGCAATGCTTTGCACATGCGCGTCCAGTAGAAAAATGAACGAATCATTTTTTGAGTCGACTCGTTCTTCTGAGTCACATTAAAGAATCGTTCGAAATGAACGAATCGTTCATGAACAACACATCAATACTCTACATTCTCTCACCACAAATCGCAATATAATCTGCGAACATCATAGTTTATGGAGGCTCCTGTCTGACCTCATCCATGAACCTGTCCATCACCACTTCAAACCGGAAATAGACGATCCTTGATGGAATCCCGCCTCCACCTTGATCCAGTCTGTCGTTTCTACTGCACACTTCACTGCTGTCCCACTGTCATACATGTCCTGCACCACCCTCACATACTTCTCTGCCACACCAAACCCAACACCGGAATCCTCACCTCCCAACGCTGTTCCACATCTTCTACACCACCAGCGATCCCGTTATCTAATAATTCAACAAACCGCTCCGTTTATCCATCATCCACATTCAACCTGCTGAATGTCAGAGCAGCATGACAGACAGACCGGCGCGCAGAAATGACGCAATTCGTGTGCGCCCTGGGAAATCCTGTCGCTTCCGTTATTATTCCACTGTTGCTATGGTGAGCTGTTGCAGGGAAAAGAGGTGGAGGAGGAGTTCAGGTACCTGTGGTAAACAGTGCAAAGTAATGGAGAGAGTGTTAGAGAAGTGAAGAAAAGAGTGCAGGCAGGGTGGAGTGGGTGGAGAAGAGTGATAGCAGGAGTGATTTGTGATAGAAGAGTATCTGTGAGAGTGAAAGGGAAAGTTTATAGGACTGTGGTGAGACCTGAGATGTTGTATGAATTAGAGACAGTGGTGTTGAGTAAAAGACAGGAGGTGGAGCTGGAGGTAGCAGAGCTGAAGATGTTGAGATGTTCGTTGGGAGTGACGACGATGGACAGGATTAGAAATGAGTTTATTAGAGGGACAGCGCATGTAGGACGTTTTGGAGACAAGGTGAGGGAGGTGAGAGTGAGATGGTTTGGACATGTGAAGAGGAGGGACATGGGGCATATCAGTAGGAGAATGCTGAGGATAGAGACACCAGGAAGGAGGAAAAGAGGAAGACCAAGGAGGAGGTTTATGGATGTGGTGCGGGAAGACATGCAGGCATCTATCTATCTATCTATCTATCTATCTATCTATCTATCTATCTATCTATCTATCTATCTATCTATCTATCTATCTATCTATCTATCTATCTATCTATCTATCTATCTATCTATCTATCTATCTATCTATCTATCTATCTATCTATCTATCTATCTATCTATCTATCTATCTATCTATCTGTGTCTGTCTGTCTGTCCGTCCGTCTGTCTGTCTGTGTGTACGCGCATAAAATTTTAAATATAAAAAATATATAAATATGTAAATATATATCATGTAAATATACGTTGTTTGTAAAAAAAAAAAAAAAAAAAAGTAATAATAAGAGAAAAAGAGGAAGTAAAAGAAAAGAGCACCGCCACCTGCTGGCGCACAAACGCTGTAACATCGAATCGGTACATGTATTGAGAATATTTCATCATGAGGGATGGATTTTCATCGTTGATGTGGTTTTCTGATGGGAGGCCATAACATTAACAGAAATTAAGTAACAGAATTACTTAATTTCTCGCAGCTGCGCTCCTTCTAGTAGTGTAAGTTTAGTTTAGAGTTTCTATCCAATCATATTTCAGACGTCATATCACCTGTTCAAGTGAATCTGCCATGAGGCCTTCAGATCCAGCAGTGCGGGAGCTCTTTAGCGTAAAGTACACATTTTTGCATATGTAAATGAAACAAATAAACACAAATAAAAACAACTCCTTCTTACAAGAAATAATGCACAATGATCACTCAAACTTTAATACTGTCATCATAAAAAAACATAAGTTCCAGACTGAAACAATGAGGTAAAATCTTGTGATTAATAATGTACTGTTTAGAAACACGGAATCCGTCATTACAGGGAATGTAAGTGAGATTCATTATACACACAAGTGTATAATAAAAACAGGCCAAAGGTCAAAATGTTTTGTTGAACGCACGCGAAGTCTGTCGTCGGTTACCGGCCCCTGGTTTGCGCAGGCGCAGCTGGCGCAGTCGGTGCTGCAGTTTTTTGGGGATCTTTCCTCGCTTGTTGAGGATTTCACGCAGCCTCTGCTTGGGTGTTTTGGATAATCGGAAGTCACAGATTGTGGGGTAGTGCTCGTATTCCACCCTGCAGGAGCGTGTAACCGGAACGTATCCCTCCGCCATCACCGTAACCTTGTAGTCACCCGGGTTGAGCAGGCGCCAGTAATCGCCGTCAGATGCTGGAGATGTAAAAGTTCTAATTAGTCAGAATGTTTCAAAAACAGCAACTTCAGTAAATCACAGATTTATACAAATGCGCATGTGAGCGAGACAAACTAAAGGAACAGCGCTGGTTAAAGTGGTAAATGCACTTTTCTTACTTTGTGTATTAGACGTCGACCTACGTTGGATCGTACTTGCCGATAATTGATTAATCAACAGATCAGTTTTTAAAACAAAATGGATATTAGATAGCAAACACAACACTCTAGGTAAAATAGACATTATTACATACAACTATTACAACATCTGAATCTAATAAAAAAAATTAGTAATTTAATAAATATAATTGACACGTGGTGACAGTGAATCGCCACTAGAGGCCACTCTTGTAAAAAGTGCAGCCTTTACATTATCCTGTTTTTAATATGTCCTTTGTGTCATTTCTTTTGCTTTGTCTGTTCGGGGACAACGATTAAGTTGTCAAGTCTCACCTTCGTTACTAGAACAAATATCTTGGTTTAAGTTTGGTTTGTTTGACTTCCCTCACCTGATCTTATGTGATGATCGATGTCGTCCACTTTAATGATGGCGTCCGCAATTCCAGCCTTTGTGTCTTTATCCTTTATGACTCCTTTAACGCCTCGGTGGACCTTTGCATTGTCGAAAAAGTCAACATTTGAACTGAATCCGAAACAATTGTTTGATGATTTTTCCATTGTTCTCTTTAACACTCAAAATTTGTTATTATACTGTTCAGCTTGTTTAGTAACCAATAAGTGTAGCCAATAAGTTACATATATTATTGTTTAAAAATAATGAAAAATCATAAATAAATCTTGTATTTTATTATTGGATTTATATTTACAAATTTGCCAGAATTTTGTTGCTTTCATTTACCTGTTCCATGTAGACCAGCAGCGACTCTCGGTTGTTCTCCCACTCTTTGGGCAGCTCGCTGGCGTGAGGGAATTTATCACAAGACAGTTCAACCGTCACCTCGAAACAGTTTGTGTGCAGGTAGCTGAAATCGTTCATGCCTGTGGAAGCACAAAAATTACAGATGTCCGTCTGACTATTAAAAAAATTCGTCATGGAAAAAACACAGCAAAGCAGTTCTCCACATAGAGAAACTTCTGGAATATAACAGACTTGTGGATAATTTAAGAAAATATCTTTATAAGATCAATGCAGATACACATTTTAATTTCACTTCAAGCGGTGGTATGTGACTTAGGCAACATAGAGACATTTCTGCAGCTTGTTCAGTGTAACACTATATTAGCGATCCCCAAACTACAGCTTGTTTGGAACAAAGCCAGAAATGTATGTTGAAAATGTAATTAAAAGAAATGTTTTACTCATAATCAAAGCTCTATTTAATAAAAAAGGTTGGCTTTTAAACAAAAATTTCCCTTAGTTATTAATAGAGGTCGAGGCACCCATGATTGCTGGAAACATCTGCAAAAATAGTTTTTCCGGCTTCCGGTTGACTGTCATTACAAGAGTGGCCTCTAGAGGGTGCTGTTTGTTCCCCCCACAAACCTTTTGTAACTACTACAGGACACTTCTAACCTATTTCATTTAAAGACAAAAGTATTGAAATGTCACTAGGAAATAGACAAACACATATACTTTTTTGAGACACTCACTACCAGGCACCGTGTGCCAGTTGGCTCCGTTGATGATGTTGTTTTGCCGTGTGAAGTCCTTGTTGTGGCATGGCCTGCGGTTCGGATTGGACATGACGTGGTTGGTGCTGGCGTAGACGGTGGCGAGCCAGCGGAAGAAGCTGTCGTCCGGGGTGGGAGTGTGTTCGCGTGGGGCCCAGTCCCGCGCCATGTCGAACGGGTACGTGACCACCAGCTCACCACCATGCAGGTTGGCGCTCAGGACAAAGGGTATGGACTGCATCCAGGTGATCACCAAGCGGGTCTCTGGCGCCACCTTTAGCAAACAACAACAACAACAACTAAGTTTTGCTAACGTCACTAGTGATGACGCCATGTTTTCAGGCTTTTGCTTTATCAACATACTGTATATTACCTCATGATTAATGAGGCATTATTAGAAAACAATGAAGCATACAAGGTGGCTATCAAAAAATTTAGACTAGATATCAAGAGATCATCCCTTTAGATGATTAAAACCTGGTGGTAGAACCTGCTATTGACGGTGTGGCCCCTGGGGACGAATTCTCGACGCACAATGCCCTGAAAGTGGAAAAAGACGATGAGCATGCACTTGGTCGAGCTGCAGACTTGCCTCGCTTTTGTCAGTCGTGGAGATGATGGGCTCTAACACTGTGAAGACTGTTGCTCCATCTTGTGGTTGACACCCAGGTTTTGTCACCGGTAATGATCCTCAACATAAAGGACAGGTTGTCCATGAAATGCTGATGGAGTTCTTGGCATACTTGGGTTGCAACACGGCGCATTGCTGAATGTGGCAAATTTGCCCAGTTTCACGCAGAATTTCGCGATTGCACTTTGTTTTAACTCGCAACTCCCAATGTACATGATGTCTTTTGGCACATTGACTTATAAAGATTGGTGCTCCCTGTGACTATGCGTGCAGCCCTGTGCTGCCATCTGCTGGGGTGACAAAACTAGTCTCGAAACGTTTTCATACTACCTCGTATTTGTAATGATTCATTTTTAGGTAACACATTTCTACTCACCAAAGCATCCTTCGATGTGTACTGTTTGGGAATAGGGATGTGATGGTTAATGAGCTTCGACTTGTCCGTCTCCAGCTCCATGGCGTCCCACATCTCCGAGTTCAGGTTGGCAAAGTTGTTGTTCATGTCGTAACCTTTGTAGCTGAAACGACCCAGAGCCCAACCACCGAGCTCGGATCCCTAAAGGTAAAACCACACACACACACACACACACACACACACACACACATTTGTTGAGTGTCCTATCAGCATCAAGATAGGATGAACTCGGCATCCATGAGTTACCTTCTGAACCCAAGCTTTGGTTATTGTGCATCCTGAGGTTCAGCATAGTTCGGCATTAACCCACCTTCTTGTAAGCCATCTCATAGCCGTCTGGGTTCATGGAGGGCAGCAGATGGATGCGAGTCTCTTTAACCAGATGGACTATGCGCTGGTTGCCTTGTTTGTATTCGTGACAGATGTACTGCATCAGGTTCAGCAGCAGCTCTCGCCCCAGAACCTCGTTCCCGTGCATCCCTGCCACGTAGCGGAACTCTGGCTCGCCTGTAGAGGGCGGAAGAACACTTTCACTCTTTACCACACTTACTTCTACAGAGTGGTTCAGGTGTGTAAAGGTACTTTGTGGTGCTGCGTTGAGTAGAGTTAGCAGACACAATTCTTTAACGTCATGCAAACAATATTCGGAAAAAGTTGTTTTTTTTTTTTTTTTTTTTTTTTTTCCCACAGTAAAGAATTTATTGGGTGCCAATACTTTTGCACAGTATCCTCCTAACAAAGTGACAAGTTTAACATAAAATATTCAGATGTGTTTTTTTCAGCTGATAAATTAAATTGTACTGTAACCAAAAACTTGTATTTGGTTTTGCATTAATAATAATACATTTTAAAATATAATCGTTATAAATATTTATAAAATGTTTGTTTGTATTTGTTATAAACAATAAAAAAATATGAAATGAAACATCTTTTATTCAACATTCGATAATTCCTTGCCTGTAAATCTGTCCTTTTGCCTATTTCATCATATAAGTTTATATTAAAAATATTTAAGGTTGCCGTAGCAACAAGCTAAGAACTTAGGGTTGCCAAATGCCGAATATCCATCCATTAGGGTAGAACCCTGAAAGAATACATTTAAAACAATAGCTATACAAAATATCCAAAAGTATTGGGACACCTGACAATTCCAGCTGTATGTGGACCTTTTCCTTTTTTTTTTTTGTCCTTAAATAAATAAATAACAACAGTTTAATGAATAATTGTCAAGTTCTCATTAAACCTAATAATAGAAAATCACTGTCTGCTAGTAGACTGGAGTGTCGTTTTCAGTTCCCAGCTCCTGGAACCCTGAAACCTGAGATTAAATCAGGAGACGCTAACAGTTACATTACGGTAAAGGAACAGATGGGATGAAACATGACCTGAGTGCACCCCTCTCCCTCTTTCCCTCCCTCTTTCACATGCATACCTTTCTACTCCTTTTTTTAGGTCTCCAATAACAGAGGGGTCTGAAATCTGGCACCTTCCCTAAAACAGCACTGAACCGAATAATAATAAAAAAAAAAAAACATTCACGCACATGAAATTTTGGAAGACTTGGAATAAATAATTATAAATAAAATCTTTTCAAATAAACCATTTCAGTCCAACAGCTTGCACTACTGATTAGCTATTAAGCTTTGAGTTTTCCTGACAGAAATTTGAGATCTTAAACATATCTCACTGCACCTGAAAGACAGGCAGCTTAGCTAACCTTTCTTTGAGCTAGAAAGGTATATTTTGTTAGCATGCTAGATAACTAGCACTTTATGTGAGGTCTCTCTTTAATACAAAATCCACCCCAACAATATGGTCTCCTTTATTAGCTAGCTAGCTAGCTAGTTTCCTCAGCTCTCATAGGTTCAAAAGATAATGTGGATATCTATGATTTAACAAGTGACTGTTAGTAAACACACTATTAGCATAATGAAAGCAGTCAATAAAGTCACAAACGTCTTCAGCTTCCTTGTACAATGGCTGCACTGTAATGCTTAGCTATCTGAGCAGGAACTCTGTACATATTTGCTGCATCTCTGCTCGCCTGAGTTCGTGTTAAACAAATACAAATTTGGCCGTAAAACTGTAGAACAAGCTGAGTTTGTAATGAACACCACACGAGCTCATGCCTGGCCTTCAGGGGTTTGGAAAACAGGTCACCCATTCATCATGAAGTCCTTTACACCCCTCCTTCATGAAAGAAAATCCATCCAAACCCAACTCTGTGTTGATCTTTGACATATGCAATATGGACAAAGGTTTGAAGAACACCTGAGTATAATGTTTGGTGCTTGTTTTTGATCATCCCATTCTCCAATTTGCTGTTGTAATAAGCTCAATTTTTCTGGGAAAATGTTCCTCTAGATTTTGTGGAGATTTGTGTGAGATTTATTTACGAAAAAGTCAGGTGCCGACATAGATGAAGTAAGGAGGCTGGAGATTCAAGCAGAAGATCTTCCACTTCAACCCGTGGAAAGCAGATCTTCATCTTTGTGAACAATGGCATTGTCATGCTGAGTCAGGTTTTGGTCTCCTATTTCAAATGAAGGGAAAATTTCATGCTACCACATCCAAACACGTCTTATACAATTGTGTGCCTTCAACTTTGAGGTAAATATTTTGGAAAGAACCACATCTGGTTGGAAAAATCAAGCGTCCCACTACTTTTGCTTATATCGTGTACATTTAAAGTAAATTGCGACAAATTTTTTGCGATATAGATGTAATAGTATCTTTCTCACCCAGCTCGTGTTGGCCCGGGTTATCAGATATCTCCATCACGTACAGTTTCAGGCCCATGAAGCTCTTCCCGATGCTGTAGATACGCGTGATGTCCGGACAAGCCTCGTTCACTGACCTCATTAGCTGGAAAACATTAACACTGATACAGTATAATCACGTGAGTGATGTCAATGGTAGTGCAATATTCCACTCTGAGGTTGAATTTGAAGAACCATGCAGAACCATGCCCATGCAGGAAAGCAATTGATTTCTTCCAGGTCTTCAGATGATGAAAGAAATCCAGTGATATGAATGAATGGCCTTTCAAGACACCGATATCATTCATATCATTTAAGATATCATGGTAGCTGCAAATATTTAATGCTAAATAAATACAGAATTCACGGATGTTTTTAAGAATAAAAAAAAAAAAAAAATGTTTAATAAAGATCCACACTCTGATTGGACACCATGATTTGACCAGAACAGTTTTGTCCTCATTTTTAAAACATTATTTTTATTTTATTTTATTTTTATTATTATTATTTTCATTTTTTTGTCAACGAAACCTATATATTTTGATGCATACAATATGCTCAGGTATTGATATTTTATATAACAGCATAAAAGTTAATACATTTATTTTCACAAACCTTCTGAAGACCTCCTTTCTTCACAAAGGTGTTCCTGTTCTTCATTTCCAAGCCAGAATTCAAATAAATAGACACGAACTCTAACACTAGTGGTGACCGCAGACCCCTGTTAGGGTAACGGTTATTTGCAGAGGACGGTGTGAGAATAACTGAGAGCCTAGAGAAATATTTATCTTCTGGTGAGTGTGGTGAACCTCAGTACACAATCCAACACCAGGAACCCGAGTAGCTCTGCCAAATCCTACAATGTGTTTCCCAATGGTGACGCATAGGCAAGAAGAATCACCTCAAGCATTTCAGATTTCTTTGCCATTTCCTAAACTTTATCTTCAGATGTGCATTTGATGAGCTGTATTACTCCGAAGCATGGCTGAATGCCCAAATCTGATTGGTCATTGGTCATATTTTCATATAACCACACACAGGTAGCTCTGGCTGTTACATAAACAACATCTTGTGGTAATAATGTAATAGTTATGGATTAATACAATAATATGTATATGGTTTCTATAGTAACAGCGTATTCGCCAAATGCATGGACTATTTGGTGACATGATCAATGTTTTTTCTTCTCATTGCGTCGTTCTTAGCACATGAATCCTTTTTGTCGTTGTGACGCTTTTTTAGCCTGCCACTGGTTTATCATTTCCGGCTCTCACACACCACAGACGTAGTCTAGACTACCAAGCTCACCACGAGCATAGCAGAGAGCAACATGAAGTCTGGGGTTAATGTGGATGAGACAGAGGGAGTGAGTGATGTAAACATGACTGAGAACAGAGACATTCCTGATCACTTGATCATCATCTTCTTTTTGTTCTATATAGTGAATGTTCAGCCTGGATACATTTTCAATTTTCAATGCTTTTGTATGTATATATTGTGATGCGAGGTTCAGTTTCCAGCTTGACACCAAAACAGGTAGTAGTAATGGCTACTTTTTACTTAAGTACATGAGTATCTGTACTTTTATTTAAGTGAAGGATGTGTGCACTTTTGCCATCTCTGTACCTGGTAAATGATGTACAAAAAATCAGAACGTACCTTCCTCATTTCCTTGTAATTGTGATGTCTGAAGTCCAGTTTGTACTGTGCACCTTCTTCCACTGGCCATCGGTGAAGGTTATTTGGGTCTAAAGAGAGAGAGAGAGGGTTTGCAATAAACACCAGTAAATCTTATTTCACACAAAGTTTGTAAGAATTTCATTAGATTTGAATCTAATCTATACAGATATCACTTAGTTATTAAAAGTCTTAGGCCCATTGTTAGTTATTATATCATATTAATATAATAAAATTCTGGGTGTATGCAAAAACAATTTTTTTATCAATTGAATAAAAAATTACCAACTAACCAAATAACTAGCTAAAAAACACATTTATCAAATAAAACAATTAAGTACAAATACATAAACAAACGAATTCAATTAATACTTAGTAAATAAACCAAAGACAGAAACAAATGAAAACAAACGGAAATGAATAACAAAAAAACAAAACAAATAATTTAAAACAGAAATAAACAAGCTAAATAAATAAATACAGTAAGTAAACAAAAAACAAACAAATAAAAACACAAAATAAACAATAAATAAAACAAATCAAGAACCTTAATTAAATGAAGACATAATTAACCAAAACTAACAAAACTAAATAAAAATAATTAACAAAAAAAAAAACACAACAAATAATGTGCATATAAACATGCTAACTGAATAAATTACATGAACTAAACAAAGAAAGAAACAAATAAAAACAAACTACATAGAAATGAATGACAAAATAATCAAAGCAAAACAAATGTACAAACAAATACATGGAAAATAACAAATAAATTAATAAAAAAAAAAAACGAACGGGGGAAAAAAAACTATTGAAAAACATTCATGTAAAAATAAATGATGTTTGTTGGACAATGTCAATAAACAATATAATAAGAAACTCCAACTAAACTGGCAAAAAAATAATAATAAATAAGAAAAAAGAAATCATTAGAAAGAATTAAATAAACACACATTAAAACAATAGAAAACAAAGAAAAACTAAAATTCTCAAAATTTATTTTCAAATAAAATAAATGATCCAGCCGATCATAGAAGTTCTTAAAAAGTCCCCTAAATGCGAATTCTTACCAGGTTCTGTTCCCGAGACTGTAAATATTCTTGCAGTGAGAATGTGTGTTGATTACCTGGGATCGTGCAGCCCAGCACTTCTGCACGTAAGCAGATGGTTCCGTTTTTAAACCAGGTTTGTGGGTTGATTCGTATAAACCGGGCCACTACAGAATCGGGGAACACGGCCAGCACTGCAGTGTCTGTGTCCTGATTCCCCTCAAACACCTGTTAGCAAGAAAGAACGTTCTGAGAGAAGATCTCCATTCAACTAACCCAAATACCACCGGGCTCAATAACAGCACCAGATCAGCAGGTCAGGGCCAAACTGTTGTTCACACACACTAGCAAACGGTCCATTTGTCTCTGATTTAAAGGCTACCTTTAATAGAACCAGTACAAATTAATGGTTTTGGTTGTGTTCTATTGTTGTGTTAGCATGAAAGATTGTGTTCAGCTAGTCAGAAGTGCATTGGATTCATTGGGGTTTGTTGTGATGTTGCTAGTCAGGGTTCACTCGCTGAAATCTGGTGTTAAGCAAGAAGCAGTGGGCAGGCAAGCCGTTCTTTCCAACAGAGCCACTTAATCAAGCTAACTGCTGCCAGCTGCCATGTCCAAATGTGTATCCGAGCCACCAGCGTGCTGCCAGGAGAGAGTGTGTGTGTCCTGCTGGCTCAGGAATGGAGATGATACAGTGCCATGGTGATGCCTGAGCCAATACACATCAGCAGCACTAATGAAAGTCTTTAGCCTTGTGTTGAGGAAACCGATGGTTCTGTCCTTACACTCATATATGCTCATTAATAATAAAGATGGAGAACTAAAATATAAAATATAAATGTGGAGGAAATTTTTGGAAGAGAATTCGAAGTGTTTGAAGCCTCTGAATGAGTAACTGGCTGTGGGGTGAACTTCAAACTTTTCTTCCTTCATGATTTATCCATCTTTTTTATTCATGATCATCTGCTCATCATTAAATTCTCATACATACACCAGCAAGAAATCCATCCGTCCATCTATCCGTCCATCCATCCATCCATCCATACTGTACATACATACATACAGGTTTTTTTAAATGTCTCATCCAGTGTTTATTCATCCCTTTACAGCACATTCTCTCAGCTCCATCCCTCCATCCATGTAAGTTTTCTAAATTCTTAATCTATTTTTTAATTTTTTATTTATAGCACATTCTATATGATCCATTTATAAGCTGACTAACCATACCATCCATCCATCCATCTATCCATCCATCCATCCATCCATCCATCCATCCATCCATCCATCCATCCATCCATTAATCCATCCATCCATCCATCCATCCATCCATCCATACATCCATCCATACATCCATCCATACATCCATCCATCCATACATCCATCCATACATCCATACATCCATCCATACATCCATCCATCCATCCATCCATACATCCATACATCCATCCATCCATCCATCCATCCATCCATCCATCCATCCATACATCCATCCATACATCCATGCATATTCTATACTTTTTTCCATCCATTGAAAGCATCCATCCTTCTGTCCGTCCATCCATCCATCTATCCATCCATTCACCAACCCTCTAAATGCAACATCTGTTTATCCAAATATCCATCAAAACTTCATCTGTCTCCATCTATAATCCCAATAAATGATATAAATTCATTAATTAATACAGCTTTTTAAATGCATTATCCAGCTATGAATTCACCCATCTTCTACATGTAGCATCCATCCATCCATCCATGCATCCATGCATCCATCCATCCATCCATCCATCCATCCATCCATATTATCAAAATGCACTATTTATTTATACTTTTTTTGTAATTGCTTAATTAATTGGAGAACAACCTTTTCTTCTTTAAACTATGCATCCATTTCATTTATGGATTGCTCTTATTCTGCTCTTATATCTAATGTTTTATTCATATGGCTTCTAAAATACTAATTGCTTCCTAATTGCTCCAGCCAGCAATTTTCAAAATCGATTCATCATATTTTATTTGTCCAATAATCAAATGATAGCATGCATTCTTCTCTATTCATCCTTCCATCTTGAACATTCCTGATATTGAATGTTTGTAATTGCGTATAATACTGTACTGCTTATGCTACGTATAATATTGTTCTGCTTCGTCAGGAATTAAAAGTGAATGAATCTTACCGCTTCTCGTGTCCCGTTCATGCAGGGCTTCCAGCTAATGGAGTCGTTACTGAACTGCACCTTGAAAGTTTCAACCCAATTCCAGCTACAGAAGAAGAGTGAGCACACATAATCAGGTACGAGGAGCAGACATTGGTATGACCTTCACTGTAAATATGCATGCTTCTGTGTAAAATGATTTATCTGTATGGTTTGCTACCTCCAGATGGAACTGCGGCCCTGTATGATGACCCCTGTGAAGCGAGTGGCTCCCAAAGCGTCCACCTGAAGCCACTGTTTCTTGTCCTCATGTAGTGCACACCAAGCTCCATCATAAATATCCCCATCCTCAATACCAGACTACACACACACACACACACACACACACACACACACACACACACACACACACACACACACACACACACACACACACACAAAAACCCCCAGAATATATGAGGTAGCCAGAATGAATAGGATGTAAATTAACCACAAAATAGTTTGTAAGTCTGGAAGATACAATTGATCTTTTCTTTTGCCAGTAGAACGGATTCATTTTCTGGATATTATTTATAATAATATTTTTTGAAGCAAAGAAGCTATGCATTCTTTATCTTCCTGCTCATTTGGACTACATTAGGACACACAACACATTTGGACTTTTGGTGCTTAGACCTCTATATATCCACTATAATCCACTTCTTTGGTGCTTGGACCCGAATATAAATCTACTATAATCCGTTATTTCGGTGCTTGGACTCCATATATATCCACTATAATCCATAATTTTGGTGCTTGGACTCCATATATATCCATTAAAATCCACTGTTTTGGTGCTTGGACCCCTATATAGTCACTTTAATCCATTATTTTGGTGCTTGGACTCCATATATATCCATTAAAATCCACTGTTTTGGTGCTTGGACCCCTATATAGTCACTTTAATCCATTATTTTGGTGCTTGGACTCCATATATATCCACTATAATCCTTTAATTTTCATTCTTGGAACCCTAGATATCCATTATAATCCACTATTTCAGTGCTTGGACCCCTATATATATCCACTATAATTCATTATTCTATTGCTTGGACCCCTATATATCCACTATAATCCTTTATTTTGGTGCTTGGACCCCATTATATTCTCTATAATCCAATATTTCAGTGCTTGGACCCCTATATATCAACTATAATCCATTATTTTGGTGCTTGGACCCCTATATATCCACTATAACCTCTATATTCCACTTCCGCACACTTATAACTTTGATAATATGAATAGTAATTTCCACTGTTGCAAATCTTGAATAAACAAATGTAATAATTCGCAGATCTCAGGGACCATATGGACCCATAACTGCAGTATAGGTTTTAGTTTGGGTCTATGTTGTTGGTATATATTCTCATTTATGATTACATTTAAATTTTTTTAGTACAAAGCCTGAAGCAGAACCTGTGTGAACTGAACTGACGCTAATTTGTACATCCAAAAGGCATATATTGAACTTTGCAGTCGTCCCAAAAAGAAAATGAACACAGCAGCTATTCTGCATTTTTATCAGAGGTCATGTTCATTGTGTGAACATTTGCCTTGCCTGGATGTTCAGTCGGCCACGATGGGGTCCCAGACCACGGCGTTTATATGATGACGCCTGCAGCTGGGCATCTTTAACTCTCAAACTCTCCAAACCCAGGGGAGGGCATTCTAAGCCAAAAAAAAAAAAAGAAAAAACAGTCCCATATAGATTGTGTTAGAATCACGACTTTAATATACACGACAGGAAAAGGCAAGGATGGAAAACAGAGTGCTGGATGACGGATCATTGAAAAATGATGGGAAAAATGTGAACTCTTTGTGATCCAGTGTTTAGCGGAAATACAGAGCATTACACAATAGTATTTACACAATAGTATTTACACAATAGTATTTACACAATAGTATTTACACAATAGTATTTACACAATATTCACGAGATTGATCTTTGACCAGAACTAGTCGGTTGATCTGATGTCGTACGCTGGAATTCATTCGTGAAATCCGATCTGCACAATTCATCAATTCTAGACACATTTACAAATAAAAAGTCGATGTTTAAGCTTGACGCATTATGACGACCGGTTTAACCATTTTGCATTCAATAACTAATGCAATAAACTGATGCTGAGGTGTTTTAGGGGTATCATATATTTTGATCAACATGACCCAAAGAACTGATAATGTAGAAAACAGCAAACAATTGTACACAATCAATGAAATCATTGTAGCAAAGTATTGGCAATTTGTTCACAAAGTGACTCCATGAGATGGAGGTTGAACAAGTGCTTTCGAGAATTTCATTTCTGATCTGCGTTCTCCTGCTTTACACCATGTTTTCATGCAGCATTGCCGTTTACGTGAATCTAGACCACTGGTAGAAATTTTAAATATCACTTAATAAACATGAATATTATAATTATTATTATAAATCAATGGAAATAACATATAAAAATAGATTGAAACAAAAATCACTAATTAGATTTGTTTGTTCTATTTTTCAAATGTTTATAATCCAGAAAATGTCTAGAGTTTGTTACCTAACTTGGTCAGATCATCCTCCTTCCCTTTCCCCCACACTCGTTTCTCCAGTTTTGCCTCGATCTCCTCCTCCAGGTCTTCGGTGCCAAAGTGGACCACTGTGGGCTTCATGCTGGTGGAGAAGATCCTCTCAGCAGGTTTTGTAGGAGCAGCTTTTCTCTCGTTGATTCTTTGGATGTGTCTGGTCAGAGTGGTGGCTCCAGGTGGAGATGAGGTCTGATTGACAGAAAAAGAAGATCTGTTAAGGTCATTCAGAACGATTTCAGCTCCAGTGAGCAAACTTAAACAACACAACAGGAATGAGTGGAGGCATGATGAAGCCATGTCTGCACTGTTTGGCTTCCTGAGTGTGTGAGCGAGAAAACCCCCACGAATGTCACAGAAAGCCACATTTCTTGGAGTAGAGGCTCTGCAGAATGCTTGTTTGATTTAATATTGAAATATTGAAGGGATTTTTATTTGTTTTGATCACACAGAGTGTAACAATACCAAATAGGATCAATGCCCTACAGTGCACAATATTTCCAATGGAACATCCGAAACTTGGAGTCAAATTGAATTTCATTTCTAAAGAAATGTCACCTCCAGATATCACATACAATCTAGTAGAACATGGGGGAAGGTTGGAGCTGGGTGGGTTGTGGCTCTGCAATAATTGAATTTATTTGTATTTGTATAGCACTTTTTACAATGGACATATTGTGAAAACGCATTTCAGCGTCATCAATTCGTATATTGAGTGATGTCTAATGAGTGAGCCAATGGCAACAGTGGCAAGAAAAACTCCCTGAGGAACCTTGAGAGGAACCAGACTCAAAAGGGAACCTCATACGCATCAGAGAGTGTTTGAAGATTTTGTACATTGCATACATAGTATAAGAAGGAGAATTGCGAGACTTCCATTTCCCTCTTTTCTCATCACTCTCTTCCTGCTTTAAAAAAAAAAATATATATGCACGATCCATATTACATTTTTAGGGTAAATCCAGAATGTTGGATGAAGCTAGTGATGGATTTTGTGATGATGGATGTGAAGATTTACATCTATATTGTTCAAGAGTCCCACAATCCCATTTATCTCAAAGTCAAAAAAAAAAAAAACTGGCAAAAAATTAGGCTTATTTGAATTTATTTTACATTTTAAACATTTCGAAACAAAACAAACAAAAAAAAAAAAAAAAAAAAAGTGAATGCAATGTCAATATAATGTAATATAATGTAATATAATAGAATATAATGTAATATAATATTCAATTTATTTTTTGTATTATTGAACATATTTGATTATTATGTATAATATTTTATATCACAGAGTAAATTCATAAAAATGATATAATAAATGGCATTAATATTAGACATAGGATATATATTTTATACAAATATAACTCAAACTCAATCAATGTAGTTGCTTAGTTACTGTACTTTCTAAACAACAAGGAAATAAATATTATAATTAATAAATAGGAATGAATATAATGTGTATATGAATATAATGAGTAGAGTTTGTTAAGAACAATAGAAGGATTGGATTATTGGTTAAAAACTACAGATTTATTATGAGAAAACAATAGAATTCTTGTAACAATATTAATAATAATAATAATAATGATAACAATAATAATAATATTAAATTGCTATTTAAATAATGTGAGATCCTAAAATCTATTGTACGTTGTAAATATTTATCATTTTTATTCATATAATAATAATAATATTTTATAATTCAATAGAATTAAATTTAATGTGAAGAAATAATTAATACAATTTAAAATAAAATACATGCATATTTATATTTATATATATTGCTAATTAAACTATACGTCTAAAATATAGATCTTATTATTAATTATTATTTATAATAAAAAGATAATGAGCTATGTTAATAATAAAACTAATAACAATCAATAAACTCGTCATTATTTATATTTTGCATGAGTGTACCGCTGCGTTCATATCATTTTGAGCAGTGCGCCACCTTCAGGCGACGATGAGACGCTGTCCATGGTATAACCCATGTCCATCAGCCCAAAGCATTCATAATATACTGAGGAAAATTGGATCGAAATTACGGATTGCGTTACTGTTACTCAGCACTGACACTGGAGACTCCTTCCAGTGAGCCATAAAATCATCTGCTGAGGATCTCTTCTGACCTGAGAGTTGATCTCCTTCTAACCTCCGACCAGTTATAATAAAAATAATAATAATAATAATTATTCAAAGTCGATGGTTTAAAAACCCAAAACAAGAAGGACAAACATTTCCCCCGATGCACTAGATGGCGCTGAAAGACTGCGAATACGTGTTTATTCTGGAAAAACGTGACAGATTTGAATTCACTTGACTGTAAGTGGCGTCTCAGACCGATTTCACCAGTCCAGTTTATTAGGAACACTTGCACATAGACACCAGCACATTCATGCAAGAATCCATTCAGGGAATCAGATTTGATCAGGCGATTGCATGAAGCATAAAGTGAACCAGAAGGTCATGAGTTCAGATCCCAGACACATCAAGCTGCAATTTTTGGGCCCTTAACCCCCATAGCTGCTCAAACTGTATAAAAAGGATAATTCGCTATAAGTCGCTATAGATAAAGGCGTCTGCTAAATGCCGTGGATGTAAAACTGTGTCCCTCCAACATCAGGATGTCAGAATAAGGAGAAAATGTGACTATATAAAGGCAGGAAGCACATGGAACGCTGAAATATCTGCTCTTTGCATCCATGTTGAGCAGAAAGGCATCTCAGTATTAAAATACTCGTTCATCACATCGTCTCTGGAAGTTTTTCTTTCCCCACCACTCTCACCCCAGGTTTTGTTCCAAAACTATTCATTAAATTGTTGTCAAATCCAGATACATTTTGTATTTTACACACGATTCAAGCTTAAGAACGGATGTTCCGTCAACATTTGTTAAAGCCGGTAGTCTGTCAGAGGTTTTGTGGGTTTGTGTGTGTGTGTGTGTGTGTGTGTTTTGAGGAAAAAAAAGATTTGATATGCCTTTCAAATAAATAATTAAATCTAAAAAGTGAGAAATATTAATTATAATTATTACATGTATAGGTCAGTGTGTGTGTGTGTGTGTGTGTGTGTGTGTGTGAGTGTTTAAAAAAAAAAAAAGATTTAATGCCTTTAATACAAATAATTAGATCTAAAAAGTGAGCTGAAATTTTTTTTTTTTAAATAATAATAATAATTTAGTTTGAAAGATGCAGACGTAGAGGACAATAGTATAGAGACTGATGATGCGCTGTGGCGACCCCTAACGGAAGCAGGTGAAATAACAATAATAATAATAATAATAATAATAATAATAATAATAATAATAATAATAATAATAATAATACTTAGTACATGTGTGGGTGGGTCATTGAGGTCAGTGTGTGTGTGTGTGTGTGTGTGTGTGTGTGTGTGTGTGTGTGTTTTAAGAAAATAATAATAATATTACAATAAAAAAAAAAATAAATAAACAAATAATAATAATTACAGGTGTGGGAAGGTCAGTGTGTGTGTGTGTGTGTGTGTGTGTGTGTGTGTGTGTGTGTGTGTGTGTGTGTGCATATCCATGCTTGTTACCATGTATATCTTTGTGTATGTGTGCGTGTGTGTATATGTATATGTGTGCGCACACGTACTTGTCAGCATGTGTGAACTTTTTGCTGTATTTATGACGATGTCTGCAGATTGTTGCTTGTGTGTGTGTGTGTGTGTGTGTGTGTGTGTGTGTGTGCGTGTGTGTGTGTGTGTGCGTGTGTGTGTGTGAGACCCAGCAGTGGCAGTAGGAGAGTGAGCAGCGTGCAGTTCTCGTTTAATGAGCTCGGAGGGCTGAGGGCTCAGCACACACACGACCTACCTGCAGTCCTGCTGAGCAACTTCTGTTGATCTGAGCCAGGCTCGGACCTGTGCGTGTGTGTGCGCGTGCGTGTGTGTGTGTGTGTGTGAGAGAGGTAGAGAAAAAGAGACACACAAACAGAAAGAGAAACAAAGTGCACACAAGCAGCACCAGAACACTAATTATGTGTGTTTGAGTAAATACTTTTAATTTGTTTTGTGTGTGTGTGTGTGTGTGTGTGTGTGTGTGTGTGTGTGTGTGTGTGTGTGTGTGTGTGTGTGTGTGTGTGTGTGTGTGTGATATTAGAACAGAAAGAATTTATTTCAGCAATAGATATTGCTATATTAACATTTAAACACAACATAATTAAAAGCACAACAATGATAATAAAATATAGATAATATTTATACGGATAATATTTCTTGTAAGGTGGGGCAAAAACCTAGGGTCGGTCAGTCTGTCTGTCTGTCTGTCTGTCTGTCTGTCTGACTGTCTGTCTATACATTTTTACACAATTGATCATAATTGCACAAATCTGCTGCTGTTACTGTTCCTATTAAAGTGGCCAGTGAGTGATTTTTTTTTTTTCTTCACATCATAAAAAATCACCAGCATAAAGAAAACTGGAAAGTTTCACTCACTTTCAAACTTCTACCAAATGGTTTGTTCTGTACTCCCCCCCACCACACACACACACACACACACACACACACACTGGGAGCATCTCTGTAATATTGATGCGCTTGGATCTCTCCTGATGCCCTCCGTTTGGTCTCTCTCATGTTCCATAAACTATTCATGATCCTCGTCCCATCGCTTCTCTCACTTCCCATAATGCATGGGTAATGTTCTGCGAGGGCTACACACACACACACACACACACACACACACACACACACACACACACACACACACACACGTAAAGTAAAATCTGGGAATCTTGTTGCCGAATGCATGAGACACGACTCAAAGTTTTTCTGGCCTTGCTTGAGAAACACATACGATTGGTCCAAATGTCTTTACATTAAAACAACCAATTTTTCAAAAGTGCTTGTTTATAATCAGGAGAAAAAAAATTCATTTTTTTTAATTTTAGTGTGTTTCACTGTGCGTGATACAACAATGTCTCTGCAACAACACACAACTGAAGGGAAATTCCTCAGACACAAACTTTCAAGGTCATAAGTACACTGAGTCATAAGTAAAAGTGAGCATATATTCATCTCTGAATGCTGAAGGCATTTTCTTGGAGTATGATACAAAATGATCTTTAAGTTAAAGCTGATGCTGTTCCCGATTATGACATCATGTTAAAATGTGAGATATTTCAGGGATGTAATATAATAGCAGAAGTTTCGGTCTCTTATGATTGAAACAAATGTCAGCGGTTTTAGTAGTTTATGATGTCACATAATGGGAGGAGCTTCTGTAATTGATGATGTAATAAATGGGAGGAGTTTCTGTAATTGATGTAATATAATGGGAGGGGTTTCTGTAATTGATGATGTAATAAATGGAAGGAGTTTCTGTAATTGATGTAATATAATGGGAGGAGTTTTTGAAATTGATGTAATATAATGGGAGGAGTTTTTGTAATTGATGTAATAGAATGGGAGGAGTTTCTGCAATTGATGTAATACATTGAGAGGAGTTTCTGAAATTGATGATGTAATAAATGGGAGGGGTTTTTGTAATTGATGTAATAGAATGGGAGAAGTTACTGCAATTGATGATGTAATAGAATGGGAGGAGTTTCTGTAATTGATGTAATATAATGGGCGGGGTTTCTGTAATTGATGATGTAACAGAATGGGAGGAGTTTCTGTAATTGATGATGTAATAAATGGGAGGAGTTTCTGTAATTGATAATGTAATATAATTGGAGGATTTTCTGAAATGTATGTAATATAATGGAAGGAGTTTCTGTAATTGATGATGTAATAAATGGGAGGAGTTTCTGTAATTGATGTAATATAATGGGAGGGGTTTCTGTAATTAATGATGTAATAAATGGGAGGAGTTTCTGTAATCGATGTTATTTAATGGGAGCAGTTTCTGAAATTGATGTAGTATAATGGGAGGAGTTTCTAAAATTGATGATGTAATAAATGGGAGGAGTTTTTTTAATTGATGTAATAGAATGGGAGGAGTTTCTGCAATTGATGTAATATAATGGGAGGAGTTTCTGAAATTGATGCAGTATAATGGGAGGAGTTTCTGAAATTGATGATGTAATAAATGGGAGGAGTTTTTGTAATTGATGTAATAGAATGTGAGAAGTTTCTGCAATTGATGATGTAATAGAATGGGAGGAGTTTCTGTAATTGATGATGTAATAGAATGGGAGGAGTTTCTGTAATTGATGTAATATAATGGGCGGAGTTTCTGTAATTGATGAGGTGATGGAAGGAGTTTCTGTTAATCATGATGCAATATATAGGGGAGGAGTTTCAGGCATTATTGATGTAATAAAATAGATGTTTTAATCACTTAAATCACAAATGGGAGACATTTCAGTCATTTCTAATGTAAAGGGAGAAGTTTTAATAAGTGATGATGTAAAGGGAGAAGTTTCTGTTATTTCTGATGTAACAGAATTTGAGATGTTTCAGTCACTTATGTTTTATTACAATTTGAGGCATTTCAGTTATTTATGAATCAGTAGAATGGAAGGAGTTTCAGTAAATTATGATGTAATGGAAGAAGTTTGCATCATTGATGATGCAACAGGGTGTGAGGAATCTTTGTGTCATGTATGATATGATTTGCGAAATGACAGAATGAGGGTTTTCTTTTTGTTATTCATGACGTATTGTGTTGTGCATTATGATCCAGTATATTGAGAAAGGTTTTGTTGGTGGGGGTGCGTGTGTGTGTGTGTGTGTGTGTGTGTGTGTGTGTGTGTGTGTGTGTGTGTGTGTGTGTGAGAGATTGTGTTTGTCTAATGTGCTTTCCACTACCATATGATGATCAACCAATAAATGTTTTGAACATGACCTTTTAGGCATTTTTGTTGAAATGACAACCTTTGAAACATGTAACCAATTTAATGAATAGAACAAAAGTGAAGTGTGAAATGTTTATTATTACAGAGAAATGACTTATTGTACGACCGGAGAGCTAATCTAATCAGACAAATCACTCTAATTAGGCACTAAGTAGCACAGCACATATTTTGCTTTACACCTAATACCGCCGCTGCCTCCGGTGTCTTTTATGTATAGGCGTAACGGCTTCACCCTCCAAGCACTCATTTAGAGTCTCATTAGGATCCGAGCATGAGCGGTTAATAAGCTCAGCAAAGATTTAGATTTCCTTCTTTAATTGCTCATACACATCGTTTTCTCTCTCTCTTCTGCCTGGGCCTGGATCTCAGGGGAATTCACATTTGAATATATATATATTAGGGGTGTAACGGTACATGTATTCGTACCGAACGCAATCCTTTTCACGTGCGGAACATAGTTAAATCTGAGTTCCCCAGGAACGTACTTTGAGCGCATTTTTTTAACTTATTATTAAACTTGAAAACATGCACAACGACGCCAGGCGTATACAAAAGAAACCAGATTTAACGCAGTGTCACTGCGGTTACTCAAAAGATTTGATTTGCGCAGGCATGAAAACGCTAGTGAGTCCATATCGCCAGCGTTAGCCGCTAACCAGGAAGTGACTAGCGGTGAATTCTTTAGCATTTTCAGAGTTTCAGAGTTTTATTTTTAGCTTCAAGAAATTCTCTTAGAAGGAGAAAATCCTGACAATTCCATAGATATCGAGGAAGCGAATGAATGAAGGATGAAAGGAATTTGAAGACGTTTGTTAAAGTATGCTGAAATAAGGAGAATAGTTACGTAGATCAGCGGTCTGCAACCTTTTTTGCGCTTTTTTAATGTCGGACAATATTTTCACGGACCGGCCTTTAAGGTGTGGTGGATAAATACAACAAAATAAAATGATACAGGCATAAAAACTGATTTTTCTAAATATAATAATAAACGTGGATCCACTGTGTTGTTGTTTGCTCATTTTGCTCGCTTGTGGGTTTGGATTTAGCGGTAATGTGTTATGTGTTAACGGCCGGAGCTCCTTTAAGAAGGTAGCGGATGGAGGTAAGACATGTGACCGAGGCATCATGACATGCATTAAGAGTGAGTCATAGACAGATGTGATGGAGAGAATCCGGTAATTTTCCAAAATAAAACCGTTTAGAATCAGATAATAAATAAAACAGAAATAATGTTAGTTATGTATTGGTACCAGCCCGGTACCATGTGACCCACGGACCGGTGCCGGTCCGCAGCCCGGGGGTTGGGGACCACTGACGTATTGTTAGAAAATGAAATATTAAATGTAAATCGCAAACACACACACACTTACATAAACATCTGCATTACACAAATGGGGTCTAATAAATGTAACCGTTTATTTCCATTTATTTAATTTTATTTAATAAATTTCATTTGTGCCAATTTAATCGATTACTCGAATCAATGTAATAAAAACGTGTATTGCATTAATGATTTATTAAATTACATTTTTTTTTTATGAAATATTATGAAAGATAATTTTAGATATAATTTAACCAAGCAGGCATTTTATTTAAAATTGTTTTAAAAATGTAAACAGTTTAAATGTTGATGATCACAAATGTCAATTATAATAATAATAAATGCTATTTGGACTAAATGTATTATTTGTGGACACCTGAACATAAGATTGGTGTGTTCTTTCTGGAACATTCCATTCCACACTTACTGTTATAATAGTCTCCACTCTTTAAGGAAGATGTTACAGTAGATATTGTGGAGATTTGTGCACATTTAGCCACAAGGATTTTAGAAAGACAAGTGCTGATGTAGGTGAGGTGAGGAGGCCTTCAGTTCAGTCAGCGTTCACATTTATCCCAAAAGTGTTTAATAGCGTTTAGAGTTCTGCAGCAGGAGTTTGTGAGAACATTTTTTGTAAGAACCACATCTGGCTGGAAAAAGTCAGGTGTCTCAGCACTTTTTTCTGTATCATATAAGGGGTTTGGATCAGATCCCAGATTTCAGGGCTTCGAAATGACTATAACTGTTTCATCACTGCGCCAATTTACATCTGACTTCATTAGCACAAAGGAAAAGTTTCTTTCAGTGAGCAACACGCTCCATTATCGTCCATTAGCCTGACACTGATTTCATCCATATGAGACTTTTCTGAGTCGTGGATTTCATGCGTTTCGGATTTTTTTCAGTTTACGTAGCGGTAAAATGAATATTTGCACACACACACACACCCCCCCCCCCCATTCCATCATCATCAATATCAACAACAACAGCGATGCATTAACAGATATAGTGTTTTGTTGTTGTAATATGAGAATATGTGGCTCTCAGTGATGAATTGTCAAAAAAAGAAAAAAAAAAAAAGAAAAAAAGAGTAAATATTCGCTTGGCAGCAAAAATACAATTAACACGAGCGTGTTTGTGCCAAGCAAGAGTGGCGGAGGAGCGCTGTTTACCTGAACCGCCATCCGATTGCGCAAAACAAATATTACAAGTGGATGGTTGGTGGCGCCCTCAAGGGAAAAGCGGGATGTGTGTGTGTGTAGAATGATTCCAACGCGCTGGCAGGACGAGCCGCTCGGGAAGATTGCGGCGGTTTGTAGTGTGGACAACAGGAGAGTGTGTAGCTGCCAATGAGGACGAGGCGGCCAAGATGGAAAAGCAGTGGGAAATCACACACACACACACACACACACACACACACACACACACACACACACACACACACACACACACACACACACAACTACACAAATGCTACAAAATAATGAATATCAGTCAAAAACATGTTACTCTTCCCAGGTTGTACATGTTTGTATGATGATCCACAGCATACTTATACTATATGGAACAAATTTTTGGGACACCTGACTTTTCCAACCATTTGTGCCACACGATGGAATACGACCTCTTCGCATACATTCTTCCCCTTCACTTGAACTAATAGACCCGACTCTGTTCCAGCATGACGACGCCTCTGTGCACAAAGCCAGCTCCATGAAGATGGAAGATCTCCTGCTATAGAGCTCCAAACCTATAATGCTGACTGCACCCCAGGCCTCCTCACCTCCTCACCTACATCAGTACCCGATTTTACCAGCATCCTTGTGGCTGAATGAATCTGACTGTAGTTCAAAAAGCACACGGGGATAAAAATCTCCAACTAGTCGTTTTGAATTGAGTCAAATGTGAGTTGTTGTTTTTTTGCAGGTACTTCAAATATTCTTTTAGGGGTGCCGATAATTTTGCACACACACACTCGCATTCAAGCCCATATTAAATACACTGGATGCAGACTTCACAGGATACTCTGCACACTGACTTTGTGCGTGCACACACACACACACACACACACACACACACACACACACACGGTTATTTATTGGGTGGGCAGTGAAAGCCAGCCTGCTTATTTATGCCAGATTGCTTTTCCAGATGTTTTTCTTTTTTTTTTTTAAAAAGAAATCCCTCCACTCCTTCCTCACTTTCTCTCTCTACACCCCTCTGCCCCTCCTCCTTTTGTCCAGATGGAGATTGTTTTTTACAGGCGTGTGTGTAATCCTTCTTTTTCCTGGGCCCGAATCCACCATGCGCTCTGATAGAAAACTTATGATGAGCTTCGAAAGGAGGAGAAGAAAAAAAGAAGAGATGAGAGCAGGCTGAAGGCCAAACACCTCGTCAACGGGAAACAATCCCTTTCGGTGACCCTTAAATAAAAACCCACAAACATCTTGTTTCCAGGAGTTTCTCTGTGAAAGTATGTGTGTGTGTGTGTGTGTGTGTGTGTGTGTGTGTGTGTGTGTGTGTGTGTGTGTGTGGGGTGAGACCTGACAAGAGTTTCTTTTTCCAGCAGCATAGATATACGCATAATAGATTGTTGTGCTCAACAATGGCTCACTCTCGAGATTGCACTCTCGCCCGTCTCGCTCACACACCCGCGGTTTAGAGCCGAAGCGAGCGGACCGCGAGACGCTAACCAGATGGCTCACGTCCTGAAGCTCCTGGGACGACGCACACATCCGCTTTGAGCTAAATTAGCTTACCTGGGATAAAACTTCAACTTTCCATGACTAAAAACAAAAAAATTATGTAGCATGGAAAAAGCTGCTGGTTATAAGCGACAAGGTTCCAACACATGAACACCAGGTTCAAGCACCATTTATCTGAGATCAAGCACCTTTCAGCATATATGGCATAGTCATGAATGTCCACTTACAGTAGTAAACATCTCACTTAGACATTCACATCTAAAATTTAGAATAAGGACAGTTTTGGAGGTGTAGGTTTCGAAACCTCAAGCGCTTGTGAACGGGTTGCTGCTCTAAAGAAATCAAGAGACGAGGTGGTATCGAAAAGTCTTTTGGTATTGAGTCAAGTCTTATGGGGGGTCCCCAGTTGTTGTGTAATTCAAATATTTTTTACTCAAATAATCTTGGGGACCCCCGTGTCAAGATTATTTTTAGTAACAATGCCTTATGAGGGGTCCTGAATCCCCACAGCCCCCCTCAATTCAAGCACTGGTGCTATTCTGACCACGTACGTTACCAAGTCTGCAATTCCATCACGGAGAGCGAGTTAGAACAAAGAGAACACCTGCGTAACACTGGGCAAATCTCCCACAGGGACGTTTGACGCGACCTACGGTGAGACCAGGCGTTCCAGGTGTTGCGAGTGGCACGTGCGCTTCAAACGCGGAGGAACATCACTGGAAAACTGGAGATCAGGAAGACCTTCTCACTTCTGCACCCACTGTATTCGGACTTCGCTCTCTTCCCGAGGATCCAGCTCAAAGGTCGCCGTTTTGAGTTCTGGCGTCAATCACAACCATGTGAGCGCTGAATTGTTGTGCAAGGGAACTATTTCGAAGGTGATAGTGTGTAAACATAGATAAATAAAATGCTTTCTTGTAAACAGAGCTCGTCTCGAAATCACCTCATAGGAGAATGGAAGAGATTTGCAGATGGACACCTTCATCCAAAAATAAAGTGTGAGATGAAGATCCTTCACATAATAAAAGCGTCACACACACACCATCTGTATCTTTTTCCCACCTTAATCGCAACTAAAGGTGACTTCAGAAGATGAAAGTTCATTTCGGGTAAAAATTAAGTAAAAAAGAGAAGAGAGGACATTTTCAGAAAGTCGGTTTATCTCCGCCTGAGTCCGTAGGGGTGCGTGTGTGCAGCAGATTGATGGAAAGCTGAAGTCGTTCCCCGGGTGCCACAACACTCGGCTCGGCAGTATTAAAAACTCCCACGCGTTTTTGTCGGAGGAGGCCAAATTGCCCTTGCCGGAGTGCTGGTGTGTGTCTGCGGTAATGAGCTGCATTCCGTCTATGGTGATAAATGGTCGAGAATCCATATCTTCTCAAAACATCAACGCGAGGCACCAAGGAATAGTCTCTTTGCTACGTTTTTAATAGTTGCCTAAACAACAAGCGGAAAAAAAAAATCAAGCCTGAATGCGTTCTTCAACTGAATGCAGAACCAATACATGGAAATGTTCAGCAAATGTGAAGGGATTCTAGCAGAACCACCCAAATACCTTTTATACCTTTTAATATCTTTTATGGAGAATTTCCTCAGAAGCTAGAAGATAAAAAAAAAAAAAAATCACACAAAATCTTTTAAATGAAATACGGTTCCTTGTGGGTTCTTCTGCCTGAAGAAAGCCTCAAAGGAGTTGAATATTATTTTCTGTCAAACACTAAAAGGAAATCTCCCAAATATTTTTTGCCTCAGAAACAACTAGAAGGTACAGATTACAGAAAGATGAAAGCCTAAAGAACTAATAGGAACTAATAGGAACACTGTGAAGGAAGGACGGTTCCTCATTGGTTCTTTATTCGTCTAGAGGAAGAATTAATAGTATTATATAGATCCTTAATGTATATAAAAAATTGACTAATTTTCATGCAAAAGTTTGGAAAAAACGAATATTTTTCTCACGGTTTTGGTCCTCCGTCCACACTGTTGCGCCGTTCGCGGTCAAACAAAAACTTATATTTTTTTAATTGTAAATTATTTCGAGAACGCTGGATAAATAAACAAAAACTCAGTCAGAAAAGAGTAAAAAGTAACTCATGTTGAAGACTCAAGAAAAAGACTCATATTGTTCTTTTAATAGATTCTAAATGCTTTTCGAGATGTTTGAGCCTCAGACGTACAGATTCCATTCTAGAACATCTAGAACTGACTAGAAGAAACCACCAAAATCCTTATGGAGAATGGGTCCAAGCACTTATACAACTCAGTATGGACTCATGTTCATTTAGAAGAACGAGAGAATCATCACAAACTACTCAAACGACTAGGATTCTTGTGTTGGCAAGTCGGAAAGATTTCCTGCAGAACACTACAAGATGTCAATTAAAAGGGGGTTCCAAACAGAACTTTTTCTGAACTCACTGACCTTCTTGAGCCTGAAAAAGATTTCCTGCAGAACTATTGAAAGAACTAATTGAAACCAATTGAAACAAACTATTGAAAGAACTAATATCCAACATCTGTTTGGGCATGTTTGGAGCTAAGAATGATTGTTCATTGGCGTTACGTAGAAACCTACTGGAGAATCCTCCTCAAAATAGAAATGATACTGTATGAAGATGGACGGGATGAAGGACTCATCTTTTCCCAGTTATGAGGTACAGCCTAAACCCTTCAACATTCTTCAGTAAGCAAGACAGCGTTAAAACCTTTTGTGGTGCTCAACAATCAAAAAGGGTTCCAAGAAGATCTATTTGAAGATCCATCGAATGACTATTTGAGAGTTGCCTCTAAAGTATCCTCTTGTTGATGCCCTACAAAGCAGCATGCTCCTCAATCAGAAAGCCTAAAAAGCATCCCGAGCAGCCTCAAAGAAGCATTGAAACGAACCTTTGAAGCCTTCCACGTGTGAACTCAGACTCCGAAACCGCAGACGCTATAATTTACACATTCGATGAACCTCGGTGCCCCCTGAAAACGAGGTCGTAACACAGAATATGGTTTACAGTCGCGCTGTAAAACGTGTCCCGGCCTCGTCTAATTAGAAGTGACTGTTTTATGGAGTGCATGACAATGCATGGATTTAAGTGTGCACACATTGAGACATGTGGCAAAGATCAGCCCTGAGCCATCTCTGGAAACACAGGCAGTGTGTATGTTTATGTGTGTGTGTGTGTGTGTGTGGTTGCCAGATGAGGGTTGTTACATCGAGGAGTTGAAGCGTAACTGGTGTGTGTTTCATTCTCTCGCTCGTGTTACGCACCTGTTAAAAGGTTAGAGTGTTAATAAGAAACATGGCATCGGGTCTAAATGTCCAAACTCACTACCGAGCGCTACGATTTCCTCACTAACCCACAAAGACATGAGTTGACTTGCTTGCTAATGCAAGCTGAGGCAATAAATGTGATTTGTGGGCGGGGATTCATTACATTTGTAGCGGTGAACCCGAAGATTCGACGCTTTAATAGGAGAAGACTGAATACCTAAAGATCTCGCGGTTCGTATCTTCGTCATCCCACAAGGATCGTTGCATTTCTTTTGTTATATGGGGGTGCTCAATGTCTGATTTCACATAGAACTAGCGTTTCAATACGCGTCGCAATAAGTCAATATTCAGCCTATTACCAAGTTAATAATGCTGTAATAAGAAATGTGAAAAGAAAGAAGCTTTTAATGTGCGAAAATAAAACACAAAGGTATAAATTCTCTCACGATTCGGATTTGACTAAATCCTTTGTTGGGGGACACGTCTGCATTTTTGTTCGTGTGGCTGGAAAAATACCCCTTTCGATTTAAAAACCCAGTCACAGTACGCATATAATGAGGTTGTTATTATTATTATGATGTTTACCTCATGAATCTAACATGCTAGTTTTAAGGACACATGCTATAATGCGTTCTTGTTCTGTTAATGTATAAAAGTTAATCTGTCAGATTAAGACTACTTTGACACACTGTGGTATAACATTTTAGAATTGGCAGTAAATTTTAGACTGTGGTTGATTGTTTAATACCACACACACACACACACACACACACACACACACACACACACACACACACACACACACACACACACACACACATAGCTTTCCATATACCTTTGTACCTAGCTAACTGCTAACAGACGTGACCCGATGGTTACCCGATTCATCAATAAAGGTGTGTGGATATCACTCTCCTAACATCACTCTCTAACCAGAGTCACCTGTTTCCAAGGATTATCTGAAAGACTTAATTTGATAGGCATCACCATTTTTTTCTGTTTGTTTTGGCCACACTGAGACGGCGATTTCTGCAAAAAAAACTGAGCTTTCAAAAAAAGATGACACATTTTTAGTCATTGCTGCAACCTTTCAAAAAGCCGGAAAGTGAACAAATGCCAGGTGAAATGAAGCAGGTCTTACGGTTTGTTCTTGCGCAGTACAGGGACAAAAACGATTCAAAATGAAAGTGCGAACGTTTTTAGAACGAAAGCGCCGTTTTTTTTTTCTTCAAATCGATCCGGATCGGTGTAGAGAGTATAGAGACATGCAGGAGAGAGTGGGAAATCCTTGGAAAATTAAAGGAGAGGATGTTTAGAAAGGCCTTGAGGAAAACACCCTGAAGGAACTTGGGTAATGAGAATTCAATCAGAAGAAGACTTAATCCTAAAGAGGGCAGTAATGATCCACAATCACCGAAGCAAAAAGAAGATGAACAAGTAGCAGAAGGTTCATCAAGAACCTATTGAAATGTACTCATTTACATTTCTGCATTTGGAGGAGAAAACGAGTAAGAAGAACAGTAAGAACCAGCTGAGTGATTACATTCAGGTCAGCTCGAAAGATCTCCAGTCCGACAAGTCAGTTTTTACGCTAATTCTTAATTAGCTGGCAATACGTTATTAGCAATGTTCTCATGAGGTTACAAAAGTGCAAGGCTTTGATGACTTATTGTTATGACACAGCAACTCTTGACACCATGGTTTCTCGACAACACACCCAAGATTTGACTTCCATTATTTCCTCCCAAGTTTCAGCTTCGGCCCCCCGATCCCCCCAGATTTCTCCGTCCCTGTAATTTGATCTGCTGTCCAGCTGCAGCGTCTTAGCATGAGGTCATATCTGCATCGATATCGTTTTCCTAATAAGCCCTGCATTTTGGCTCGGGTCGCCCGAACGCCGCTGGAACGACTGGAGGTGAGCTCAACCGAACCACGGCCTGTCAGAAGCACCTGGGATGGAACTGGAATGCCATGGATACAAAACACGAGGTTTACTCTGCGCTAATGCAGACGTCAGGGTTGGTGGAGGGTCAGAGTGGAGAACGTGGGCAAGTTTTCAGCACCGAATATACGATCGACTTTAGAGTTGAATCACGGGGTGATTTAAGCTCTACTAATGGCAGTCCATCATGCATGGAGGCCAAATACTGTTTCAAGAGAGACATTTCTTTGCAAAAACGAGCAATAAATATCTGAAATTTACAGTCACACTGATAAGTTACTGTGTCTATTAAGGGAATGCGAGCACACATCCCAACAACAGCCTTGGCCTTATCTGTCAGTGTAAGATACTTCAATATGCTGAATACACACGGATTAAACAACGTTTACTTATTTATGAATGCAAGCTCTTTACCTTTACCTTTATATATATTACAAATGGGATAAATCCTTTCATGACCTTGATTTAGTATCTCATCAAACTGTACGCACGAGTCGTTTTTAGAGCATGCTATAAAAAAATACAAAATATAATAGTTTAAGGGTCGAAGATTCCGATTGGAGGAGCCTGATTCGATCTCACAATCGAGACGTTTCGGTTATACGGGGGTCTTCAATGTCTGATTTCACATAGACCTACCTGTATTCGATTTGCTGACATGTGAAATGCAAATCCTGTCTGCCAAGACTTGACAATTCTGATTCGACTACGCAAAATCCTTAGTCGGGGACCCCCTTTATTCAAAATATTAGCATGTGCTGGATCAGGTGCTATTTTATAAGCTCCAGAAGCCAACCATGTTACTGAGAGCAAATATGAAAGGTTCTTGTCGATTGAAAACCTTTATACTGTAGACATTTATGGCATTTGGCACCCCCCCTGAGTGACTTCCACAGCGACATACAGTACAACAACCTCAATTTTGCTGAGCATTTGAGGGTTAAAAGGCTCGTACAAGGGCCTAGTGGTGCTGGGAATTGAACTCATAACCATCCAAGCCAAAGCATATCATCATACCCATTGAAAAACCACTTCTAGCTAATCATAGTCGGAATGGTGTTCACAGAAAACTGACTCATGGAACTTTCTTTGTTTAATTAGTCAGTGGTGGATGAAGTACACAAACCATGGACTTGAGTTAAATTAGAGATACTCTAGGTACAATTTTACAGCAGTAAAAGCCTTCTTTAAACTTTCCTTTGTGTAAAAGTACAAAAGTATAGTAAAGTAAAGTGCAGATACGTGAAAAAGCAACTTATGTACAGTAATAATTTACGTTTACTTCATTACCCTCCATCACTTAATTATTTAAAATGTCCCCCGTCCCCCCCCTTATTCGGTTCTCTTTCCTTTACATCTATTCTGCCTTTCTTTTTTTGTATTTCTCTCACACTCATGTTCTCTCACACTCCTTTTCCATCAAACCTTCTCGCAATTAGTTTTAACAACTAAACCCTTTCCTCTTCAAGCCAATGTAAACATTTTGGGCCTTGCCAATTCCCTCATATGTTTCTTTTCTGATGCAATAGTTTGGCATAAAAGCATTTGGAAAGCAACCCGGCTACTTATTTCTTGTTCTCGTTTCTTTTCTTGTTTGTCCAACAGCGAAGACGTTTTTCAAGCACCGCAGACGCTGATGCGTGTCGACAGCGGCTGCTAATTGGAGTAAATTCGTTTACCTCGGGCGGCGTGTTTGCACAAAATGGCGCGCGCCGTGTGAATAAGTGATGATCGGCAGGGCTGGTATAAGGCCCGACTTTTTGAATCATTTAACAGCACGAGCCACTAATTAGCAGCGAGAAAAGCCGGCTTTCAGCCTCAATTAAGACAAGCCCGTGTCAGTGAGAGGAAAGAGATAGAGGGCACCGGGGGCTTCTGATTTATTTATCCTTCGAGCAGATTCTGGGTTGCAGTGGGCTTTGCCTTTGGATGGTGGTATAGAGGAGATGGAGTGAAGTTCGTGTCTGTGTATTAAGACGAAGCTAAAGATTTCTTCCACGGATTACCCAAACCAGAATTGAAAAATCAAACAACAGTAAAGACTAGGGGACAAGTCAATTTCTGGGGGGCTTTTCAAGCAAGGGAGATGGGGGATAGTGAAGTCTAAAAGGGGTCTAAAGGCATCATTCCTCTCCTTTGCATATGATGTTCTCTTGGCATTATATGAAGTGCATCTTCTGAGCTTGAAGCAGCTTGGAGGAAAATCAGCCCTGGGATCTTTGCCACAAGTCACGGAAGTGGATATGGTCAGTCACGGCAGTGGTGCTGCCTTAAAACCAGTTTGCTTTTTGGTGAATTCGAAAAACGTGGAAGAAAAAATGAATTAACCAATTTCTACACCGAGACTACACCGATCAGCCGTTATAGTTATGACCACCTGTCCAATATTGTGTTGGTCCCCCTTTTGCTGCCAAAACAGTTCTGACCCATCAAGCATTACCAGAATTAAGTCCTTTAGCAATTTAAACTAAAGTCTGTTGAATCAGACCACACGGACCAGCCTTCGCTCCCCATGTGCATCAATGAGCATTGGCCGCCCATAACCCTGTCCCCGGTTCACCACTGGACCACTTTTTCATAGATACTGACCACTGCATACTGGGAACAGTAAACAGGATCTGCAGTTTTGGAGATGCTCTGACCTAGTCGTCTAGACATCACAATTTGTTAAACTCGCTCAAATCCTTACGCCCATTTTTCCTGCTTCTAACATCAACTTTGACAAAATTTTAAATGGCTGCCTAATAAAACCCCCCCACTAACAGGTGCCATGATAAAAAAAAAAAATCAGTGTTATTCACTTCACCACTCATAATGTTATAATGTTATGTCTGATCGGTGTATGTTCTTTCCTTAAAAGCGTCGTCATAGTTTTCAGTGAGTTTTTCTTACTCCATCACAAATAATCTATTAACGCAAACACTTCACATATCCATTTACACCGCACTAGGACCGCACGGTCTCATTTAACATAATTACACGTGCATAATCAAGTGAAGTCAGTCTTCTTATTAAAAAGTGTCTCACTGCTACTTCTTCCTGCTCCCTAATTCACTCGGACACCAGTGGTAGAGCGGGATATTTTTAGAAACCGTTTTTGAATCTTTGACAGACTTCCTGGCAATGATTTCCTGTCTGTAGTTTCGAAAGCCAAACTGTGCCCTCTGTAAATAAACGGCATCCGAGTTGACGAGGACGTCTGGGTCACGTTCGGGGGGTTCGTTTGGCTCGTTTTTTAGCAGCAGGAAAAATCCTGACCCAGTAGCACGGCCTCTGAAATTCAGCCCCTTGAAATGTGTCCTTGATCGAGCAAAAGGTACGAAGCCCTTTGAGCAAAAGAAGATGCACTGGATACCAGTCAAGGCAAGAGATTACAGAAACGCCACCTCTCACCATGGGACGTCCTTCTGGGTCCCTCACAGAAAATGTCCGGAAACTTCCGTGCCAAATTTCGTCCTGCAACACTCCCCCCTCTCCCTCCCCCCCGCCTTCATTCTTTTTGGAAAGCCAGACTGCAGGGAAATTAACGCTTGTTCTAGTGGGAAAGGAGGGCAACATGAATTTTGTTTCGCGCCGGCCGTGAAACGCAGCTGATTCCCAGCTCTGAGGTTTTTTTCCGGCTGCCGCTCAAATCCCAGCAGTGTTTATGGATTCTCCAGATCTCATTACAGTCAATGAGCCTGCAAAGACTCGCAGATCAAAGTGAAAAAGACTTTCTGGTGAGTGAGAGAGAGAGAGAGGAGTGAGCCAAATCAAGCAATTAGAGCCAAGGAAGTTCGTATCAGGAATATTTTAAAAAGCAGGAAGTGGTCGGTTATAAATAAATAAGGAAGTAAATAAAAATGGCAGCACTTGCAAATCATCTTAATCACCAAAACATACATGGCTACAGTCGGAGTTTTAACACAGAACTGCTTTTCCAGGAGGAAGACAAGACAAGACAAGACTTTTTCATCTAACTCCAAATGTGACACAGAACATCTCAGCTGTTGTTTGTTTAAACATGCTATCCTTTAACTACAATGCTAATATAGCTAACAATCCACAGACGCATTATGAAACAGTCCGACAACTTGTGCACGATGATCATCGGAGAACGATCCACATGCTCTCACTTTCCGGACCCACCCTACTCGCCAGATTTGGCTCCTGTGGACTTCGCCCTCTTTCAGAAGATGAAGATCCAGCTCGCTCGACTCGCTTCGAAAAGAAGACTTCCAGGACACATTCCAGAAGTGGCAGCAACTCTGGGAGCACTGTATTCTTGTGCAAGGGGACTATTTTAAAGGTAGTAGTGTGCAAACGTAGATAAAAAGAAGCACTTTTTGATATCACCTTGTATGGTGTATCGATGAAATATCTGTAGCTCTTTCAGCGCTAGGACAACCTTTCCGCACCTGCTTACCATCTTTCTTTAAATGTTCCAATTGAATTATTAGAATGATGTAGTTCAAGTCACTGAGCTTGGCAGATATGGATTAGATTTCATCCACAAAACAAAAGCTGCCTACTTTGTGAAGTTTGGCCTTCTGGACAGCAGAAAGACAGACACGACACTCTGCATTATGGTGTACACTCATCTCTCTTTGGACCTCGGCTTTCATGCCAGTTTATCCTGTTAATCATTAATAGGCATAAACAACCCCAGGTCCCGAGCTCAATTATTTTAAATGTGATTTCGCGGCAGCGTCGTGGCTAAATGCTGCATCCAGGGTAAGAAATCGAGAAAGAGTCCTATCGCCATGTGCTTCACAATTTCACACCGTTGTCCTTGAAAGTTTCAGGCTTCAACCAACCTTCGTCTTGTCTTTTCTGTCTTTTGCTCACCCTCTTTCTGTCTGTCTACTTTATCTGATGGTTGGCACGTTTCTCTGCTGCCAGGCTTTAAACGACATCATCCACCAGCTGCGAGTGTGAACCACACACACACACACACACACACACACAGAGCCATTAAAGGGGCCCCTTTAATTAAAGTAGGCATGTAAAGGTCGTTAAAGGCGAACAGATGGGTCCTTGGTTTACTCATCGTTGCACTCGGCCCCTTTTGTCCTCCTGTAAATATCTTTTTTTAAACGTTTGTGATGTTACAGGTCCTGAACACACACTGAAATCTGGTTTACGCCTGCAATCCTACCATCTCTGGATACTACAGCTGGAGATCAGTACCTCGGATTTACAATGAATATGATAATTTGGTTTGTTCAACTTGTCACATGGCAGAAATTTCTGGATAAACATCCCAAAAAGTAGGGGGCACACAAGAGAAACTCTTCATGCTGTTGGAGTTGGGTGTTAAAAACAACATACTGCCCCATGTGGTACTTGGGCCCCTAATACTAGCACTATTTTACCACATGTACAGCAGCTAGCGCCTATTAACAATCAAGCAGACAAAAATAATAACAATTAACCATTCCGATTTGTAAATAGAGTTTGAGAGTATAAGCGATTGAATTGAGGAAATCCTGTAATCCGGGGACCTCCTGAGTTTTATACCTTTATTTCTGGAAAGTTGACTGAAAATAATTGCCTTGCGATACCGTACATTAAAATACTTTACCTTTGTTTATTTTATTTGTACAACGTCGTAACAAGCGCAGGTGTTTTTTTTTTTTTTTTTTTTACCAAATGTCCTCATAAGCGCTATAATAATTTGTGGGGTGTTTTTGCAACCCCCTCCCCCCTCTTGTGCAAAGCCACGAGTGAAGCCGTAATTACAGCCTTCTCTATACGTCTCAAGGCACTTTCCTTATGGAGACCTGCATTTCAGTCCCTGTGACGTCTCTGGTCCCCATGAGACAGGTGTGTGTGTGAACCGTGCGACGACGAAGATACGAAGACTTCTACATACACCATAATGCCCATCCTTTCCTATTAGATCTTCATGGTTGTTTAATAAGTCGGCATGTCGAGAGTGAAATGTGGCCTTGTTGTTGAATGTGCAGGTCAGATAGTGAACTTTTTGAAGATAATTAGGCCCGTTACATGCTCAGACACTGGACAGAAATACTCCCTGAAGGTGTAAATATTGATATATAAAATTCAAGAGAGGTTAAGACTTCTCAGTAGGGTTATTTAGACTTTGGCCCCCTCGGCTAGAGCATCAGTTGTGCACCGGTTTACCAGGATAAAGCTGAAAAACGTGTGTCCCAAAATGGCTTGATGCTTTTCAAAGATTTTGCCCTCCATCTTGTTGCAGGCCGGCCAACAGTGAATGGATGCAAAATGGTTATTAAATACGTTATTAAAAATGAAAAATAAATGGTAAAAGCTTTTTTAGATTTGTTTGTTGGTAGCTAGGAATAGCTATGTTTTTTATGCAAAAAACGGCAAGAGAACATGTACCCCTTTATCGTAAAATAAAAAAAAATAAAAAACAAAACGTTTTCTCTAACATCTGCACTACAATGACAAGTTTGTGGACATGTGCTTTTGAACATCCCACTAGTCATTTGGTTTTAGAATAACCTCCATTCTTCTGGGAAGATGTTCCACTAGATCTTGTGGAGATTTGCATGACATTCATTCAATAGGGTGTTCAATAGGTTTGGAGCAGTCTGTAGCAGGCCACTCAAGATCTTTCGCTCCAACCCATGTAAAGTTTATCTCCAGCTTGCCTCCAACTGTGTGGAAACAGTTTGGGGAAGAACTACAAATGGCTGAAAACTACAGTTTATTTCTTTTGTATTTATATGCTGTACTGTGTCTCTGTTCAATTAACAACTGTGCCAGAAAACTAACGCAAACGCTTCCATTACCAGAAATCTCAAAGTCCACAAGGAACTTTGGAAGACTTTCGAATTTCGTCGTCACAAACACACTCCGTGATGAGTCCTTGAGCCTCCGGTAACCGTAAGCGAACATGCTTTCCTTCCTCGCATTCCTGTTATTAGTGACAAGTCGCGTTACGTCGCCCCGATCCTGATCCGCTAATGTAGACACAAAACAAATTAGAGCCGAGCCGCTATTAACGCTCGGCTCCCTGGAGGAGACCGAGATGATATTAAAGTCATCCTCCCACTGCTGCAACACACTTGATGATGGACAGGTAAATTAGGAGAACAAGGGAACAACCTCGACACTGTTTACATTGGAAAAAGACAGCAAGAGAAAAGAGGAGATATACCGAGTCGGTTTCTACTAATACCTCAGAAGACAGCATGTTCTATTCTTTCTCTCGGGTACAGGCGATGTTTCTGTGGGCAAATACTGTTGCTGGCTAATAAGCAAATTTAGGTTTCCAAAAAAAGAAATAAAAAAAAAGGATATTCTCTTTCATCAGCCAATCATAAGGCAGTACGGCAGATCCTGAACTCACTATGGGCTCATATTCTTGTTTTTTTTACACAAAAACTCCTCATCTAGTCAAGACTTGCAATCTTATTTCTAGCCATAAAAATCTTATTGGGCTTGTTTTGACAATAAAATACTACCCAAGAGCCGATTGCGTAAAATTGTTCTGATTGGTTTAAGATTATTGATATTTTTTCCTTACTTAGTTAGTAAAGTTACCTTCAAATTGAGCTTAATTACCATCAGAGAAATCATTTGAGACCAGCGTTGTATCTTTTAGGACTTGATTTAAATAAAGCTGTAATATCTGGTTGTAAGATTTGCCCTGTACAAATGCTCAGTAATCACACTTGAAAACATTATCCAGTATTTTTGGAACTTTATAGAAAGTACTGATGGATTTTTATTTCTCTGTAGTGTAATTTCAGTGTCTCATATTGAATGTCTTTCAGTGTTCAGTTCATAATGTTTTATGTTGCAATAAGTTTTTTGAGAAGCAGAAAGTAATGATTTTGCTTTGTTTTTGCATCGTAACTATTGGGTTTTTACAAGAGGGTCTTTATTTAAATAAATAATTGTTGACTACTTTTCAGAATACGCATAAATGCTTGATCTTGAATTTAATAGTAATCTTATATAAAATATAGAATATATAGTAGACAGAATATATATGCTGATGATTCTAGTTTGGTAGCTCTGGTCTGGTTTTTCACACAAATGAAATGTTACTCAGACTAAATAACTGTTTGATGCTTATTGTAAGACATTTTGTTCTTCTTTAAATCCTAGATATGTTTTCACATTTAATGAAATCTTACCAAATGTAATTCTCTTACTGCGCTGGCAGATTTGACTTGTTTCTAATCTTTATCTTCTTATATCATGCACTTCTTATATTTTGACAGCTATTTTTTGCATTGTGGAAGTCAGGAGTGGAACAAGAGGTGTTTTTTTCCTGTCGTATCTCATCCACTACACACAACTCGGGATGTTTTTCCGTTCACCACATTTGTAACGAGTGGTTATTTGAGTTAGTGTATGCTTCCTGTCAGCTTGAATATGTACAGCTGGCATTTGGCAGGCGCAATTAACCAGAGCGAATTACATTGATCTCATTCATACAACTGAGCAACTATGAATGAGATCAATATATCAATTTCATCACAGACAGCAAATTTTAATAAATAGCAAATGTGAAATTCTGTGTGAAACTGGGTAAATCTGTCACAAAGACGTTTGACATGACATACGTTTGACATACGGCGATGTAGCAAAGAGTCGTTTGTATTGTTTTGAGTAGCACTTGCTCTTTAAGAGTAGAAGAACATCACTGGAAGATGATAAGAGATCAGGAGTGAGTTGTCGAAATCATTCGGCAACTTGTGCACGATGATCTTCGGAGAACGATCCACATGATTTTACTTCCGCACCCACGTTACTCACCAGATTTGGCTTCTGCAGACTTCGCTCTCTTTCCGAAGATGGAAATGAAGTTCGAGGGTCAGCGTTTTGACATCATTGCGTTTTGGATATCGGGCGCGAATTTGCAGCAGGTGCTTGACACACTCCGAAAAGAAGACTTCCAGGACACATTTCAAAAGTGGCAGGAACGCTGGGAGCTCTGTATTGCCGTGCAAGGGGACTATTTTGAAGGTGATTGTGTGTAGACGTAGATAAATAAAGTACTTTCTTGAAACTTTTTAAAACCACCTGATACCACGTACATCTATAGTCCAAGTTTATTAAAAGACTCCTGACTCACCCAGAGATACAGTCTAATCTTGCTGTATAGTACATAGAGGTTAGAAGTAATCACCGTTTAGCGTCACTACCAGAAATCCTCAGGGCTCCGTCCTCGGCCCACACTCATTCTTCTGTGCCAAACTGATTACACACAACACCTTTCCTTTCCTTTTCTTTCCTTTCCTCCTCTAACGCAAGACATCAGACTTGGCACAGAAATAGGATTTTCACAAAAAAAAGCCACACCTGCACACCTGAGTGCGATGTAAAGATTTGCCACGGTGGCTCCCGAGAGGCCTAGTCCTTCTGTCGAGAGCGTTTTGGGACAGAGAGGAAGTGTGTGAGACCTCCATCTGGTCCTCCTTGCTGTGACCCCGGAGGAGCAGGCGTCATAGCAACGTCCCCCTCGCTCAGCAGCGTTTTGGAAGCGATTAATACGTCCATTTCTGTAAAAAGCAGGAAACGGAAAGGAGCAGAAATTATAATAAGGAGCAGATGGCAGGAGCAGCGGGGGGACTTGGAGGTCATGGCATTGGTCGAATCAATAAATAAAACTTTTATTGTTTTTTGGGAAAATTTATACAAGACGAGTCCTGAATTCCCAGAACTGCAGGTGTTTTAAATGCACTAACAAGACACGAGTACTTAGAAGGGTTTGTATATTGGGTACTTGAGGAACTGTGTGTACTACCCATAATGCATCACAAACATAAGGCTTTGTGTAATTAAGTAAAACATTAACAAAACGTTTTGAAGCGATTGATAATCTGCATTATCTGATAGGGGGTCAAACGTGTTTAGGGTGCCTGTGTGCTGTCTGCTAATTAGCTCATTACCTAGCAGACTGTTAGCTGAAAACACAATATGCTCCCAACTCCACGTTTTCTAGATTTTTCTAGATTCTGGAATGAAAAAATAAAAGCATTTTTCCACTGCTACTCAACACCAGCCAAATGATCTAGCTAGCTAATCCACTTTATTTGAAATCAGCTAGCTAGCAATATAAAGTATTTGACAGAATGGTCAAGTATAAAAAAAAACCCACAAGAATCTTGCATTCTGATACAGAAATCTGTCTTTGTGCAATTTGAAAAATACCTCACAGCCTTCACCATATGGCGACTTTTAGCAGCGTGAGTATAAAGTTCTCTTTTTTCACCATAAAACGTGTAAAATATGGCCGTACGACTCAATCCTGGCGCCTTACCAGTGCTCTCTAGTCTAATTAGGTTTGATTGCACAATCAACTCTGACCAAATGGCTCATCATATGGTTTGGGGCGTTACTAGGAAAAAAGCTCGGGAAAGCTACGTGAGGGCTTGAACCAGCAATATTCTGATTTACCGAGTTACTGAAACATGAAAGTACGAAATTATTGTGTTTCTAGATTTACTAATTTTGATGTTTGTGGACGCCTGACCATAAATTGGTCATTCTATTCCGCATTTACTGCTCATTTGCTGTTATAAGGAGCTCCACTCTTCAGTAAAGCGGTTCCACTAGATATTATGGAGATTTGTGGAGATTCATTCAGCCACAAGGTATGAGTAAAGTCAGGTGCTGATGTAGGTGCGGTCCAGTCAGCAAAAACAGGAAATAACTTGTTTCACGGAGGTTTAAAAACATTTAACACAGCTATAACTGTATTAGTGCACATCTGGAAAGGCTCCATCAATGCTAAAAAGTATGTGCAGGTTTTAAAGCAACATATGCTTCTATCCAGTGTTTTTCAGGTAAGGCCTCATATATTTCATTAAGAAAATGCTAAATTGCATACTGCATCTATTTTCCCAGAGGTGTTGAGTGTTTGTTGGTTGCTTTTCCTTCACTTTATGGTCCAACTCATCCTAACCCATCTCAACTGGATTTAAATCGGCTGATTGTGGAGGTGGGGGTCATCTGATGCAGCACTCAATCACTCTCCTTCTTGGAGAAATTGCTCTTACATAACCTTGAGGTGTTTGGGGTCATTGTAGTGGTGGAAATCAAATAATGGTCCCAGTAAGTGCAAACCATGTGGGATGGCATGTCACTGCAAAAATGCTGTGGTAGCCATACCAGTTAAGTGCGCCCTTAAGTTTGACTAAATCACATCCTCCACCATGCTTCACATTGGGAACCACAGCTGCAGGAATCTTCTGTTTACTCTCTGTACAGCTAACGAAGACATGTTGGTTAGAACTAAAAATCTCAAATTTGGACTTATCAGACTTATCAGTTTTCCACTGATCTAATGTCCATTCCTTGTGTTTCTTGGCCCAAGTCGAGTCTCTCTTCTGCAAGGCCTGACTCATGCAGTCTCCACTGAACAGTTGGTGTTAAAATATGTCTCCCACTTGATCTTCAAGAAGCCTTTATGTAAATCTGCGGTTTCTGATTCTGGTAATTCTAATAAACTTATCCTCTGCAGCAGAGGTAGCTCTTGGTCTTCCTTTCCTGGGACGGCCCTCACTGAGCCTGGCGCATCATAGCATTTGATGGTTTTGGAGACTGTATCTGGGGATGAATTTAAAGCTTTATTTTGGATTGACTGACCTTCATTTCTCAAAGTAATGATGGACTGTCTTTCTCTTTACTGACACGAGTGTCAAAATATAGATTTACTACCACAGTAGTCGTAGTAGCAATAATAAAGCTGCTGACTCTGCACTCTACGTTTCCTCTGCACAAAAGAAAAACTGATGGTCTAAGGCACATTAAGGATGCAGGTCACAAATGAATTCACACACCTGTGAATTGAAAACCATTTTATGCAATTACCTCATGATTTATATTTTTGCCAAACTTTAGTCAAAGTTAATTGGACAGGCTAAAATATAAAACATTCTTTTTTTTTGTATATTACATCATTTCAAACATCATCTTTCACAGTCTGGATGTCATCAGTATTAATGTAAAATGTTGAAAATAATAAAAATAAGGAAATACACACACACACACACACACACACACACAACTCTAAAGCTTATTTAAAGTCTGAGCTGTAGCGTCACCCCTGAAGACAGGCATTTGTTTACCGTCAGGTCAGAGGTGTTGTCATGTGGTGACCGCAACTTCTCACATTTAATATGGAGAAGAAAACAAACAGATCTCTCTCTCTTTCTCTCTCTCTCTCTCGCTCTCTCTCTCTCTTTCTCTGTATCTTTCTTTCTGTGTCTCTCACTCGTTGTTTCTTTGGCTTGTTATTTTTAATGGAAGGTACACATAGGATTTGGAGCTTCTGTGGTCTGTGTGTGTGTGTGTTGTCACAGCACTGTCGGTAGAGTGTGTGGAGTTGTGCTGTACACACTGAGTCCCTTGTGTGTGTGTGTGTGTGTGTGTGTGTGTGTGTGTGTGTGTGTGTGTGTGTGTGTGTGTGTGTGCGCGTGTGTGTGTGAAGACGGACTCCTCCTCACAGATGGGGCTTTAATTAACACATGGGCTCTCTCATCACAACACCGTGGCCAGGTGTCGCCCTGGAAACCGTCTCCATGCTGGACGCAGGGGACACACACACACACACACACACACACACACACACACACACACACACACACACACACACGCACACACGCACACACAGTAGCATGAACATACAGGATGATGACGATGATGATTATCTGAATGACGATGATTAGTACAGTTGTGATTATTATATCACAAATAACACAAAATTCGAGGAGAATTCCAGATTTTCAAGACTCTGTCGAGACCTGCCATACACGGGTATTTTGATTCAATCAATTTTTTTTATTTTATTCCTGCAGCCTGTTCAAATATAATTGAAACGAAAGGAATGAAAATCCATGCTGATGGAAAATTATGTGTAATCCCTCATATGACGTGTGGAACCCAGTAGGGGGCGAAAGTTTGTCATAAACTATTACGTCAAACGCCTCGAGAATAAGGCTGGAGAGTGTGTATTGAGCGATCAAGGTGAAAAAATAGAAGCAAGTTCAATGGCAAAGAACAAATACTTAAATGTCTTCAAACATCCGTTGGTTTTATACAAGCCAGGTTTCATAAAAACGGTCGCTCGCGTGGTCAGCTCTGGCCCCGCCCACAACAAACTTCTAACCTAGAATAATTGCGAAAAGAAAATAAGTGTGAGTCGCTGAAATGCGAATCAATTTTCACAGTGTAGATACGAACAATTTCTAGAAGTATAACTTAATGGATTGTTGATTCAACATATTGACAGCAACGTTGGAACTTCCGTAAAGCAATTTTTTTTATTACTACTTCCCGTACAATACAAAAATGTTCATGAACGCACACTAACCGTTACTGTAGGCTATAAACTGTTCCAACAAATGACTCAGTAATACCATATTGTAAATGCTGTTTTCATGACCCCTGAGAACTACTTAACCTCACACACTCACAAGAACTCGTCTAAAGTTAAATCTTCTCATTTATCTGGCATAATTCCACATTTTCCCTGAGGTGGTCTGAAGTTGTCGCGCTACTGTAATCGCGTCATCGGGTTCGGCGCTCCTGTTGGTTCTCGGTTTGACGGTCTGAAACTTTCTGGACACCAGAACTTCAGTGGAAAAAAAAAAAAACGATTGCACGCTTTTTTTTAATCAGCTGTCTGTCTGAACAAACACGCAATTAAACACTACAGATTTTAGCCACGGATCATCAATCTTTATTTCTTTATAAGAATCTTATGGTTCTCATTTACAGCATCTGTAATTTCCCATATTCACAGAGACTTACACATGTCTCATTCATACAACTAAGTAATTGAGGAACTTGCTCAAGAGCCCAGCAATAGCGCTGAGATTTGAACTTATGCCCTTCCACTGTTTTATGCACTGAGCTACCACCTTTACGGATGCTTTTCAGACTCGATCTTTACTCTGCCTCGACCCTCTAAAGACTCGAGCTTAACCTAGTCCTGGTATTTTGTCTTGACATCGAAGACCTTGACCTCACCCCCAAACAGAATGAGTACTGGGGACGGTGTAGCACTATCGATTCATGCTAACACAGCCCAAAGAAATAATCAAGGTGATGCTACGTTTCTAAAACATGTCCACACGATCCAAAGGTTGTTTGTGTTTTCCTCAATGTTTGTAGCGCCAAAGCGCAGACGCTACGGTACGTCTCTCGAACTTTGCCTTTGATCTGTTTTCTGAGGTGAATTAAGTTTCACACACTTGCGTTCTCTTCCTCCTCTCCAACACACATACACACACACACAGATCCTGTCTCTCTTGCTTTCCTCCTCCGTCTCCGTCGCCTCGGTTGTTGCTGTGCATGGAGCTGACAGCTCCTCCCGAGCGAAGAAGTTGGTGACATTCTTCCCCGTTCCCGCGACATCTGGCCACAAACGAGCGCGTCAAATCCCACCCAGCGGCTGCTTAAAGGGTGCCAACTGCCGGTACTTCCCATTAGGGCCCTAAAGACGAGCACTTCAAACGGCACGCGCACCTTGGGAGGGACGCGCATCATCATATTTTAATCGAACATGTGGCTCCTTCGCCGTTGTCCCGCGTCCAAATTGCAATAGTGAATTCTGTCCAGCTGTCGGGCTACAAATGGGGCTCAATTATAGTGCCGACGTGCACCTCTGTTTCCCTCACATTCCCTCTCTTCTTCTTCTTTTTCTTCTTCTCGGCTTTAATCGTTAAACAAAGTGAGTCGGACTCGTCGAAGTCGCTTTAGGGTTAAAACCTTTGTCGGCGTGACGGCTGACATCATGCGCGCTGACACCGTTCGCTCTCCCGAGTCCACACTCACAAACACACAAGGTTAAGACAGAATCTGTCGTCCTGCTAACGGAGCGTCTGCCATGTAACAGCTCCATGTTCGCTTTACAAACAAGTTCAGTCATGTTTTATTGATGCCACTTGGAAGTGTTTGTGCCAGGTTTGTTTTTTTCGGGGTCGTGTTTACTATTCATTACTGTTCGCAGTCAATTATTTAGATCCTCCAATACTTTTTTTTGTTATATCGGCTATCTTGCTGAACCGGGAAATTGTTGCTAACTTATGAATAAAAAATTACATCAATCTAAGGTGGGTTTTTTTTTTTTTTTTTTTTTTTTTCAAAAATATTTTCTTTACATATTCTTAACAATCTGTAGTGAGAGCAAGGTGGATGGTAGATGGATAGGTGTAAAGGTATAAAGATGGGTAGATGGATAGGTGTAAAGATGGGAAGATGGATAAATGTAAAGGTGGGTAGATGGACAGATAGATAGGTTTAAAGGTGGGTAGATGGGTAGGTTTAAAAGTGGGTAGATGGATAGATGGATAGGTGTAAAGGTGGGTAGATGGATAGGTGTAAAGGTGGGTAGATGGGTAGATGGATAGGTGTAAAGGTGGGTAGATGGATAGGTGTAAAGGTGGGTAGATGGGTAGATGGATAGGTGTAAAGGTGGGTAGATGGATAGATGGATAGGTTTAAAGGTAGGTAGATGGGTAGATGGATAGGTGTAAAGGTGGGTAGATGGGTAGATGGATAGGTGTAAAGGTGGGTAGATGGATAGATGGATAGGTTTAAAGGTAGGTAGATGGGTAGATGGATAGGTGTAAAGGTGGGTAGATGGGTACGTTTAAAAGTGGGTAGATGGATCGATGGATAGGTATAAAGGTGGGTAGATGGATAGGTGTAATGGTGGGTAGAAGGATAGATGGATAGGTTTAAAGGTAGGTAGATGGGTAGATGGATAGGTGTATAGGTGGGTAGATGGATAGATGGATAGGTGTAAAGGTGGGTAGATAGATAGGTAAAAAGGTGGGTAGATGGATAGATGGATAGGTTTAAAGGTAGGTAGATGGGTACGTTTAAAAGTGGGTAGATGGATCGATGGATAGGTGTAAAGGTGGGTAGATGGATAGGTGAAAGGTGGGATAGGTGTAAAGGTGGGTAGATGGATAGGTGAAAGGTGGGATAGGTGTAAAGGTGGGTAGATGGAAAGGTGAAAGGTGGGATAGGTGTAAAGGTGGGTAGATGAATAGATGGATAGGTGAAAAGGTAGTAGATTTGTTTTCATTAGTCACCCTGCTAATGCGTCTTTGATGTTTGCATATTGATATTATTAACATGTACCACTTTTCCAACTGCCCTCATCTGATGTGTTCTTTATTAATACAGGTTTCACACCCAGAAGGTGATGACTAGGACACAACTTTTGCTTAGCACTAAGAGAGAGAGACAGAAAGCATAACGTTTGCTGTTTGTTTCACCAAATCCCATGTGACAAGCTGCGGATCTGGAATAAACGAGCTGGCACGATGCCACCCCTTCTGAAAAAGCCGTTTATAACATACACTCATTCACATATTGATGTGGAGGTTATTATTCTACAAAAAAGCAAAAAAAAAGCTTCTTGCTTTCTGTCACAGCACGTCAAGTGTTTTCCAAATTTGCATAATTTGCGCTACGTGCTGCATAACAAAGCGCTACGTGTTGCCCAGAGATGGAAATGTGCCGCTTAGCATGTGATGGCATTCGTTTGTTTTCTCATTAGCTAGCGTTAACTCGCATTTGTTTCCCACCGCATGACAAATTCCGAAATCTGATTGGTCGGGAGGCGAGGAGAGACAGGAGCGACGAAGAAAGAAATGCTTAACAGTTCTTCAGACGTTCGTTAGCGTTAGAGGTAGCAATAAATGGATACAAAAAAAATCATCTCTTTCTTTAATTGGTGAAAATGTTTAGTGGGTAATTGTCAGGGAACTGCTGTGGGGTGTGGAATAAAACACTTCGGAGACGGAAACGCTGATTATTTTGATATGGAAAGGCGGAGACGATATAATCTGTGCCGGATCAGACGTGTCTTGTCTAACGTCATGGTCATGTCTCTAAACTTCCTGTCTTGACTGTCTCGGACATTCGAATGAAAGCCTGGTTCATATTGTTGATCACCGATTCCCTTTAAACTACATGTAAAGACGAATATTTTACAGACATCGACATCAAAGCCCCGAAGGAAAGCAACACCTTCTCTACTTCTTTTTATCAGAATTACTGTCAATCACCGTTTTATTATATTTTTGTCCAGAAATGTTTATCAAATTATTCCTAATAGTCATTGGATTTTCTCCCCGATCGCACTTCCTTTTAGCATTAACTACATGTTGCTTAAAACCGTTGCTTTAACCAATCAGATCGCGACTTGATCACTCCAAGGCGCCTGATGGGGTGGAGTGGAGTGACCAAGTTTCGATCTGATTGGTAACGACAATGTACCCTAATTTCAAATCCCCCAAAAACGGGGTGATGAGGTTAATATCGATGCTGAATGTGGGGGGTGCAGCTGTGGCTACAGTGAAAGGAGACTTGTTGAATTGTGTTCATTGGATTATACTGCATTTCTCTAGAATATCGATGGCGTCTACAACCGTCATAATGAAGAGGTGGATCGGATTAAACAGGACATCGCTGAAGGCGTAAATTAGCATAAATTGACTCCTTTATATAAATAAATTGCTTATTTAAAGTAACATATCACACCTGATGACATCGAAAAATCTGTTCAGTGATTCAAAAGCATTAACGTTCATCCCGGTCACTATGGTGATATGATGCCTCACAACTTCCTTTCCCCTGGTGTGATGTCATTTATTTAAACGTTTCTTTTTTTCTTTTTTTTATTTCCCTTCGGGTGCGGCGCATTTCCCTTTACAAAGCCTGCGAGCATTAGCTGAAACATTACAGCGCGCAGCATGTGTTTGATTAAAAAAGTGTAAAGTTACAAATTAGTTAATAAAATCGTTTAGGCCCGATCACTGCAAATGGTGATAAATGCGTTCCATATGCTCTCAATAAAAAAAAAAAAAAGAAAAAAAAGGAGGCAAGTGCCATGTGCCAGTCCCCTCTGTCTTTTCTCATAAACAAATAAATTAAAACAATTACCGCCGCTCCCGCCCTCGCGCTCTGTTACGAGCGCGCTGCCGGATAAAAGATGCCACAGCTTCCATTTCATCAAACTGCTGCCTGTCTGTATCTGGAGTGGACAGAACGTTCCAGATGTTCACGGTCGAAAGGGCTTCTTCCTCTCTTTCATCCTCTCGATCGCTTACAACATTCCACACGTCGACGCTTTATGACTTGGGATTACGCGCGTCCTGGCGTTTGTGTTCTCCTTCTCTACTCCCGCGTTACCGAGCGTCGACGTTTTCCTGGAGAACGTCAGAGACCCCTGATCGGTTCTGGAAGTCATTTAAAAAAAAAAGAAAGAAAAAAAAACCACTAGCATTGCTGCTGCTCGGGGGTTTCTGTGTGTTGAGATGATCCCCCAAAAAACGTGACCCCAGATCAGACGTGTGAGGCTTCAAGTCAAGTTTTTTTTGTTCTTGACTGTTCTAGATTTTTGTGTGAAAGCATGCTTCTTATTATCTATAAATTATATCAGGTATAAGTTGCAAAAGTATCGGCACCCCCTTGAACTACAACAGCCCTTGTGTGAGCATGAAATTGATGCATGCGAAGACTAATTTGCTAATGCCTTGCAAAGATTTATGAAAAAAGGAAGAAAGTAGCAACCAGAAGGCAAAGATTTCGATATTCAGCATGAAGCTCCCACCACCATGCTTCACCGTAGGGATGATCGGTTCTTATTCTCCAACTTTGCCAGCCTTCTAATTAAGTCTGGGCACTTTGACTCGGTGCATTTGCTACCATTTCAATAAATTACACACAACCGCGAGCGGGTTTATCGCTGAGTCAGCTCTCGTGTGGCGCGAACCCGATGTCTCCATGTCTGGAGGGCCTGGCTGTAGCGTCACGTCATTACTCTTCATCTAAAGGGGACGACAGCCAGAGCAAGGAAGTGAGAAGAGTGTGTGTGTGTGTGTGTGTGTGTGTGTGTGTGTGTGTGTGTGTGTGTGTGTGTGTGTGTGTGAGTGAAAAAAAATTGCCTGCAGGGTTCTCACACCGATCTGACCTAACCCCCCCACACACACACCGACACACACACACACTTACCAGGCCCAGGGTGATGCGATATCAGCTGAGATGTCTGTTTTCCGTCGCTCAATCATTAGCGTGAGGCCGTGCGTTTTTTAATGGCCAAGCGAGAGTGAGGGAGGACAGAAATTTCACGATGATGGTGCATTTTTGCCGCTCTTTCTGATACGCATGATAGAGAAGGGAAGCTCGATATGAAGAAGAAATGCAGGACAGTAATTTATAATTAATTCGCAAGCCGGATTATAGGTAAAATTAATAATAAAAACAATTATAAATAAAGAAAATTTTTTTATAAAATTAAATAAATATAATATAAAATATAATAATGAAGTAGATTTTTCTGCAAAATAAAATGTCATATTTTGCGTTCCATAAAGCGACTGGTAGAAATGAACCCAAGGAATCTATCACAGATTTAATTTATATTTTGAGGAATTAAAACAATTAAAAAATAAATAAATAAATAAATAAATAAATAAAAGAGGCCTTTTCCTGCTCTCTAGGCCTGAGATTAAAATGCTCTAGTACTAAAAAATGTAAATGAAGATCACAAGGTTGGTCACGGAAAAAAAACGCGTCAGTTTCCAGCACAGGTACATCGTGAGAATCATGTGACCATAAAAGGGAAGACACACGTGAAAGATATCGGAATCCTACCAAAAAAATTACGTTTGCTAAAAAAAAAAAAAAAAAGAATCATTTGAACATAAATGAATCATTTGGAAATAAGTGAATCATTTGAAACAAGGAAAATAGAAAAAATTGTAACTATAAAAAAAAGATCCTGTGATTAAACATTCCCGTATCCACGCGGATCAGGTGATTATTCACGCGTGACATTCACGTGTCTTTGTTACGTGTTATTCCCACTCAGGATTAAATCTGACTCCTTCTGGTCATTATGGAAAAAGACTCGTTTCTTTTGCTGCTAATGATCCTTATCAAGCCCAGGCTGAGGGTTAGTGAGCACAGGCGTGCGCATGTGTGTGTGTGTGTGTGTGTGTGTGTGTGTGTGTGTGTGTGTGTGTGTGTGTGTGTGTGTGTGTGTGTGTTTGTGCACTCAGATGCAGTCCACTGGTGACCTTCACAGTTTTGAGGACTCCAGCCAAGATCAGCGAGCTAAGCTCTAAGCTCTGGAGCGCATGCAGAAAGGAAAAAAAAAAGAGAGCGAGAGAGAGAGAGAGAGAGAGAGAGAGAGAGAGAGAGAGAGAGAGAGAGAGAGAGAGAGAGAGAGAGAGAAATAGAGAGAGAGAGAAAAAAATGGACTCGGGAAGCAGATGAGAGGAAATGAGCCTTTTAATTGGAGGCCTTATTAGGAAAATGAAGAAAGGCCAAAAGGACAGAACGCGTCATTCGCCTTTCGTCTGACTGGATTTAATACGCCTTAATCTCACAAATCCGATTTTACGCTGAATTTACGCAAGAAATCATTTGTCAAAAAAAAAAAAAAAAGGTGTGTGTGTGTGTGATGTGTATAACGGTGTATAATATAAACCTGAATAATGTACATACAGTGGACTGTATTATGTTTCAGTAATAAATAAACGAATATTCAAAATCACTTCAAAGGAATAAGTAAATTTATTAAAATAAAAAAAGTACATCAAATAAAATAATATAATAAAACATTAAATATGTTACATAATATTTTATTTAAGGTCAAACTAATTACAATATTTTTTTATGTAAATTATCCCATCATTTAATGGGGAAAAAAATTAAATAAATAAATATACATATATATTTTATAATATAATACATTTTCAGCTTTAAATACTTACAATATAATAACATTATTTAAAAAAACATTAAATTAAATAGAATTAGAACATAAATAATGATTGTTTTTCTCTCTGTGGTTCGATAATCAACCATTTATAAGCATGAAACAGTCATTAAAGCTTCAATTCAGGAAAACTTGAATTCATTCAAATTAATTACTATATAATATTCAAAACATGTTTTGCATCGTTTTATTTGTCTGTAAAAGATCAAAGAGCTTATAATACTACATTCATTTTAAAAAATGTCACTGATGTTTATTATTTATTACTAATATGTAAATAATGTACACTATATGGACAAAAGTATTGGAACACCTGACTTGTGTGGCCAGATGTGGTTCTTTGCCACATGTGTCCCATAACATTAAGGGCGCGCAATTGTATAGGACGTCCGTAAAGGATGTGTGGTTTTCATATTTCCCTTCTTCAACTTGAAGATCCAAACTTGCACAAATCCAGCACCATGAAGAAATGTGATTTGGAGTGGAAGATCTCCTGCTCTACAGCTCTGACCTCAACCCCGATGAACATCTTTGGGACAAATTGGAACTCTGACTGCACCCCAGGCTTCCTAAGAGCCTCGTGGATGAATGAAAGCTAACACACGTCCACAAAATCAAGAGGAACATCTTCCCAGAAGAATGGAGCTTACGTATTATAACAGAAATCTGGCAAAAATTCTTGCCGGATTGTACGTCAATGAGCAGATCATTTTTATTTATTTATTAATTTATTTTAAAATCCAAATCATTGTACGCTACAGATTTAGAGACGGAACTACTTTGGTTTAAGAATTTGTTATTTTGCACATCAGTACCACCTTTTTTTTTTTTTTTTTTTTACGTAATGTTTAAAAATAATATATATATATTTTACCCTTTTTGGATTTAGTTGTTTTTGTTTGTCTATTTATTATCTAAGTTGATTTTATTAAGTCAATATGTACAGTATACATCTAATAAATGCATATTATGCCATTAAGATAAATAAACATTGGATTATATATTTAATTTGTACTTTAGATATGAAGCAAATGAATGTCAAATGTAATGTAAAAACAATAAATTAATAAATCATGAGGGTTGAGATTCAACATAACTGAATAATCAGATGAATATAACAACAAAAAAACCTGCTGAAAGCCGGTGATGTTTTTAAAAAAAAAAAAATAAATGTATATATATATTTATTAACATTTATTATCAGTGATATTTGGCAAGTTCAACATTGGCCTAATTTTTATATAAAAAAAAATATTTTTTTTTAAATAAAAGAATTTGATTTTTCATTTAAAATCTTTTTCAAATTAAAAGTCTGATTATTTGATTAGAAATTAAAAATTTTTTAAATGAAATAAATTTGGTTCATCTCATCCGCTCCCCAAAAAGTCTTTGAGCGTTCGCCATTTTTCATCGCAAGAAGAACGACAGACGTTTACTATGCGGTGTGATCCGGTGTCTTCTTTTTTTTCCCCCTATCCGACTTTGCTGTGTATAATTTAACGGGGTGATGTTACACTTCCTGACTTTTTTGACAGATCAAGAGAAGGTGGTGAACTTCAGCGGTTTGGGATGACGAGCGTACTCTCAGAAGGTGTTTTATTTTTTTACGCCGTCGCTCTTATTATTCAAACGCGTTTTGTTCGACGTCGGAAAGAGATTGAAATCAAGAGAAATAAAGAAAACGTCGTGTTTATTTGCGAAATGTCACAAAAAATTGAGAAGAAGGATATACAAACGCACAATACAGCACTGGAGGAAGTGTGTGTGTGTGTGTGTGTGTGTGTGTGTGTGTGTGTGTGTGTGTGTGTGTGTGTGTGTGTGTGTGTGTGTGTGTGTGTGTGTGTGTTAGGGATTTTGAAATTCACTGATAACAGTTAACGATGTAAAGCACCAATTTAAAAAAGTGTGCATTGGATAAAAGTTGCCATTTGTATCCCGACGCATCATTTTGAACATATTTGCATTGAAAAAAGACAATTTATTTACATATAATTATTAGTAAATGTGCTGTAATTTTAATATTTAGAAAGTGATCAATAATATGCGACCAATATTTTCTATGTAGATCGATTTCTTGTCGCTAAACTGTTTCTCAGCTTCAGTGCTGCTACGTGAATATGACGTATCTCAGAGACAGAACAGGAAAAGAACGTCTAATTTTTATGAGGAAGGAGACGCTGTCCTTCCTGTGCATGCAGTGGAAACAGAGGAACATTCGGTTGATCTAATTCCCAAAATAAAAAAAGAATTTATATATTACCAAATTTCCAGGTACAAAGATTTGCACCATGTTGCTGTTTGTTTACTTGTTTATATAAAGTGTATTTATTGTGTTGTTTCATGCCCAATGCTTTGGCAATACTGTACCACAGTCACAGAGAGAGAAAAAGAAAAAGGTGATAGAGAGAGAAAGAGGGAGGCAGAGATGGGGGGGTAATAAGACAACAACTGGACAAATAAAGGCAGACAGACAGACAGACAGACAGACAAAAATGGCAAATTAAGAGACAGAGACGGGGAGAGAGGGAAAGAAATGTAACAATATGTGGAAGAAAGACAATAAAAGACAGAAAAAAATTAAGGAATTTGAAAGAAGATAAACAAAGAAGACAGAAGAAATTGTGAAAGATTGAGGAAGAAAGAAAAAGAAGACAAGAAATGAAGAAATATGGGAAAAGAAACCCAATAAAAAGCCAATCAAGAAAGAGAAAGAGAGAGACATATAGGGGAAAAAAAAAGAAAAAAAGGCAGAGCATAGGACAGACAGATATATTTTCTTTAGAGATTGTCTGAGATCTTTTTCTCTATAAACACAACTTTCTCTGTCCCCCTAAACGTCGCTCTTGAGTGCGAGTGTGTACGAAAACCTTCCTGTTGAACTCGTTTCCACATCAGTAACGCAGCATTAACAGCGAATCAGACGCACACAGTTCAATCAAAAGGCAGGAGTTTGACAGCTGAAAGACGCGACAAGAGGGAAAGAGTTTGTGAGTGGGTGTGAAAAAGAAGCGCTCGCTCGCACTCGTCTTTTCCAGTTTAGGGACTCCAGATGGGGAGTCATTTTTTATTCGTCTTGAGGCGGCACTTCACATCTGCTGGCCCAGATGCCTAATGAATACGGAAGCAGGGCCGAGCTGTCGCCTCATTAATACTGAACTCGCGCAGGGAGCCCAGGCGCCGTCCCGTGCCCGTCGCCTCCACCATCCGCGGCCTGTTGGCACGGAAACGCCGTCCTCGGTGCCCGCTACTCGGCAGCTGGCGCCTCGCTGGAACAAAGCAGCGCCGCTTTGTCGGCCCTAATGCCTCTCCGTGTTGTCACTTAAGGTCTTTATTGGTATTAATTGATACCATCAGCGCTTCTTTTGCTCACGTCTTCACGTGCCTGGCCCCCGGGCCCTGTCCTGTCCCCTCGTCACGTCCCACATCCCGTCCTCTGTCCCTGCAGTTTCGTTTTTTTTCCCAGAGGAGGAACAAGCATGTTTAAAGTCTTTTATGAGATATGTAAAGGAAGAGTAAGGCAACAGGTGACCACTTCCTCTTTCAGTTCCAACAGCAAGAAAAAAGAAAAGCAAGAGAGAAAGACACGATGGAAGAGGTGAGATGGAGGGGGGGGGGGGGGGGGAGGTGGTAAGACTGAAGAAAAAAAGAAAGAAGAAATAGATCCAAAAAATGAATGAAAAAAGACTATAGAAATGGTGAAATAGAGAGGAGGAAATACAAAAAAGATCAAAGAAATAGTGAAAGTTGGAGGAAGAAAGATGGAAATATGTGGAGGAAGAAAGAAAAAAGAAAGAAGAATGGAAAAAAGGAGAAGAAAAAATAAGACAGAATAAATGGAGAAATTTGGGAGATGAAAGACAAAAAACCTAAAGAAATTGAGAAAGATGAAGAAAAAGTACAAAAAAAGAAAGATGGGGAGGAAAGACAGAACGACAGAAAAAAATAGGGGATGTAGGGCAAAAAAAAAAAGAAATTAAGGAGGAAAGACAAATAAAATACATAAAAGAAATGGAATCAGTTTAAGAGGAAAGACGATAAGATAAAAAACTGAGAAAAGATTGAGGAAGAAAGACAGAAAATACAATAATTTTTTAAAATGGCAAAGAAAGACCAGAATATGGAGGAAGAAAGACAAAAAAGACAAGAAATGGAATAAGATTTATAGGAAATACAATTAAAGAAAAACTGAGAAAGATTGAGGAAGACAGATGGAAAAGGTGGAAGAAATGGTGAAATGGGGGAAAAAATTAAATAAAAAATTACAGAATAAATACATTTTTCAGTGTCCCTTTTCCAGTGTTTCTTGTGTGTGTGTGTGTGTGTGTGTGTGTGTGTGTGTGTGTGTGTGTGTGTGTGTGTGTGTGTGTGTGAGAGAGAGAGAGAGAGAGAGAGAGAGAGAGAGAGAGAGAGAGTGATAAAGAAAGATGCTACTGACAAATAAATCCTGGAGAAAACACAATGCTAATAAAAGACCTGAAACTAAAGATATGTTCATGCTAAGCTGTGTGTGCTGAATGCTAACAGCTAACTTCTTACCAAAATAAGTTAGCACTAGCACCATGTTCCAGAAAAATTCAAAGTGAAAATAAAAGTAGTAAAAAAATTGAAAGTGAAAGGAATAAACCAGGAGTTTATGCGTCTTAGTTGCCGGGTGATAAAAAAAAGTCAAAAAGTGCCGAGCTGCGAAAATCCGTGTTTTGTCACGCCGATGCCAAACTCTCGTCGTCTCCAGACCGCTGTTATCCCGAAGAAAAAAAACCCCGGAAAGATCGAGGAACTTCAGCCAAGCTTTGTGTTTTCGTTTATTTTCTCTACCTTTTTATGCTACGCTAACGGCACCCGTGAAGCCCCGGCTGCCACCTGGCCGGTCCTGAGTGCCAGGCTCGGAAAAACCCAGAGACTAGCCTAGTGCTAGTTAATGACACTTCATTAGTGCGGATAGTGCTGGATGCTAATGGCTCGAAGAGTTGCTCCTGTTTCATGGTTTGTGCGCGAGGATTAGTCTGTTAGCTGCGCTGAGGAGATTAGCGTGTAAATTGTCGAGTCAAATGAAATCAACAAAAAAAGGAATCAAATCAACTTATAAATATATTACATACTTAAATATCGTTATCGATTGACTAGAACAGTATAGTATTTATTAAGCAAGATGCTAGTGCGCTGATTTTAAGTAGCTTATTCATCAATTATATGATTTGTTTACGTTCTTATTGTATTTGTACCTAAACCTGACAGACATCAGCAACACAAACAAAAAGAGATTAGCAAACCTAGCTTGCTGGATGACACGAGTGCGATTAACATGTATGTACTGTAGCGTAATAAAATGACAAACTCTTTTATTAGCAGTTGTGCTAATTCTTATCAAACTAGCAAACAGTTGTAGGTTTCTGATTATTTGATTTATTAATGCAATAAGCAAGGTTCTGGTTATCAAACTAGCTAGCATCTATAACACATAAACGGTACTGTAGCATGCTTTAAAGATATTGAAATTCAGTTTCAGGCGTTTTGGACAAAGCGTTAGCTAAGCCAGCAAGCTTTTTGTGAGGTGAACAATCTTGTCTTGGTTTGAAGTTTCTCAGGGTTTTTTTTTCTATTGGAATTTTCGATATCCAGTTTGTGAAGGATATAAGCTAGGTAGCTAACTAGTTAGGCTAGTACAGAGGTTTAGCACATTTTACAGTTCAATTTCTTTTCGTAATTTGGGAGAAACTTTGAACAGGAAGTAAATTCTCTGAATGAAACCTTTGGGAAATATTTTTTCAGAGAATTGATGCTAGTTGTGAGTCTAAGGCAGTAAGATACCACAAATGATTTTTATTAGCGTTTTAGCAGGTCCCTGCAGCTTTTGTTCACATTTCCTAATGACCTGACTGATCTCCATGGAGGGTTTTTGTGTAGGGTGCAACTTATATTGTGACACGACGAGGAATTTGAAAAATCTTTTGAGGCACTAGAGTACTAGAGTAGAAAACATTCTAATGAGAAACAGCACCGGGAGTTAACGCCAACAGCTTCAGCATTAGTAAACAGAGGACGCAGATGAAGTCGGAATCATTCAGATAAATGTAATGTCATGGAACTACTTAATCTGTGTGTTAATTGGAGGAGCAGATTTCTACATGTATGTAACATGTATGTACAATAAGCGTTATTTTGTTCTATTCAGTCGGTTTTTGACAACTTTAACTTGTCAGTGTGGGAAGTGACCATGGGGTGAGGTGATAATCCATGGCTAGGTGTGAAGAGGTACACCAATTTATTGCCCTCCGCTTCACCTCAGGCTGTAAATATATGCATATATTAAAAACTCTGTGTCTGTGTGTGTGTTTACTGTATGCAGTGCGATACAGCAACCTCTGCTGGCTGAACACTAAACCTCAATTGCCTACATAGATAGTGTGTGTGTGTGTGTGTGTGTGTGTGTGTGTGTGTGTGTGTGTGTGTGTGTGTGTGTGTGTGTGCATGAGAGAGAAAGAGAGCACGTGAATAATAGTTTGATTTATAACGAAACGCACAACTCTTAATCTCGAATACACACAGCTCTCATCACAAACACATTACATACTCCACGCCAGATCCGTTTCCTGCTCCGACTCTGAGATTGATTATGAGCGGATAAATCGTTTCCACATGTTAGAAGATGAGCTAGCGACAACGCGCTCGGCTGCGCTGAGGGGTTGAATAAACCCACGCATGTCTCAGAGTCTGTTCTCACAAAGGTGAATTGGGGGAAAAAATTATACAAACAACAAATAGAGAAATGAAAATGTGGCCTTGCTGTGGTGAAAATTATGGAACTGTTCCATTAGGAGGCTCATTTTCAGTATTTAAATCGTGCAGCGGTTCGTTTCATTGATGGGAATCGGATGAACTTTTAATAGTGCGGAATCAGAGTAATGCATTTTGACAGCAGGCTTGTTCTGTTTCATGAGCGGTTGCTTGGGAGAAAAATGAGATCGATGACATTCACAAAATCTTGTGTAAACGCGAAAAGTTTTAGTTTTCACCGACATTTACCAAGATTCGAATCATACGGACTGATCCTGACCTGCCTTCAGTGCAGGTTTTTGGCCCATGCTTCTAATGCAGGGGTCCTCAGGCTACAGCAAAATTCCATACCTATAGTTTTTTCAGCAGCCAGTCTGCTGTGGTTACAAAAGCGGCCTCTAGAGGCGAATCACTGACACCACGGGCTGTTTGAGACTGCATGCTGCACGGAGAGCGCAAACTTTTATGTATCATTTGTATTATTTTATATATTCATATTCATTTCCTTTAGAGAATTTTTCTGATTCACTATTGTTTTTTTTTATTTTGTAATAAAGTTCAGTACTATTTTACATGAAGTGTTGTTTTTTTTTTAATCCAGAATAAATTTTTAAATCGGATGATTATCGGCAAGTACAATCCAACCTAGCTATCGGTATCGGTAAAATCCACTATTGGTTGACTTCTGGTTATTTACATAGCCTGATTATTTGTTTGATTCACACATGAATGTTTTTGATTTCAGTAAATATAAAAAAATGTCATTATGATAGTAATACAGTGGTCCCCCGGAACTCCCGGAGTTCCATGAGTTCTAAAAATCCACAAATTTTGGACGCACCCCCGCAGCCCCAATGGTACCTTAGTGGGTTTACTGTAATGCTCTTTTATTAGGTGATATATCTCTTGACCACTGTGCCATGCTTGTAAGTAAATCGTGAACCAAATGACTTGGCAGATGGAATGATGGATCGATGTCCCACCCTGACTGTCTCTCCACCTCATTCTCAGTGTAACCTGAGAGAACCTACTGACTTGCCACCATCTTGCGAAAGAAAGAAAGAAAAATCTGAATCCTGTAGGAACATTTTCTTCAATTCTATGCAAACACTGCAAAACATATCCAAACAATTGGCTGGAACCAGTCCTTGGATGTAACCAAGTCCGTAAGTTTCTACAGTTCAGAAATTTGGGGAAATACTTGATTATAAAACCAATTTACAATCGATATGGATTTTACAAAAGAGAGCAATCAAAATAAATAATAATGTGGGATATTTGGACCAGACAAAGTCGTTATTTTACAGTAAAATATATTGAATTTTATTTATTTATTATTTTATTTAAAACATGGGTCTTTAACCGGGGGTCTATGACGCCGAGGGCGGTAGTGCAAGGGGTCCGCTAATTAATGTTAAATCACAAATTATTTTTGTTGAAAACTAAAATAAATTTTTTTGTTAAAAACTAAAATAAACATGGGCAAAAACATCAAAGCTAAAATATTTTATTTTGCAAAATTATAATTATTAGATTCAAGTTCTATTAGAATGAAAACTAAATTTCATGTTAATGTATAATTGCCCACTAAAATTTACGAAACTGCAAATCTATTAATATAAAAAGCACAACTCCATAATTTTAATTGCAAAATATGTTTGTTATGATGCATAAATCTTTTTAAAAAATTGTCTTAACATAATATAACTAGCGTAATATGATTAGCTTCTATTAATATCGCATAAGGACTCCTTCATTTATTGTCGATTTGTTATCTTGTAAGGAAGTTTTAAAAACAAAGATATAGATGTAATATATTCAAAAATATATTGGAACATTATAGAATTGTATACGATGTGTGGAAAAAAATAAGCTTTTGCTTCATCACGCTACGTTTTTGACATTTTGTACGGTACAACATTTTAA